>CM020503.1:9060000-9545000 GCA_009823395.1 Thamnaconus septentrionalis
GTACTCGTGGCTTCAAATGCAGAGGAAGGGGCTGCCACAAATTGGCAACAGTAACAGCCTGCCACTCGCAGAGCGCCGGCTGTAGTCAGTGGAGCGAAGGATGAGGTGAGAGGAAGGAGGGAGGACGAGGGAAGGAAAATGTCTTGAATACGTCGCGGATTGTGTGACATGAAACGCTCTCTGAAACACACGCACACACACACACACACACACACACACACACACACACACACACACACACACACACACACACACACACACACACACAAACATGTTGCTCGCTGCAATTTCTGGCCGCTTTGCATCCATCCACTCCAATATTCTGCTCCTCTGGTTTGGCAGCTACACTCCACCTTTTCTTTTGTTTGCATATTTTCCTCTCCTTTCTTCTCTTCCTTCCTTCCTCTTTCATTCCCTCTTTTCTCACTTTCCTGCTCCTTTCTACCCTTCATTTTGTTTGCTTTACTTCCCCCTTTTTATAATTTCATTCCTCTAATTTCATTCCTTTCTTTCCCTTCCCTTCCTTTTTTTTTATCAATTTCCTTTTGGTCTCCTCTCCTTTCTCTCATCCCTTTCCTTTCCTTCATTCATCTCCTCCCTTTTCTTCTTTTCTTGTCATTCTTTTTATTCCTCTCATTCCTTATATTTCCACTCATTTCTATTGTATCCCCTTTCCTTTCCTTTCCTTTCCTTTCCTTTCCTTTCCTTTCCTTTCCTTTCCTTTCCTTTCCTTCCCTGCTTGTGTTGGGGAGTTTGCAGGAAGGAACCCGGTCCCTCCATCAGTCCCCGGTTCTCAGGCTCGGTGGTGGTACTAGTCGCGCCCTGTGGTGAGTCCTCCCAGTCACCTCTCCTCTCTGTCTAATAATAGCCATAATGTGTTGTGAGTATGCAGTCTGTCTCGCTTGCTGCACCTGCCTCCTCCTCCTCCTCCTCCTCCTCCTCTTCGTCCTTCCCTCCCTCTCCCACATCCCCTGCTCGGTCCTGTCGCTGGTATGTCATTTCTCTCGCCTCCATCATCTTCCACCCGCTACTTCTCACCCCCACAGCCGCTGCCGCCGCTTCTCTCTCTTTCCTCGTTCTGTTTGAGCCTCCGAGCTGTTTTTGTTATCGCCCCCACTGCCCCACTCCTTCCCTCTTCCCCCTTCCTCTTGTTTCCGTAAGGAAGTGTGCGAGCGTGTGGGCTTCTCCTTGGCCCCTCCCACTCTCTGCCGTCTTCTGCCTCTTTTGCTCTTTCATCCTTATTCGCTCTCCTGCCTGCGTGGGCTGTCTCCTTTAGTTGTGCGGGTATGTGGTCCTCAACTCCCCACTGAATCTCCAACATGGTCTTTTCTCCCTCTCTCTCTCTCTCTCTCTCTCTCTCTCTCTCTCTCTCTCTCTCACACACACACACACACACACACACACACACACTAACTTGCTCATCAGCCCTTCCTATGCTCCTCTCCTTGTGCTCATCTTGCACGAGTGCTCTGCAGGTTGTCTGCTTTTTCCCCTCCCCGGGCATCCTCTTAAAAATGTTCAAGCCTGTCTCATTATGTTTCTGCATGTCTGCTGCTGTATCCATGTCCAATGTGGGTATCTGCTGATGTGTTCATTCTTTTATTGCAGTGTGTGCGCGCGTGCACGCTTCTCTCACCTATACCAGAATGCTCCGCTGCTTGCTTTACATTTGCGCAGGCCGGCAGCTGGAAAAAGGCATTTTCCAGTTAAATTCTTGGTGTTGCCATGTGAACCTCATTACTGCATCCAGGTAGAATGTGAAAGAAACAGAGTTGACTGAGGGCAAAAAGGAGAACGCCAGCGTTTCGTTTTTTTTCTTAGAGCAGGTGATAGACAGGAATGCTCTCTCTCTCCCTTTCTCTCTCTCTCACACACACAGATGGGTAGATATGCTGTGACTGAAGTCAAACCAAAATAACACAATAGCTAGACCAGGGAGTGGACTGCTTGCTCAGCAGACACCAGGCTGCGTCTCAGCAGCAGGAGGAAATGGTGGCCTTCACAACAACAACAACAACAACAACAAAGAGAGTTCAGCTCAGCTAAAGCAGCATTCAAAATCACATTTTCTCTCAGCATGTGTTGCACTCTGCGCCAAGACTCTCATTGAAGTCCTCAAAGGCACACTTCATACCATGAACTCTGAACTCTCGCTGAAGCACTGGAGTGTATGTGAACATATGCTGGTAACGCTGAGCAGTTGATTTGAAAATTGCATCTACCAATCAGCAGCCGGGTGTTTTTTGACTGGTTCAAAAATGATCTTTAAGGTCTAAAGATCATTGCTGGTTTGCAATCTGCCAACTGAGGCCAAATGCTGCTTCCTGATTCTCACATCACTGCGTATGACACGTTATGTATGAAGACACGGTGAAAAAATTGCTTGCATTCAAAATAGCACGGCAGCATGGGATTGGAAAGTAGGCCATGCGATGTAGTTGCGGGTACAGCAGATCAGCACATAGACCTGCAACCGTCTGATGCAATACGAGGAACCATATAGCACGCACAGGTAAATCCAGCTTCGTAATAACTGACTCGGTGGTCAATATTGATGTTTTGTGATTTACTGGATTGTTTTTATCTTTCTATTTCATTCTATTTCTTTTTTCTAATTTCCCTCATTGTGAAGATTTCAAGAAAATCATATTAAGGGTAAGGATGGTATTCACATAGTGTTTATCTGCACTTTAATGGTGCCCAAAGCACTTTACTGAGCTTCTCGTTCACCCATTCACACAGATATTGACACACAACTCTCAATGGGCCCATAGTTCAAGGTTCAGTGACTCAAGTGATTCTCACGGACACGTTGACACTCGGACAGCTGGGACTCAAAGCGCAGATCCATTCAGCCATTGGTTGACCAGCTCTACCAACTGAGCCACTTCCTATTGTCTTTCACTTTAATAGAAGTGATGTTGTGCTGCTGCAGCTCAGGCATTGCTATTTGATATGTTGTGAAATAAACAGCAGTTTCTCTCATACTGAGTGCTCAGCAGGGGTTCCGTGGTGCCAGGTGTTAAGGAGACTTATTTGAATGAAGGACAACCTCAGGAGGTAAACAGACACTGCTCAAACACTGCTCCACTTCCTTTCAGATGAAGGAAAACATCAAGAAACCAGATTACCGGTACATTGCCCATTGACCTGTATATGTTTGTTGTTACTGTGCCGATTGTATTATGAATACTTGGGTGCTGGTGAGCAAATTTGTTCTGCCTGGTCTTGTAGCCTTGAGGCTGAATTAACTTGCCTTTATCTCACTGCAGCTCAAGCATTGCATGTTTTTTATGTTGTTTTTTTTCCCTACATTTTTTTTGTTTTTGGCAAAGCAAAAAGTGTAAAAATGCAGCTAGACTTTAATACTGTTAATACTGCCCATACGTTTTTTTTTCTTCTTAAAAATAGGAAACACCTGCATAACCTGATAGTTACCCTCACACACCAGCTGCAGCAAGGGCCATGTGTTTTATTTTGATAGTCTTGTGTTCCATAGTGTTCTCTGTAATTTACTTCCTGTTCTTGTCCCCCCCACACCCTCCTTTTTTTTTTTTCTCCACATGATTTTTACCTGTGTCTTGTTAGTCAGTCCTGGCCTTGATTGTTCCCACCTGTGTCCCCCTGCCCTCTTGTATAAATAGTCCCTGTCTGCCTTTGTCTGGGTTCAGTCTTTGCTTCTGGTCTCATCCATGTTGTTGCAGCCGTGCCTTCATATCTTCATATCTTCATATCTTCATACCTTTATGCAGTCTGGATTACACAACGTTGGTACGTCAGTCTCAGTATTATTTCAATTATCAGATTGAGTCTACCGTTTTGGATTTGTGTACTTCCTACTTGTGAGGACAATTTCTGTTTGTCTTGTATCTAAAAAAAAAAAAGAAAGAAAAGCTTTTCCACACAATCTGAGTTTTGTCTGCATTTGGGTCCTGCCTCAAATACTCTGTCTTGGCTTTTGATTGGCTGAAAGGGTTTTCAGGTTGTTATTTTTTAGTATTATATTTGTGTGGGATATTTCATGTGCAGGGCGGGGTCACAGGCCATGACAGGTTGGGTCCAACGGGCCTGTCGACCTCCTTTGTTTTAGTTTGGCCTGCACAAATACAACACCATTCAATATTTAAATCCCTGTCACTTCAAAGCCCTTAACTCAATCTTGGTCAAACTCCAGTAAATGGTAGAAAACACTTTGATGGACAAAACTCTCCTTTGGGTAATTTCATGACGACACCATTTTTATTTTAAAGCTCTTCCAAGACCAGACAGCAAATCCGATCCAGAGCCTGTAATAGACTCCGCATTACTGTCCCTTGATTCATTCGCTGCGCCTACACCGTTATTCTGAGCCGGGAAAATGTTACATAGTTAGATTCCTAGAGACCTGAGCTAAATGAAGATATCAATATTTTTCATTTTCTCTCAGAAACAGGCTCGTTAAAAGCATTTCTTTGCCAAGTTTCAAAACAAAACTAACTGCGATCCTCTGCTATTGATCCACTCACTGCGTGTGATGTACCACTCCCCTTTTATTAGATTAATATGCAACCAATGTATGCTTGTGTGACTCAACCTTGACATATTTATATTTTTTCAATGACATAAACAAAACGACATACTATTTGTTTTTTTTTTTTTTTTTTTTTTTTTTCCAATTTTCAGGCGTGTTGAGATTTTGTGTTCTACCACTGCATTTCATGCCTAACAGTTGGGCACATTTTTATCATCACTTGTAATGTCTGAAAAAAGTATTTGTACACAAGGGAAAAGCTTTGAATATTGCCTAAGATGTAAAGTAGGCTTGACAATTCAAAGCTAATGCATGTTAAGTCCTGTTTTGCTGGAAGACAATGGCAGTCAATCCGAACGAGGTCGAGGTCGAGGCAGTTCTGGGTGAATCTGAAAAAGTGCCCAGTTAACACACGGCTGGCTGGAGTGTCGAGAAATTGCAGCCAAAGGGTGAATGCAAGCAGGTGGCACTCAGTAAAGAGACAAAGGGGTCATCAAAGATGAGGCTTGGGGGACATGGATGGAGAGTTTGGAAGAGGCCGCAGCTGCACTGAGAGCATCGAGAAGCGGTGAGGTTCCTGTAATGGAGTCTCTATGTTGTTTATAAATATCTTCAGTCCATTAGTCGCAGTAAATCACTGTTTTATTTTGCTCTTTATGAAATGGGTTTTGATATATTGGCACAACCAAGCAGCCAGCCTAGCGTTTAGCCATCCTGTAATATGTGTACTTTTTTGTATCTCTCTCCAAACTGTTTTGCCTCAAAGGTGCCTTGCTAGTGTGGTGCTTCTTTTGATGGAGGCTTTTAGGGGTCAGTGGTCTGAGTCGTGCAGGGCTCCCAGTGGGACTCTGTTTATTCATCTGTGAATCTTCTGCTCCTCAGTGGTCTCTCTGCATCTGCAGGCTTGGACATCTGATGTCGCTGTGGTGCTAATGAGGACTGCACAAATTTCTCCAGTGCTTACAATCCCATCAGGAGAATCTCCTCCTAGTATTATTCAAGTGTAGCTTTTAGATGTTTTGCAGCGACTGCAGAGGCCATAATGTCTGTGCAGTGCTTGTCAAACAAGTGGAGATGCGTTGCTATTTTTCCAGCCAATATCTATCAATCTTAGATCTATCTTTGGTTCACTATGACCTCTGATGCTCATCATGTTGTGGTGGATTATGGGTAATGTTGTTGTGTTTTTTTGTTTTTTTTACTTCTTTCCATGCACTCACTAGCCCTGTTGCACACGTTTCTTTGAATCTTACAAACAGGACCTTTTTAATTTGGACATCATGAGCACTGATCTTATTTATCTTATTAATGAAAAATAAAGACAGATTGTTTACATTGTTAGCAGTTAATTTCCACACGGCAGCAGTTTGCACAGTAGAGCCTCTAAAGTGGACAAAAATGTCAAAGAAGTGATCTCCCAGTGGGAAAAGTAAAGAACCACCATCCTTCGCTTCTTCAGTCACGATATAACAGGCAGGGGTGTGATGCCAAGGTAATTCTCTGCTTTTGAAGCTAACAGGAAAGACACTTTGATGTGCTGCAGTTGTGGGATCAGAGAAACGGCTAAAGAGATTGTGGAGGTTTATCTTCACATGTACATAATAAAGATAAGTGCTGCTGACAGCCAAAACTAGCAAGCTTTTGCTGGGGACGTCAGACAACAGAGTACATTGCGTTCCCTGCTTTTGTGCGGACCTGATTATCATGACTGAATGCAGTTTGTTTTTTTTTTTTTTCCCCCACCTGTAAACATTTGTGCCCTTCGCAACCCTGCTGGTTAAGCTGATCACTCACTTTTTAAAGAAGTCCGTGTGGTGACTGTGTTCTGGCTTACTGGAAAGGATGCGTTCAAGTCTCTTTGTTATCAGAAGAAAAGTCTGTGGTGCAAAGGGAAAATGCTCCTTTGCATTATTTTAACTTAATTATCATTATTATTTTGCAGCGTGTTTGACCCCAGGGTCTGGCGGCATTACAGGAGTCTGCTCAGCATTCTCGGCAACATTTTCAATTATTCCAACAATGTTTGGTGTGTGTGCTTGAATCCATCTGCATTTCTGCTGTTGTAAAGGCACAAATACTCTTTGAAAAGCTTGCAGCCGTGTCACCATCTGGAACCATGCAATATTCATGCATTTGATAAGTGACAGTGCAGACATTTAGACATTGGATGCTTGAATTTTTCAAGTTCATGACCTACGACATAAATAGAACCTCCTCCACCTCCACCACCTTAAAGTGGGAAGGACGGGTCAGAAAGTTGTATATAGCATAATATACTGTACATAGCCAATATAGCTGCTTCCTTTATCAGTGCAAAAATGATTTACTATGATAATCACACTGGCTGTTTTTGTGCCATTGACAATTTGTATGAGCAGTGTTTTGCAATGCCTGGGCACTGTGCTGTAATGTGAGGCTATTGGCAAACAACGCTATTAACAACAGCAGCAACATGACGGCTAAAGGGTTGCAGCTAAACACTGACATTCCCGGCACCAAATTCTGTCTTTGGAGGAGCATTGCATAAATCCTCTGAACACAGACTGTCTGCCTTATCTGCACAATCAAATATCAGACTGCGCATGCAGCTTGTTGCGTTGTGTTGGGACATGTTTATAAGCAGTCATGCAGAGATTTTCTAATCACTGATGTATCACCCAGTTGACACGTGCACACACGCATATGGATTGAACAGACTGTAGAAATCTGATTTTCCATTTGTTACTCCCAGCAGATTGCAATTCGCTGGTAGTAATGATTATACCTGGCTGGTGGAGCGCATGCGTTGAGTATTAGCGATGACACTGGCTGCACATCCTTTCTGCATGCTCGTTGTTCAACATTTCTATACGAGCCGTGTCCGGGAAATTTGGTGATGACAGTTCTGCACCAAACAGCTTCTGAGTTTTCTCAGTCTAGAATGAATGTTTAATGAAAGGGCAGCTGAGGGGTGAGTTGTAATTCTCTACTTGGACCCTTGTGGCAATGGAAAATGAGGAAATTAAATGAAATATTAAGTGAATGACGAATTATTGTCTGAGAGGAAGTTCAACAGACTTTTTCAATGAGAATATTTACACTCCCAGCTGCTCACACAATGACTCAGACCTCCAAATTCACACTAGACGTTCTTGGCAACGTGCCCTTGCTTGTTCTTCATTTTTTAATTTTACCTTGAAAAAAAGCAGTGGAAAATAAAATCTGACTGAACCTGAGCCTTTTGTTGCTCTTCCAGCAGACCGAAGGAAAAGTTAAGATACACTGAAACACAATATAACCCTCCAAACAACGTCATAATGAAGTTGAGTTGTGGACTTTTACACAAATTATTTTTTTTTTCTTGTTCTTCAGTTACAAAACCTTGTGATTGGCTGAAACACACTTATTTTCCGAGAAACATTTTGACAAATATAAATTAATTTCTGACCTCCTAAGTGTTTTTGCAGAGGCTGAGGAATAAATTATTATAGTAGACACTGATGCTTCTGTGAAGTTTTTAGAAAAACCTTTGTTTAGCAGTGGTCATTTCTGAACAGGGCTTACATTTTGTTTTTGTTTTTTTAAAGTATTGCATAAAAACATGTTTTCACCATTATTTTAATTTCACTTTTGGCATTTACGAAGTCCTTACAGTTGAAAGAATTGGCAATATTCAATTTTATGTGTCTGTTTAATTTCATGTATTTATTCCGAACACATTTCATCAATCTAAAACTAAAAAATCTAAATCTAAACTTTGTTCAGAGAAAAGAATAAATATGTGACCTGGATGACAATGGAAAAAGTCTTAAAGCGTGCAAGCAGCTTAGTGATTATCACAGTTCTGTAGCTTGTTCGCCAGTCTGGTATCCAGGCCTGCAGTATTAATTGATTTGATTATAGTGTGTCTCCAGGTGCCCGATGGGAATGATAACTAAGACATTTTCAATCACAGCCTTGGGAGAGGTTTTGATCCAGTCTGACTTAAACCACTGATGCCTCTGGAATGTTTTTTTCAAATCCTCTGGAACCGGGGATGAATAGCAATCTTTGTTCGTTGGCACCTCAGAGGAAAATGCTGTACAAGCGCAGCAAGACAGTGCAGTCGCAAACAGCACCAGTGCGTCTTGGGAGTCTGGGGCGAGTGTATTTTCAAGGAACTTTTCCGAGCGGGTGAATGATTAAAAAGTCTGTCTGCTCTGGTCAATATAATTGCATCATATTCTGCAGACATCATACAAAAACAACATCGACCGCTTGCAGAGGCAGAGTAATGAAAAACATTTCTTTAAATGCATTTTTCTCTCCCAAATGTAATTTATACCAATACGAAAAACATCGTAATTATATTTGATAATGCTGCTAATCTGGTACCATTCGCTGTCTTTACTCTGTGTGAAGTAAGTGCAGTATTGTTTGTAGAGGTGAGCTGTTTCTGTGGGACCCTGAAACCTTGTGTTTAACCTGAGACAAGATAACCACTGACTCCGTTTGACTTCCTCTAGTCCTGATATTTAGTTAAGTATAGCTTGATGTAAAAACAACAAAAGAAAACAAACAAAAACCAATAGTTAGTTTTCAGACTGTGATCATCAATCGGTCACACTTTTCAGTGGGACACTTTGGGGCATCCGAGTGCATGCAGTGAAGTCACACTATCAGGAGTGAGCTCTCACTGTACAAAGAAGCAGATTAAAGATGAAGTGGAAGTGTTTGAAAGACAGCATAGAGGCAAGCAGCGAGACAGGGAGATGGATAACAAGCATGGCACCAGCATGACAAACTGTAAACGCCGTCAGAGATCGGGAGCATGTTTCACCTTCGCTGCTCAGAGAATTACGCCACAGCTTGAGAGGACAAACACTGTGTGCAACCTCTTGTTTGTCACACCACAAGTCTTCGGCTGACATTTATTTGTGCTTGTGCAGGGAGGAAACGTACCCATAGTTATTGTTTCTTTCAGTTTGGATCTTTGATCAGTGAGTGTCCAGGACCTGGCTGCTGACATTGGCCACTCTGCTCTTGTTGTAATTGATGTGTAGTGTTGAGGTGTTAACTTGCCTGCTGCAATCTTTCAACTCTACCAGCAGTGACATCATGAAGGGCTGGTTTCAAGAAACACTGAAACACATTGAAAAGTGGAGCAATAAAAAAAAGGAAGAACGTTTCTCATGACTGGGGAGTTCTTTGACCAGTGAATTTTGCTTCGTGTGAGTCCTTTAGACAACAAGCGGCCTCTCCTTCAACTTCTATTTTTGGATTTATGAACTGCTATTCTAATGACTGGTGGAGCTCAGGGTGGCCTGAACCTGTTGCATGTCACTTGTTACCCAATGATCCAAAAATGCGAAGTTGGAGGGAAATTGGGGAAATTGGAAAATCTTGGAAACAAGGGGAAATTGGACATTTTAGGGTTGTTCAGCACTAGATGAGTCATTGATTTACACAAAATATTCTTTTCTAAAAAAGAAAAGAAAATGAGTCCAGGTGTAATTGTGGATGGAAAAAAAAAATAGTATAATAAAATATTTTTCTCAAGAAGAAAGTGAAATGACCTTGGCTGTAAAATGTGAGATGTGAGGCAGGCCAGGCAGTGTCTGTCCTTAGTCTGTCCTCATATGTGCTGATCTGTTTGTAGATCTTCTTTTACTTTGCATTTCATCATCTATGGCTTCCTTAAAAAAAACGAAAAAAAAAAACCTTTATCCAACCTCAGCCTCTCCTGTTAATTTATCACTAGCTTCTCTTCACCCTCTTGCCCTCCCTCACCGCCAAGATGAAAAATGCTAAGCTAAGAAGAGATTTCGTCATTTGTCAACCCACAGATTCTTTCAGATACTTGGACCGTGTTCTCTCGCACTTCCCTTATTTTTGTGCCTCTGTTTTTCCCGGAGAAATCCTTCCTAGTGCCTCAGGCCCCCCCCCCAAAAAAAATAATCAATCTCACCGCATCATCTTGAAGGATGTCTCAATTCCTAAAATGCATCTCAAGGACAGATGAGAGAGGAGCTATTAGGCAGGAAGTGCAGGCGTATGCAACGTGTTTTCAGGACATGTGGCAGAATAGAGGGAGAGCATGTGGCAAGAGCCATTCCAGAGCTGCCAGAAGGAGCACAATCACCGTTTCCTGTTGCTTAAGTTATTTATTATCATCATATGCGCAATAAAACATACTACGTTTTTTTTCTTTTATAACCACATTACTGATGATATTCAGCCTCCACGGGCTTTAAATTAAAGGTAGAGGTTATGTCGCCGGCACGCAGGCGTTGCGCAGATCCTTTTAAGGCGGATGCCGACGGATGACACGGCTCTGCTACACGTCAGATTTAATTGCGCCCGTTTAAAAATGACTGCTCCAAAGCATGGATGTCTCATTCTGTTAAATGTCTGTCGTCTCAGCTGCTCCCTTCCTCAGGGCGAGGAAAGAAACCCAGGATGGGAAAATGTAAAAAATGAGAGTGTGGCCCCCGTTTTTGTGCATCGAGTGCATAAGGATGTTGTTAATTTTATGTCCAAGCATAAAAAGAAAACTGTCTATGTCTCTGTGTTAATGAGCTTTTATTACAGAGCATGCTTAGATGGCCAAGTATTTCCTTGGTGTGTGTGTGTGTGTGTGTGTGTGTGTGTGTGTTTTTTCTTTTTTTTTCATGTTTGCATGAGCTCGGTTAGCACTAACCAAGCGGAAATGACAGTAATTAACTAAATGAGCTACATCTGCACCCAGGGGCGGGAGCGAGAGACAGGGGAAAGGAAGACGCAAAATTCAAAGGTGTTTGTGTCCACAGAGGACGAGGAAGTGAAAATGTTTAAAAAAGCAGGCAGGTTTGGAATGGCTGGTTTACACAGGAGGAGGCTCTGGCAAAGATACCAGTGAAGGTACAAAATACGGCTTTCATCTTCATCTCCTCAACAAGTGAATGTGATTTTCCTGCTTCCTAGTTTTCAAATGTATTTTTTTTTTCATCAACTTGGCCGTGACTGAACTCGCACAACAATGTTCTCCAATGAAATCAAGACTGGTAACACTGTTGTGCTTCAATCAGTGTGTCCTGGCATAGCGGCCTGCAGAGACCAGAGCCCCAGTTAACAACGTGCGTCCTTCGGTTAATGTTTCACCCAGCGGAGACATGATTGGCTCTAGTTAAACAGTGCTGCCTCAAAGGCCAGCCTCCGTGGTTCCGCTGTTTTCTCTCCTTTGATGAGCTCAGACACTTTATCACTTATCCACATCACTTTTCATTTTACACTCAAAACAACGGAAAAGCCCGACAGTTTTTACACACACGTCCAACTTTTAAAGCAAGCACTAATGCAATGCTTTTATTTTCAACTATGGGTGTCAAACGATTCTTTCTTCTTTTTTTTTTAAATTGTGATTAAGCTCTGAATTTCCATAGTTAACTGAGATTAATGATGTTTTGAAATTCTTTTATTTTTCCTTTTTTATGTCCATATTTATGTATAGCAACTCCCACTAGATTGACTTGATTGGGAACCTAATGAACAAAAAGAAATGGTTTCCTTTTCTGATCTTTTGTATTAATATTTCTTTCAAAACAGTGCATCTGGATCCACTTATTACATACGAATTTTGTTGAATAATTTTGAATGAAAGAAAACATGACCCCTGTCATAAATCAAAACAAATATATTAGTCATATGTTAAAAACACTTTTATTGTTAATTATAAACATTAATAACCACAAAGAAGAAGGAAAACTGTATTCTGTCCAAAGCTCAATCAAGCATCTTATAAGATCTGCTCAGTGGTCTAGTGGTAGAGTGTCCGCCCTGAGACTGGTAGGTTGTGGGTTCGATCCCGGGCCGAGTCATACCAAAGACTGTAAAAATGGTACCCATTGCCTCCCTGCTTGGCACTCAGTATTCGGGGTTGGAATTGGGGGGTTAGATCACAATGACTCGTGGGCGCGGCACTGCTGCTGCCCACCTCTCTCCCTCAGGGGATGATGGGTCAAATGCAGAGGACTAATTTCGCATCCTTCGGGATGTGACAATCACTGGGACTTTAACTTTAACAAAGGCAAAAGTGAAAGTTGAAATTGGCAGTAACTTCCTGTCTGCATGTGCTGCGACCATGATGGCAGGGGAAAAAATGTAGTTGCATTTAGGGGTTACAATAAAAAGAAACAAAAAAAATGCTGCGGCCAGACGGTCATTTGGGAGCCTCTGTGCCTCAGAACAGCAGCTGGAGGGCTGCCTTCGAGGACCACTGGTGTAGGTGTTTGCTTAAAGAAATTTGCGGTGTGAATTGCGAAAAATAAACACGGCTTACGTTACGTTAGCAGGATGTCGAAACGTAGCGCTAAGGCTTGAGGGCCTGACTACAGGTGAATGTAGTTTTTTTGTGCGTTTATGCTTATTGCATTGAAGCTCACCGCAATTAATGCATTAATGCTGACACCTGTAGTTTCAACATAATAAAATGTGCACAAAAAGCCCCTGACCGTGACCTCTCACGTCAGCGCTTCAGGTAACAACCTGCGGCGCGGCGAACGGTCTTTCCTGCTGATGCGTCTGATATTGACCATAAGGAGCAACGACAGAAGCCCCGTAATTGACCTCGCCGCGATGTTTAATGGAGCTGGTGCAACACTGTGTAACAACGTCACGCAGAAGAATGATCTCAGCGTCTTTTTGAGCAGCGCGAGGACGACGTTAGCAGAGCAGCAGGTGTCGACACGAGATGAGTTAGGATGCGTTCGAGAGGTGTGAGTCGAATGTTATTAAAAGACAAAACAAACAACATTTTCATCCATTTCGGCATCGCACGCAGTAGGAAGGAATATTTTGTGCGTGTATGCTTTTCTTTATCTTGTCAGAAGCAGGATTCATCCAAACAGGAGCCCTCTGGTACCAGTTCTGGGCCTTCATCAGACCCAGAGTTTGCTAAACGGGGCCATTTGGAAAACACAAAACCACTTGAGAGGTCCGGCCTCGTTGAACAAACTGTTGGCCTGATGAAGTTCTAGCAGCAGCAGCGTTTATCAGCTAAACATTCATTAATATGTGGCTTTGATCACGCAGCCACTGGTGCAGCCTCACTCGCTTCGCTCCCTGTCCTCCTGCAATTAGTGAGGCTATATAAGCAAAGCGTATAAATGATGCAATCAGGGTTTTTTGTTAGGGCTGATTAATGTGTGGCGGAGGCTCTGCACCGTGGTGTGAAATGAGGATTTTTAAAGACTAGAGTAAAGGTGAGTTTGGCCTCTATGGTTTCTTTTCGCTTCACGGAGGCGTCGTCACCGCCGCCTGCGATGCGACGCCGCTCAATAAGGACATGTAAATAATCGCAAACGCGTCCGTGCTTTTCAGCCGCTGAAGGTCCAAGGAAAACAAAAGCTGTTGACTTGGCAATGGCGTCATGACGAAACGGGTATTTGGGTCGCAGCAAGTGGAGCGAGCGATATATCAGCACGTGGACGCACGGCTGAGGGGAAGTTTGAAACGGAGCGGACATTACAAATGACAGTTTTAGAGATATTTTGCGAGCAATCCATCAAAGGCCAGTCCCTTCTGTAAAAAACTGGACTGGAAAAAGCTCCTGCGCTATCTGCACCACAGCGCAGGCGGAGAGATCGGCCCTTCTGATAAACAAAGCAACGCATTCAGCAGCAGATGATTCCCCCGGGAGTGCACGAGTGGAGCGCACGGCGGAGCTGCGCCAGCAGCAATTATGTCGGCACTTTTATTTCCTAAAGATTCACGTCTTCATCGGCTGAAAGTTTCACAACTTCTCCTCCAGTGGCTGTAAGCGGCAACCGAGTCAGACTCAGGGTTTAACTTGGCAGGTGCAGACTTTTAATGCCAGTTTAGAGAAAGAGAGAGCTTGTTGGCCCACACGCTGTGACAAATTGTTTTTAATTTAGTCAATTACATCTCCCTTTGGTTCGTCATGTCGTGCAGCTCTGTGAAATTGCTCCGTGCGCCTCGGCTCGACTGTTCAAACTGTCGGCGGATTAATTTGTAAAAATGTGCGATTCCCTTTCAGATTGACAACGATTCAAAAATGAAATGGGCGACTGTAGTCGAGTCAGTCCAACCAGAGTCAGAGTTCAACCAATCTGAGGATCCCTCAAAAGCGTTCAGTGTTTCCTTTCGTCAGATCGGATTTTCTTTTCTACCTTGACGTGTTGTGACCGTGGCCTGCAGTGTTCCTCAGAGGTGTCGTCTGATGTCATGTGGTGCGTCGTTATCAGCTCTTTCCCATTGTCTGACCTAAAATCTCCCTCACAGATTTGCTTCTGACTAAAAAATACCCAAAACTAAAACGATGAAATCTAGTTCTGAGCCTTCAAATCACGCAAAAACAAAGAACTAAGACGGACAAATCTTGCCCATAAAGTCGGAATAGTTTTTTTTGGCAATCACGATCCTCTGTTTATTCCTGTTTAAATGCATCAGTAACCTGTTTTGAGCAGGTGCTCAATGATTCCTTTTCGTGTGCCAGTCACCCTGGTGAAATGAATTCATGCATAACATTTTTTGGCACAGTGAAAGATTGACGGAAAAATAAAACATTTTGTTCCAACCTCACAGGCAAAATAAAGGCTCTGCATTTCTTCCAAGTTAAAAGCTAATATTGATTTGAATAACCAAACTAAAACTACTAAAACACATTCAACCAAGAACACACACAGATAGGAAGCCTTGGCGTAAATGGCCCAAATATGTCCATAACTCAAACTGATTGTGCTCTGAATGATAAATTTCACCTTGGGTGAAGTCTGTGCAAGCCGGCGGAAGGCCTGGCAGCTGTTTTGTGAGGGCCAACCTTGTCCTTTATAGCTTTGCCATTTTTTTATTTTTTTTTTTTACACACGATGTGCTGTATTTTTCTGTTGTTCAAGGTTTGAACAAGCCCCCAAGTTTAAAAAAAAAAAAAAAAAAAAAATGTTTTTGGATCCTCGGTTCTGTCTCCTCTCCCTCTCTGCTTTGCACTCTGCCATCACTGCGAGAGCACAAACACTATTTGTTAGTCATAATTATTTGTGGAAAGGTCACACGACGAGATTGTTTTTTTTCACCCTCGGTCCCTGCAGTCAAATAAGTTATTATATCGGCGAAAGCTGCTTTGCGTCTCCCTCTTCTCTGAGAGCAGAATGCTGCGGCGGAAAAGAAAAAGGAGCAGAGTTCCACAGAGTGCCGCCGCTCTCCTAGTGTGTCGGTTTGTCAACCCTACACAAATAACTGTGCCGTTAACTGCTTAATCCTCACCTCCGCCTTCTGTTTGACTGTCCCACGTCGATGTATTTCCAGTGACGTCGGCATGACGTGCTTTGGCTACTGTGATTTCTCAGCATCGGCTCACGCTATCTGGAGCCTGTCGTACACACAGGCGACGTGGGAGAAAACTGGCACCCGATATGTGATCAGTGAGCGTGGTAGCTGCTGTACGTGGAGGAAGGAAATGAACACAGCTACTACACCAAATAAAAAGCAGCCTCGGTTGACCCAGCCCAGCACAACGACACGGTGCTGGAAAAGTCAACGTCAACAGACGTGATCGGGATTGACATGCGCGCCCACGCCCAGGCGCAGGTTGCAGCGCAGCGCCACGGAGGTTGTGCACACACGGGCCGACGCACGCTGACACGCACAGCCCGCCGCTGGCTGCGTCGTATCGCACATGCCAGCGAGCTGATGGGAATGAAATGGCCTTACTCTGTGCGCCACGTGTTGGATCACGGCCCACTGCTCACTGCAGTATGACCGAGCAGCTTAAAAAAAAAATACCTACACACATACATTGAGACCCTCAGACCTGGATGCTCTGATTCGGTCCGATCAGCGGCCCTCCCTGCGCAGCGTGTGATGATAAGTGCTGAATGTTACACAGGGCAGCCATCCATTGTGTTTAGAGCCGCGCCTGTCGACTGCAGAGGTGACGGTGAACTGCACCACTCGGGGCTAACAGAGCTGCGAATGTGGGACGCATAGTCAGCATTGCATGTAGCGCTTTAAAGACGTCTTATCACCAGTGTTGGGAAGATTACTTTGCTAATGTAATTGGTTACAATTACAAGTTACCCCATTGGAAATGCAATAGAAGTGTAAGTATTTCTATCAGTTTATTAAAAGTAATGTAACTAAATGCATGAGATTACATTTTGATTACTTTTCAAAATTTTGAATGAATCAACTTTTTGGACCTGACAGTCAAAACGGAGAGAGACAATTCAACTGGCGGGTGAGTGGCAGGATGTTGCAATTCCGAACTTGACAGGAGAGGAGAACCAATCAGAAGCATCACAACAGTATCAAACTTTAATCTGAGGAGGGTTGGTGCCCGAGAAAACCAAAGCAGCAAAAAAAAAAAAAAAAAAAATCATTAAACATAAAACCCAGCCTTTTTTGTAGGAAATTGGTCATATATTAAAATTGTAATCATGAATAATTCCACAAGTAATTAATGTGTAATTTAATGACACAGTTTTCCCATGCAACTGATTACAATCATCTTTATTTTGTAATGAAATTACGTAGCAACATAACATGTAACATGTAACTCCTCCACGCTGCTTGTCACTCTGGACTTCTCACAGGTGAGAATGGTTGAGGGTGAATGCCAGGCATGTGATGTCAGAAGCCCAGGCCACACTGAACATGTGACTGGGTTTGCTGTGGAGACTCCTGAAGCGAACAGACAGAAGGATTTGCCTTTGCGTCGCTTGTCAAAGTGAGTTTTTTTGAGGCTTAGTGCGAAGTTGTTTGTGTTGCTTGGGTGAAGTGTGCATCAGAGAGACGTCTGGCCAGCTGGCACCGAGCACAGGTTTGGCTAGAGGGCGCTCTGGGTGGCCTGTGAATAGGCACTTTATGGGATTATGTTTTAGTTGAAAAACGGCATTGTGTGCACACTGTTGTGAAGTAATTCACTCATCCAGTTGCAATGGTTCCTCTGAGCACTCACTCACAATTCAGAACAAGGACCCAAAAAGACAGAGTGGGACGGAGTGGGATTTGAACCACCAACCCCTTTGGTTATGTCCTCAGTATGCTGAAAAAAAATAACAAGACAGCACCTAAAAAAGGTTAAAGTATGATTAGTGCACAGCCAATGAGAAGACAGACAGACAGTGCCTGTAGATAGCACATACAGCACATATACAGAATATGTGATATGCATATGTTTGTTGTTCTCAGTCTGATTGGAGCCTTCGAAGAGATTTTTATGGATTTAATTGAGTTCCTAATTTTAATGACAGACACTGGCTCATATTTAAATTCATGATCATCTGCGGCTTACTTCAACTTCAACTTTGTTGGACTTCAAACAGAACCTTTGCTGACATCTGTTCAAGGATTAGTGCGTCCCATTTCTGTCCAGCTGTTATTTGTTCCAGGAAATAAATAAATATAGAAGTAAGGAACTGACATGACAGTCACAAAGTGTCCAACAAAATTGCATCTTTAAGCAAAGGCACAGATAGCAAGTAAAGCCGGATGGGAAGAAAGAGACAGAGTGGAGGAATCACACCAGAGCCAGTGCAGGGCAGAGACTGGGAAGAGCCGCATTAAGTTAACAGCGCGAGTCTGAGGGAGAAATCAGAGAGGCGACCGGAGCGCTGGCTGCTCCTCTCTTCTTCCAGTGTTTAGACCAAATGATTCCGCTTCCTTTGAACGCGCACGTCTGAACTGTGAAGTTTGACCCCCCGTCTTTCGCCGCCGGCTCTCTGACAGCTTTGCACTTCAACGCGCCGCTGACAACAGGCCGTCTAAATTGTCTCTGGCTCTGGGAGAGACTCACCCCTGACTCCGTTTTAACCACCAGCCGCTTCAAGGTCACAGTGAAACGATGTGTGTTGTCCTCTCCTCGGAGACGGCCGGGTGGGAACTGCGAGCGCATCCACTCCGCAGACCCGGCCTGACCTCCACTCACTCACTCACTCACTCACTCACTCACTCTCCAGAAATGGTCGTGTGTCTGCCTCCACAAAAATCTCTCTGCCTTCCCCTCCGTTCCTCACTGTCTGCCTCCATCCATCCATCTGTTCATCCATCCATCCATCCATCCATCCATCCATCCGCTCTCTGCAACTCTGTCTGTCAAGGCTTCCTCTGCTGCGACTCTCTTTCTATCCATCCATCTGCATCGCTCCCCCTCTCTCTCTCTTCGGGGGACGTGTGCCCAGTCAGATCGATCACATCACTCCA
The DNA here is from genome assembly GCA_009823395.1 of Thamnaconus septentrionalis. Lineage (NCBI taxonomy): Eukaryota > Metazoa > Chordata > Actinopteri > Tetraodontiformes > Monacanthidae > Thamnaconus > Thamnaconus septentrionalis. Next base: position 9,078,665 of record CM020503.1, read on the forward strand.
TCCGTGCCCTCGTAGTACCGTACGCACGCTGCTCCTTCTCCTCCTCCCCCTTTTCCTCCTTGTACACCCCTGGCTGTATGGACAAGATCATCCATCAGTCTCTCCGCGTCCTTCTCGCACAAACACAGACATGTTTTGACATGAAAAGGTGTTTCCTGAGATGCAGCTGTCTGCTTCTGTGGTGTACGTCTCTTTTTTTCCTTTTCGCATGATATCCTCTTGTTTTTTGTTTTTTGGGGGGGTTGAGGGGCTTGTTTTTGTCTTGTTTACCTCCCCAGCTGCCCGTGTCTGTGGGCCTCAGTCCAGGGACGTCCTAGCCGCCCTTTGTGCTTTGAAGACTCTGTGTTTCCCATTGTTGCTGCTGTGCGAGGCAGCAATGCCGCCGCACTGCAGCCACAGCAGTGGAGATCTGAACCCCTCTTATCAGGACACTGACTGACGCTCAGCCAAAAATAATTCAAAGCCATGAAAAATGCTTTGACCTTTGTTTGCTGCCGCTTGGTGATAGCGACTCCTTCAGCACGTTAGGCAGTAAACACAGAACACGACACGCACTGCTTGCTGCTTGGCTGTGCTGAACGGCATTAAGGCTCTTTGTTTGTTGGGAATGACCCACAAAAACCTGCATACACTTCTGATTTTAAGCCGAGGGTACAAGGTAAGAGTTCCAAGCAGCAAACAGTGCAAATCTTCTCTATTACTTCTACTTAAATAACCAATAAGGCGCCAAAATATTTGCTTTTAAAATTTCTCACAAGAATTCTAGGAGTGAAAACTTTATCGCAATAACAATTAAAGACACTGATTTCACGTGCTCTTATTTTGTTCTTATATTTCCTCTGTGTAAGTAAGTAAATCTTTTACCTTGCATGTCACAATACCTGATGTATATGTGGCAAGGCGCAGAGGGCCCGTCCGGGCTTCGAACCCCCAGACTCCCGGGCAATAGCCATAGTTAGCACTGTTGCATCAGAGCAACAGGGGTGTGGGTTTGATTCCCACTAGTGATTTTTCTTTGTGGAGTTTGTGTGTTCTTCCTGTGTGTATGTGTATGTGTGAGTTCTCTTCAGTTATTCCAGCTTCCTTCCAGAGTCCAATGAAATGCACATCAAGCTAACTGGAAACTCCAAATTGTACGTATGAGTGTGAATGTGAGTGGTGTTTTTTCTTCATTTCTTCGCCTCCTGCAGTTAAACTGATCAAAATTAGCTGAGATTGGCTTCTGCACCCTATAACACAGATTGTAGGATTAAGCATGACAAAAAAACAGATGGATGGATGGAGGAAGGGTAAGACATAGAACATATTCTGTTTTTTCTTTTTTTAGTGGAACTCATTCCGGCTGTGTATTAACTAGGTCATACCACTTTGCTACAACATAGTGGTCAGCCACTTGCCACGTTGCTCCCCACTGTGCTCGATTCCTGCCGATGGAAGTCGTCAGGAAACTCTTGCAATTGAAATTGCAGGTGTCATACAACCTTCAACTGTAACAAGCGGCTGTCAGGGGAGCGAAGGCTGCATTAAATTGCACCGCTGCATTTCGTGGGTGGCAGGGGGTGGAGGGGTTGAGTGGCCACCCAAGAGGAAGAACAGAATATTCCAGCTCTAAAAACAGGACAAACACAGTAGGTGGGAGGAGGATAGGGATGAGTCACATGGGCAGATGACAGACAGGGAACAAAGTCAAAGACAAATTTGTGTGGAAATATGAGAATTGCCCTTGTTATGTACATACATGAAGAGAATATGAATGTTAATAAAACCTAAACCCAAAATACTCATTTATTGACTCTTTAACCCCATTTAATTTTTATTTAAACTCTTCTTTTTCGTTTTATGTCCATTTCTACTTTTCAGCCTTGTGATGCTGAAGATAAAGTCTTGGCCATGTCATATACTTCTGCAACAATTCAAAAGTAATAGATCATTGTTGAGGGTGAAACATGAAAATGTTTTTTCTTGCAGGTAAGAATAGGTAGCCCAGCAAATTAATTTTTGTAATTAACCTTAAAGTTAGCTAATCATCTACAAATTGACTATTTGTAAAAAAAAGAAAAAGAAAAAGAAAGATTTAATCCAACATTGTGCTAATAATACATTAATTATATTACTAGATATTCAATAATTAAACTTACCTTAAAAATAACAGGGTTTTCCTTCCTTCATCATTTCTACATTCTCTTTCACAATGCTTCTATATTTAACTCAATTAATCCGCACAACTTTCATGGTCATTGCTATTTTGTCTTTCATTCAGTTGGCTCATTTACCCCTCTGCCTGTTAATAGACCTGCACATCAGACAAGGTGCCGGAACAGGCGCACAATACAAAGGATAACAGCTCTTGGTGATAGGTGCTGTAATTCCCTTCTGAATAAGACGACAGGCAAAATGAAGTGTTTTTCGTGGTGTAATCACTCATCCACTCTGCAGCGCAACCTTGAGTGAAAACGTGGCGTGTGAGCGTTTGGAGATAGAGACATTTTCCTTCCTGGGAGAAGATGTAATCAGCGCTGCAATGGCGTAAAGGTAAAATGAAACTAGACTCCCCATCTCTTGCTTCTTTAACGGTGATTAGTAACCACTTAGAAAGAAAAATGAGCATCATCAGAGGACTTGGTTACGTACGAGTGGGCTTCACCGCGGCAGCGGCCAATTGTCAGGTCGCAACGTTTTCAGAATCTGGGTCAGGGGTTTAAAATGTTTAAGTAGCCATGTCAAGGAGGACCCTGGACCGGAGCTTTATAGCAGGAGCCCCCGCATCACTTCCAGCCCAGTGGCTGGTCGGGGCTTCATGCCCACTCCCATCCTAACCGGATGTATTCTGCATCAGTGAATCACCTCCACCGAGAGACTTCAAAAATGGCCGCCGTATGAGTGGCACAGATATGAAGAGGTTTAATTCACATCCTCTCCACTGTTCCGGATCCGGCGCTGAGGTTTGACACGGACAGCCATGTCGGATTGTTTTCCAACTGGCAGTTATCCAGCGTGGATGCCGGCACTGCAACGCTGATCTTCCTGGACACGCATGCTAACAAGATAACCCCTCTCATGTTGCACTACTGGCACCCAAACTTCGACAGCGGCTTGAGCTGATTTGTGGAAGACGTTTCTGGATGAAGGCCAGTGAATCGGAGCCAAAACGGAGGCTTATCCGCGTCTACGTGGACATGTTTTTTTTTTTTACATTCAGAAATGAAACAGTGTAAAATAACTTTGACTTGCACATTGCATATTGTCTAATGCATGCCAGTGTGAGCAGTGGTGATGCATCCTCTGAGGGGAGGGATCCAAAGCCAGAAAGGAAATTCAGAAATGGCAAATGATCCAACACGGCTCAACGACAGTGTTGCAGTGGGAGGGGGTTGTGCGTATTAGAAATTATATTTTGAGTCTTTAATGAATTGCTGAGAAACTTTTGAATAACACATTAGAATATTATGTTAATGGAATGCAAGAAAATGCCACCTGAGACCCTCATCCTCAGTGCGGTGGGGGAGCAGACAGACATTTACCCAGACATATGTAAAGCTTCTTCCACAAATGTTACAACTAGTGCTATTGTGGTGACGGCAGCTGTTTATTCACAATTCACACACAAGAGATGGCGCCTAATGAAAGGGTCACGACGAAGGGGAAAATGGTTGAGAGTAAACAAGATGAAAAGCAAAGTTGGATTCAGATTTTGTATCTAATGAACCAGATTCTCTGTTTGTTCTGCATGTAAATGAAAGACTGAACCTCAAGCAAAATATATGGATGTAAAAATACCTGCATATGAGTGGAGAAGGCATAACATTAAATAGAGTCAAAGTGAGAAAAATAAACAAGCCGACTTGACTGTGTTTTCATGTCAGTATTCTGCAGGCAGAATGGAGGTTTCGGAATTGACTGTTTTATAAGATAAACATAAACCTACTGTTATAACCTTAGCTATAAGCTAACGCTAACACTAGTGCCTGGTTCCTAATGCTATACCTGTTGCCTATTCCCTAACCTCAACCGTAACTAATAGTTAGTTGAGTAGATGTTTGCTAGGCTTTGGAATTGAGTCGAAACTGACATCCAACATAAAACAAGCTAACAGTGTTCATGAATAACTTGATAATAGTCTTTATCCACCTTTTTACTGCATTGCTTAATAAAATGTGTTTATGTTCTCCATTATGTACTGTCCCTTAAAGGCTTTTTGTATGTAAATGGACATCTGTGTGTGTGTGTGTGTGTGTGTGTGTGTGTGTGTGTGTGTGTGTGTGTGTGTGTGTGTGAGAGAGAGAGAGATGGGGAGGATGTGAGTGCAGTGTGCCAGGAATGGCCTTGCTCACCAAGGAAGAGCTGGCAAGAATCTTTTAGGAAAAATGTGTGTGTGAGAGAGAGAGAGACAGTTGTGTAAGACACACACACACACACACACACACACACAGAGCAAAGTGGTAAAGAGACAGAAGGCAAGGCAGAGGGCTCCCTCTATGTAGGCCTTGTCCTGTAACCTGTTGCCATACATCATCACACATGCGTGCCTGCCACACACACACACACACACACACACACACACACAGGCTACATGGCCTCATCACCTCGGGACTTGGTGCCGTTCATCAATCACCTGCTTATCTCTCAGTCGTCACACTGTGGCCTCTTCTTCTTTCTCCTGCCTGGATCCCTCCAGCTGCCTCACCAGTCGCCACCCTCTCCTTTGCTTCCGGCTCTCGCGGTGTCTCCTTTTGTCTGGACAGAGGACACAATAAAGCGGAGCTCGGGCTTTTGAGAGAACGGAATTAAATGGAATAGAAGAAGGGCTGGCCAGTGGAAGTGATTGTTCAATTTAAATAGATCCTTAGTAAAAAAAAAATGTCTGTAGGAGATTTCATGCTGTAGGCGTAATGTATTATAGATAGTATCAATCTATAAATGTGCATGTTCTCCATGTGTCAGTGTGGGTTCTTTCTGGGTTCTCTCCGGGTTCTCGAGGTGAATTGGGAACTCTGAAGGTCTGCAGGTGTGTGTGCGAGTGTGAATAGTTGTTTGTCTCTATAATGAACTGGCAACTTTTCCAGGGTATCACCCTGCCTTCGCTCTATGGCAGCTGGGAGAGGCTCCAGCAGACCCCGCAAGTGCGTTTACAGCCTTCCCCATGATGGAACGTAATCAAAAACCTTTGCCATGGTACGTGATATACGCCACGACTGGCGCGATATTATGACGTAGCGCACGTAACGCTTAACGTCATCCCGTGCGCCAGGTATTAGATGTGATGTTGACGTCTGCCTTTCCCACTGCAAGCCGATCGGAGCCGAGCCGACGAAAGCCGGTTTCAACCAGGGTCGCTTGCAGGGTTGTTTGACTCTGATTGACGTGGGTTGGTGAGCCTTTCCCACTGCCACCAAGTGCCAATTCTTGGCGGGTTCCAACAGGGTTTTTTGGCCAGTGGGAAAGGGGCTAAAGGTATCATTAGAAGTGTTGGTTTCCGAGACCTTCTGACAAGAGAACAAAGAGCAGAAGTAAAAGTAGTATGGGCAGTATGGACTTCTCCTATTATTGGAGAGGTTACCGTCACGCGAGAGACACAAATTATCATTATCATTTTTTAGAAAAAAATGGCAAAGTGGATCTTGCATAATACAGAACCTTTACCTTTGTACATCAGTGGGGTTTTAATTTTGTCGAAACCCAGCGAGTTCTACAGCGTAATTAATTCCCCTGCACGCCACAGAGCCTCAGAGAGGAATTTGCTAAATGTTTACAAGCACTTGAAAAACAAAGACGAGCGAGCGCCGTCTTTTGGAAGGTTTTTTCAGCTAAATGCTGACAAGCCAAGGCCACGAAGACACGTCAGTTGTTGTCACACTCCATTGTGTTGCCGCCGATAAGGCTTTGTGCTGTGTCAGACGTTGTCCTGTATTCATCCGAGGTAATCCACTCGATTGTGACTGTAAGTGCTTTCAGACTCAGCCGCTGCTATGCAGACCGTCTCCGCTGATAACACACGTCAGGTTGTTGTGTTCATTTTTTTTTTTTTTTTTCCTCGGCTGCGATGCTGGAAGGTTTGCGACCTCTTTCACTAAAATTGTCTTGTTTTGACAGTCGGTGCATTTCACAGGCGAGTTCTTCCTCGAAATTTTTATGAGCCGTTAGAATAAGCATTTAGCTCGAGAGTCGCCCGTGAAACACGCTGAATAAATGCTTAGAGAGGTTGATCATTTTTAATAAACAATAAACCCGTCACACCTCCAGCTGAAGAGTCGGTGGAAGCGAGACACTCTGGGAGCTAATTGAATTCTTTGTCTGTAAAAACTCGCCTCACACATTAAATCGCTCATGAGTGCACAGACAATTTTTGGTGTACAGCCAGGTGCCCTGCTGCTGACAGCTCACACTATATTGGCAAGACCACAAATAAGCGGACAAAGGATTGCATTGGAATAAAGTGTCTCCCGGAAAAAAGGCAATCGGAAGATTTTGATCCAGTCTGACCCGATGCGTTTGGATTGGACTGAAGAAACTGAATTTGAACACAGCTGGAGATTCCTACAGTAGAAACTATCCAGCCAACACTTTTTATTTTAGGCCCAGCATTCACAAACTGACTTAGACAATCTCTTGCTTTCAGCGCTTCTCTTCTTGCTGTATGTCATTATTACCTACTGTGAGTAATTCCCTGCAGACTTTATATAAGCATTAGTTTGTAACGCACAAAAATTTCCAACGGAGATTATTTTTTTTGTTTGAGTGTCAATGGCTGCAGAAATGAATTGAGTCTGATGTCACATCTCTGACCACTTGGTGAGTTTCTGAGCTCCTCGTGGCTTTAATGCAGGGTGGAAACCCTGAGGGGCAGATCCTCAAAGAAGGGCGCGCTGCGGTAAAATGCGCCGCGTTTTTCGGCGAGATTGCGGCTGCAATCTGCGCCACCAATGTGGGTATCCACAAAGGTTTTTGCGCTAATGACATGCAGGCGCAAACACGCCCACAAATGCGGCACCTGAAACAGGTGCGAATGTTGCCGTCTGGCAACCTGAGAGCAGTTTGCGCCAAAGGTTGTTGGTGAGTGCACGTGTTGACAGCGAAACTCTGCTAGGACAAACGCGTTCCTGTGCTCGCCTGGCATTACGATGCCTCCTCCGTCAACCAAGACTGCTGCCATAATGGAAAGAAAGTCAAGACGCAAGACGCGTTAGTCATTATATAAGCAAGACAATCACCAACACTGAGTACCATTTGTATTTTTCATAGCCCATCTAAAATATTGGCATAGATACTGTAGTCTATGCCTATCTATATATAAGATTTGGGGAGCCATATATATATTTCAGGCTTTTCAGAGAGGAAAGTTTCACTCAGAAGCCAGAAACACTTTCACAGACAGAAGCTGCGCCTGGTTTTGGCTGGCGGTGTTTGCGTCTGTCAAACTGCGTGTGGACACGAGCGCAAACTCTTTCTGGATCTGCCACTGTTTGAATGAGGCATATTTGCATAGAAAGCCCTGCCGCTACCTGCGCCTTGGCGCATTTTCTGCCGATTTTCACGCTTGCGTCCCCTCTGTGGATCGGAATCACCGTTTTTGGCGCTAATTACCGGGATTTTCTGGCGCAAAAGCCGGGCAATCACTTTGTGGTGTCACTTTGAGTGTTCATCTGCTGAGGTCCTGAGGTTATCGTAACAACAGGGTTTAATTAGCAGAGTCAATATCAGACTGCACCTTAAGCATGTAATTAAGCATGAAACACACCTTTTGTGTGTGTGTGTGTGTGTTTCAGTATAATTAAGTACAAGTACTAGAGTATGGTTGATGCACTGTTTAGCTATGTGTTGGTCTCCATCTGAGCTAAAATATTATAAATCTTTTTGAAAACAAATATAATTTACATATTATTTCCTATCTGTCTATCTGTCTATCTATCTATCCGTCTGTCTGAAATAAAAAGGAAAGGTCTTGATGAAAGATCCATCCATAAACTGAAATAATCACGGATAATCCAGAACATTTATATAATAAGGAATAAAAATGAATTGCGCTGACATTCACCTTTTAAATTCTCATTTACATTCAGTTTGCCAGATAGTCTTTCATTATTTTACGCTTTAAAGTCTTTCTAAATTTCAAAAGAGAATAACACAGTTGGAGTCCGTCATTGAGTCCAGTGTATTTCACATCGTTCTTGCTGTACTTGTTGAAAACATCAGCAATCCCCCTAAATTACATTTACCTTCCCTCAACTTAAACATTTCTTCAATAACCACAGGAATGTCCGGTACATCATTTCAAGTGTTCTTAAGTATATGATGTCATGAAATCTCAAAACAGAAGACTGAATAAAAAGACAAGTAGTTGGTTCACAAAAAAACAAATTTATTTATAATTCTGATAGCTCCTTATTTGCTAAATGTCTCTTTATTCCAAAATCTTGATGAGATTGTGCACCACTGGTTGACATAACTTATCTAGTTGTGCTCTCGTGATGACACGACTCTCTGGCATGATGATGGAGATCAGTTGTGGATATTTCATTCCGAGCAGGTCAAAGCGGTGGTTATTGTGACCTGACCACGTCAATGACTCAGGAACAGAGGAGACGTGGGTGCATAACCTCTCATCAGTCCAGCCGAAGATGTGCGGAGGACATTAATGTTTCTTGTTTCAGAGCTCCCTCGCAGCAGAACACACACTTTTGTTGTCGAGCTGAGTTGCAGGTCTGTTTTTTAATGCCATGTGTCAACTTTGGATTGGGTGTTTTATTTATATCGGGATCACGGCTGGTGTGTGTGGCAGTGTTCACAATACAATTCCTGTTATACCAAGGATTTTTGATAAGAGACAGGGAAAACGGGTCCTTTACTGTCCATCCATTTTCTGTTTTCGGCTGTCCTACACTCAGTGCCATATGTGGCGGTGGAGCCTATAGCTCAGCTTATATCGAGCAAAGGCGGGTTTATTCCCTCAACAAGCCACCACTGACCGCTGAGCCACATAGAGAACCCACACGGACACAGTGAGAACATGCAAACTCCACACGTTGAGGCCCCAGGCCCAGGAATCGAACCCACAACCTTCATGCTGTGAAACAACGATGCTAACAGCTCGCCCTTTCATTTTGTTTCACACTGCTAATCTTCTTTCCCATATTTTATTTCCATATGCATACAATTATCAGAAGCATTGTGTTGAAATGATAGTATCATTTGACAAGCTAACCTCTAGATGACTTCTGCACTCAACCATTTCAGATACGTTTTCATGGGCAGTTTTTTGCCCTGCGGATAAATAAAGCGGAAACAAATCTTATCTAGTTCTCTTCTCACTGCTTTTGATCCTCAGCGGGTCTATGGTTATTATTATTAATTTCTTTTTTCATCCTTTTGGGAGAGAAGTATCTCTAAAGCCTCCCTGTATTTATGTGAGATAATGTGCATCTGATCTCCTGGAAATGCCATGTAAGAGTCATCTAAGTCCATTCAAACCATTGGAATTGATTGGGCTGAACATATTACTGCTCTTTGTTCCAGCTCCTGGAAGCTTTGTCCCTTTTGTGCATTCCAGCCTTGGAAACTCAGTTTGCAAAAGTATTATAAGATTTTACAGACATTTGGCACAGGGAGACACTGACCTTCCCTGTGAGCCCCTTCAAGCAGGGTTTAGCTGGGATGTCTGCAGACAGAGCCCCTCTGTCTGATCTACAGTGGTGAGGAAAGCATGAAGTAACTTTTTTAAAGGTGTGACGGAGGGGAAAAACAGGTATTCACTTGATTCTAAGCCACCTGTGAAGCCAGAGACATCCCCCTTTGATCTGCTTAGTCATTGGTGACAAGCATTATGAGAGAATACCTATTCCCTCAGCGTTCCGCTGGGGTATCTTCTTCTAATTCTTTGGCCTGCTCCATTCTGGGGTGGCCGCAGCCAATCAAATGCATCTATCAACCGCTGTCCTTTGCATCTCTTTCTCTCACAACAACTAACTTCGCTACAGCCATGAATCTCCTCCTTGGAACCTCCTGCCTGGCACTTCCAACCTTAGCATCCTTCACCTCCGGACATGGACATGTCCAGAACATCTCAATGTGGAATCTCTAGCTTGATTGAGACTATTTTCAGTATTCCAGTTAAAAATTGGACCGAGGCTTGTACATACAGACATGGATTCATGAGAATGGGTTGTGCCTACAGGTGTCACAAGATGCTCACGATTGCTAATTGGAAAGATACAACTTTCTTTGACACCTACAAAATGGGACCATGTGGGGTGTGATTGTGTTAAAGCCCTCTTATTTATTTTTAGAGACTGTGTCTGTGCCCACAGTGTAGGCGTCAGCATGTTGTAGCTGCTAATAGAGGCAAGTCGCAGAAACCGAGGCACTTGTCCACTTTGGGGAGCGTCTTCTTCCCCTTTGAGGGACCAAATGTTGCTCGTCCAAAAAAAGAATGTTTGATTTTGTCATAACGTTTTGTTCCTGTGACTGTCTGTCTGTTTAATTCCTGCATGTAGTCAGAGCTGTCAGTCGCTGCTACATTACATTAGCAAGAGCTGACACCAGTCCAGCACTTTTATTGATTAGGTTATTTTGCAGTGCCACATATTGAAAAGAACATAATGAAAATGTGGATCTTGGACAAATTGAACTAATTTTAGGTGCTGTCAATGATTCCTTTTGAGCCACCCGCTGCAAATATTCTCACTTTGGTGAATGTGTGGGCACAACACAGGGTGGGAAGTGGAAGTGAATGAAGACTGTGTGGTTTTGAGGAAATAAAGCTGAGTTTAAAATATTGGGAAGACAAAATCCAATTGGGTTTCAGTATTTTGCTGGTTGTTATTATTAGCATCATAATTAATAGGGAAAATATGTGGTGTTTACTGCCAAAAAATAAAATTACATTTTTATGTTGTACTGAATTGTTTCTAACTGATTTTAATACTTTGAAGTGCTTCTCCTGCTCAGATGGTCACAGAGTGCTGGAGCCTCTTTCAGCTGTCTTGACTGGTTGCACCTCGGACAATCACCAGTTTATCGCAGGGCCAGAAAGACAAACAACCATCCACATTTGCACTCACACTTACGGCCTGTGTAGAGTTGCCCATTTATCTAATATGCATGTCTTACTTTGGCAGGAAGTTGGGCTACTATGCAAACTGCACAATGAAAGGCCTCAAGTCAGGGAATCAAACCAGTAGCGACCTTCACCTGATATCTAAAAACAAAAATGTGTCTTTAATCAACAATCCCTAAAAATGCCTTCATAACTATGTAATGTACAATTAAAGGGTTGTAATAATCACAGAAAGCACCGTTTTAACATTTATGAAAACTCCAAATGTTGAAATTGCATCGCTTTAACTTCTCCGAAGCTTATAGCCTGATCATGTTGGACAATCTTTCAATTATGGACAATGTGAACCACCTCTGTCTCTATGCCAGATTCAATCTTCAATTCAATCTTCTTAATAAAAGAGCAGAACTGTGACATGTTTCACAAGGTTGGGTTGATTAACCCAAGATAAATTCTAATGGTTAGGACTCTCTCCCTAATCTAAATGTATGTAAATTGCATTAAATCAGTGACATCCACTGACACTGACTACAATAACCAATTAAATCCTATTTGACTGGCTGGCTGAACACCATTCAGCCAGGTACCATCAGCTAGGTACCAGCTCTCCGTACAATAACAAATATCTCTACAAAGATAAATACAGTCAAAAATGTAAAACGTAAACTTCCACAGACAGAAGGATATAATCTTAAACATCTCTTGCCAAAGCCTCTGTCAAATACGAGCATGTCAAATGTGAAAAGTTCACACTTTTTGAATTTTTTCTTTGCAAAACAAATTTGAGTTGATAAACATTTTGTTTTGTCCAACTATAATCAATGAAGTGGCTCAGCTACACTAACAGCCAGAAGTGTGTCACTTGCAATGGCTACATCAAAAACAACAACAAAACAATCATTGCTGAAAGAAACTGAGAGTTTTGCGTCATATTGTGGACCAGTTTCAACAGGTATTCTCGCTTGCTAGACAAGATCATGGGATTTGCTGCATTACTGGAGGTGTTCTTCCAGAGGACATGTGTTGATGCTTTAATGTGGCCTTTTAGAAGCACCTTCACTTCTCCGCATTTCACGAGCTAGAGAAGCTGCACCTCCCAAGGTCACAACACAAAAGCAAGAAACTCTCAAAACTCTTAAAAAGATTTCGCATTTGTACAGCACTTCTTCAAAAAAGGTAAGTCATGCAGCATTTAACACTGACATCATTTGGTATTTTTAAATGTTAAAGGTCCCACATTATATATATATTACACTGGCAAGTTTTTAATCATCAGACTTCAAAAGAAAATTGTAAACAGAAGATATTGAACAAGGTTTGATGGCTTTGGACACAACTTATGATGACTTCAGTTGGCTATCAGAAAGAGTCTTTTTTCTTTACAAAAGTTTCATGATTGTTCTCTGAAACAGGTGTTCAGTACTTCTGGTGGGTGGCTTAAATATGTTTATGCTGCTCGTTTTCTCCACCGCTCCATTTCCACTGCTGCCGCCTCCCCAACTGGAGGGCGTTTCTATTTCCATCAGCTGCAGGTGCAAAACCCATCATGAATAAAAGACTCATGCAAATTAATTTGGAAGCTATGACGCAACACTTTCACTTATAAAAAAAAAAAAAAAAGTGTGATCAAGTCTTCATATGGATTGTCACTAAAATCGCACCAGACAAAAGAGTCAATTTGTGTGAAGAGTCAAAGAAGTTTGACTTAAAATCAAACTTCAAAAAATATTGAGGCACAAATCAAATCATGTGGAACTATAGCTGTCATTTAAAGGCATTGACTTAATATGGAAAATTTATTGTCAATTAATTCAGCTATCGTATAGTCATTGGCTGTGGTTGTGTGGAGCCAGCCAGAGAGCTTTTTTCAAGCTTAATAAGCAGCTATTTCAGGCCAGGACCCCGTCTGAGCACTCCGGTGACATTTTGGATGGCGTGTCCGTCTTCATGGAGTGTTCCTCACCGGCTGTTATTCAGAATTTTGCATGTCATTAATCCCTGGCGAGGACTAGGGCCCTCGGGGAGTCATTTTGCGATGGAGTGTAGTAATTCTTCCTCTTCAGCCTCACCTGCTTCTCCCATATTATTACATATTGCCAAGATTTTTGCTGGCACCTCTTGGCGAACATATTTCCGTGCCAGTGCCGGTTGGGGTAAAGTGATAGTGATTGAAGAGATTTAGCAGTCTCGAAAAATAGCTTCAGTGCACATAAGGCTGACTCGTGGCTGTTTACCAAGATCTTGATTTTTTTTTTTTTTTTTCAATATTTGAATCGACAGATGAATGTGAATAGACGGAGTGAGGGAGTGCGTGCAGTACACTGAAAGTAAAACCAGGCGTCAGGCTGTTTATTTCCTTTTCCATATAATACATGACTAAACCAATCAAATTAGAAACGTTGATGCTTTTATACTGAAAGCAAGGGTACAAGCAGAGACACATGTAGCTCATCTAACCTCCAAAATAATCTGGCATACCATAGACTGATTGATTGATTGATTTCTACAGTGCAACATTGGAAAGGCAAAGCATTGAAGAAGCGTTAATTCTCCCTATGCAATGAATTTTACAATGAAATTGGAGAGGAGGCAGGATTGTTTATCTGCAGACTTTAATTCATCAGACTGTTGTTGAATCCATATCCATCAGTGAGAGGCCTGAAAACAGTCTTAAAACATTTCAGTGGAAACATCAATTATGCCAAAATGTTGTTTTTTTTCTTAATTTAAAACATGGGATAGCAACTAATCATTGTTTTCATTATTGATTAATGTGTTTTTATGTTCCTGATTGATCGTGAGCTGAAGTTAAAAAACAGCAGCATTAAATGGAGTTAATCATTAAGAAAGTCTGGAACAAGGGGATTTTGATCATTAATCACACAACATTAATAATGAAAGTGGTTTTGGATTTATTTTCCATCACTCTGTGGTTTGGTGCAGCTCTTGACTGAAGCACCTTGAGGGACTTAGACATGGCTGGTGTCAGTTTGCACCTCTCATCTGACCTTCTTTAGATTAGATTAGATTATATGTTCTTTGCAGCTAATATGGTTTCCATCAACAATGTAAGAGTAAACTTTGAGAATATCAGCTAATGACTGGACAAGGCTACAGATGGTTCCAGCAGACTGTAGTGTTAAAAATAAGTGTTAAAAATAAGCATGAGTGATTCAATTGTATGCACTGCTATATCGTAGATCTTTAGAAGCTTCATGCATGCAGCAAAACTCCTTTAAACAACATGTATTTATGTGAGGATAGTGAACAAGGTGTGGCCCCAGAGCACATGTACTAACAGTGCATTTACACTAATTTAAAACTTTGACGAGAGAGAGAGAGAGAGAGAGAGAGAGAGAGAGAGAGAGAGAGAGAGAGAGAGAGAGAGAGAGAGAGAGATGCTCTGGAACAATGAACAGTTTTTGCCCTGCGCACGCCTGTTGCCACGGCAACAGTGCAATACTGTGACACTGAGGTGGAGGATGCAGAGATGCACGGAAGGACATGTGATGATTGGCACGGCGTCTCTGACGTAGGTGACTATAAAAGTGGGTGATTTGGCTCTCCTCCTTTGATCCTCCTTTTGCTTTCTAATTCCTTAATTCCTGTCTGGGCTGCGTGTCGCCGCCGCTGAGCCGCTCCCCTCCATTGACGCTCCTCTGCCTCTGTTGCACAGAATCCTCCACATCACGGCCCGAGCGTGCACACGCGCGGTTTGGGGTGCGAGTGTCTGTTTCAACTCTTCAGCGTCACTCTGGCGTTTGCTGCAGTGCTCCGCGAATGTGTGTGTGTGTGTGTGTGTGTGTGTGTGTGTGTGTGTGTGTGTGTGTGTGTGTACACACCCCTTTAGACACCAGAGGCCTGGGGTGGTGTTTCGTTTTTGATGCTTCATGAGGTTTGTGTCATTCACAGTCCAAGTTCCTCCTCCTCTCACAACAGCCATCACTCATTTTTTTTTTTTTTTTAAAAGACGCCTAATGTGTTGGCTAGTTAATTACCTGAACTTCTTATTTTTTCTCACACATCGCAAACTGTTGCAGGGTCAGCTAATTGAAGAACTGACTGTGACAGTAGCTGCGTTTCCATTAGCCCTAGAATTGCACAAAACATAAATATCGCAATGAAAACTACAAATGGAAACACCTAAACTTTGAAAAACCTCTCCCATATGGCTAAAAGGTTTTGACGCATCGATATAGAGGTGTCTCGCAAAAGTGTCATGGAAACACGTTTCTCATTTACGCGTCAGCGGACATGACGTACATGTGAGCAGTTCACTTCGAGTGAAAATGTTGCATTATTTTTGGACGGAGGAGGAGGAGGAATATTTTTTACAAGTAATCAAAGAGAAAAATATAACAGCCATTCTTGACAGCAAACATCAAAATGCAGATTTATCGCAAAATGTTTTGTACCTCCATCCTCCTCAATGTGGGGCCTCTCGGGACGAGATTTTACGAGAATGACGGCTTATGCGCTTCACGCCATTCAATGGAATCGCAATTGTACTTTGTCCAAATTTTTGAAATATCGCTTTTATTTTGCAACAAATTGTCATGTAAACGCAGCTATTGAAACCACTCTATTTCAATATTTTGCAGGATAAATGCAATGAATGGATTGGAGTCATGATACACACGTCTCCTGGAGTTGATCCATGATTCTGTCAGAGTTTGGGCTGACGATGACGCCAATTAAAACTCCTTCAAGTTGACTTCTTCATCATGGACAACATGCATCTGTGATTTGCTGCTCGAGCTTATCCGTGAATTACCAATCAGTCATTGTTGTCGGGCAGCCGCTGGTTGTGAGTTTTGCCGTTGTGCTGCTTTAATGATGATGAAGTCGTTCGGCAGGAGGGAGGTGCGTAGTGATTACTGCAACTACCTGCTATTTAATTGCCTTCGTAAGTGTGACTGTGCATCCTGAACACTCGGTCGCGTACACTGCCACATGTCCGTGCAGAAATTGAGCCATGCCACATGTTGGGAGACGCCTTCAAGGACGCCTCATTGTGAACACCAGGGCTGGAAGTTTATTTATTTATTTTTTGTGTTGTGCCGCCTGCTGATTGTCAGGCAGGTGGAAAATTGTCCTCTCCATTAATCTTTGAACAGGTAGTCTGACAAAAATAAATGCTATATTTTGAACAAATTATGTTCAATGCTGCTGTTTTCACAATGTTGTACCATTTCTGTCACTGCAGTTGGCTGGAAAAAAAGGACTTTTGTGCAGCCAGTGCGAGCAGCGACCTGCAGCATCTGGAGGGTTGAGCTGCTGGTTGCCTTGATTGATGGAAAGCTTAGGGACTGACAGAGCCGTCCATCTTGTCTGACTGAAGCGCCTTGTAGCCCGTCCTCCTTGTCTATTCTCTTTTTATTCGGGCAGGAGGATTACAGCGAAGAAAGCAGCAAAGCAAGCAGTGAAGGGATTATTGAAGAGCAGCAAGGGGATTAGAGGAGAAAGTTTCACCTCAACAGAGCAGCAGCAGACCCCTGTGGTCCATGTTGGAGAATCATGTCGGGGTTAGAAAGTTGGCTGCCCAGACAGCCCTCCCACTCTTTCAGAGAGTCTTTGCTTCTCATTTGGAAAGTGGCAACACAGTCAAAGGGGCCGAGCACGAGGGAAAGGCACGAGTTGAACTTTGGCTCCCATTTATAGATTAGAGGCAGGAGTTATTAAACAGCCTCCGTCTGGGATACAAATGAGAAATTTAGTGTGCAACCCCAGGACCCAGCAAATGACAATGTTTGCTTCCTTGTGATTCTCAGACCTGATCAAAGTGGCCCCCTTTGACCCACTTTGAGGCACTGTGTCAGATGATGGTGGCAG
Source organism: Thamnaconus septentrionalis (assembly GCA_009823395.1). Taxonomy (NCBI): domain Eukaryota; kingdom Metazoa; phylum Chordata; class Actinopteri; order Tetraodontiformes; family Monacanthidae; genus Thamnaconus; species Thamnaconus septentrionalis. Next base: position 9,095,547 of record CM020503.1, read on the forward strand.
TTTTATCAGGCTCTGGCCAAATGTTGACACCAAACAGTGAAGGTTCTCGCTGAGTTTCTGAGAAGATGTTGACTTCCAAAAAGGAACTCAAACATTAGCTCACCAGACAGAACAGAACTCAACTGAAGAAACCCTTGTTAAAGTTTGATGGCTGGTCGGTGGTTGTGAGAGGATTTTTTGTGAGGTGACATTGATACGAGAGGAGAAATAGTAAATAATACAGAAATTCACTCATAGATTAGAATGCCCAATGAAAAATTATAAACTGGTTTTTGGTTTAGGATTGTTTTCTTTAGAAGTGTATTGCATTTTTTGGTTTTTAAATAAATAAATAAAAAAACACTTGTCAATTTTTAGTTTCGGATTTTAGCCAATTATTTGTTTTTATTCCCCTTTATTGTAGCATTGCACAAATTTAACAAAAAACATTTCAAAATAAATCAGGCTACATTTTTCCATGCATGAGTCTTCGCGCATTGGTCTAAAATAAAACAAAACCAACCCTAAGCTGAGCACACACTGGACTGAAAGCCTCCAAAGATAGTTTTTTTTTTTCAGCCAAGGGTTACTGTAAATATCTGGAAATGTCAAATGTGTTCTGTCAGAACGTAGAACTGTGTGGCATTTTCTGCTTCTATATTAAACATTTGACATTCAGCCTTCTGAATAAATAAAAGGGAGGTAAAAGCATTGAAAAATGAAAGAAAAGCCAGGCTGCGCGGACACAGCTTTGACCATCTCGGTCTGTTTGACTTTATACAAGTGGAGAAAAATACTTGACACCAATATATGGACTCAAGGTCAGCTGTTACAGTCATTGTTTATATATTGACGTCAAACAAACCAATCGGGGTCAACACGGGTTGACTTTTGTCTCCTGCCTCACTGTTCACGAACACAAATTGAGTGACGTTGTTAATCAAAGCTGTCGCTCAAGTCATCCGACAATTGGGTCATAACATGCCGCCGTGCCACATGATTGCCACCGTGATTTTGCCTGATGAGCATCCAGCGAGCGTTGGGTGCAGGATCCCCTGTCACCGTGTGGACACTTCCTGTTAGCCCAGTTTGTTTGGCGGCGCTCAGTTATCAGCCAATCCATACGCCAGCTTGAGAACGACAACGAGGGCTTGACATGATCAATCAACTCACCGATCAGAGGGCCTAATAGTGAAAGTGGCAAGTGATCAATAAGACCTGCTGAGTGACAGACTTGATTGATTCGTTGCGGTTAATCAGCGCTTAATCAGGCCTAAAGAGCCTGTTTAAAGACAGCAGGGTGTCAAAGCATATCAGCATCCACGCGCACAGGAACAAACTTGTTTGGAAAGGCACCAAACAAAGACATTGCTCGAAAGCACGCAGGCGGCCTTAGAATTCTGAGGTGCAGGGACTGAATGAGTGTGGTAATATAATTCAAACTAACCCAGAGCGGCTCGCTTACGACAATCCAAAATGTCCCTCCTCAACATTATGGTGATAAATTGTCTAATTACATTTACTTGTCTGTGAGGGGGTTTCAGTTGAATATTCATATATGCAATATAATGAAATGTTGGAATGTGTCCTGATCAGTCTGCCGTGTATTCAGACCCCTACAGACAGGATCACACCATAGGAGGATGGGACGGACCACCGCTGCCCACAGTGCTATCACTTGTATCAAAACCTTATTTTTGCTTCCAACGTGGCCTGTTCGAAGCGCACTATATAGTGTCTAACACAAACAGTGGAATTCAATGTGTGTTGTGGTGATGGGGACTGAGACGGTAGAGCAGGTCATTCAGTTTTCAGAGGGTTGATCCCCAGCTCTGATTACCCTCAAGTTGAAGTGTTCTTGAGCAAGACACTGAACCCCAAGCAGCCATGACCATCACTGAGATTGTGTGATTGTGGGTGTCAATGGATGAATGGATCAGGAGTGTAGTGCTTTGAGTGGTGGAATAAGCTAATAAAGTGCAATGTAACTACAGTCTTTACCATTAGACATTTGAACTATTTATTATATTGCTCAGAAAACCTCAGCAAAATTTGACTATTGTTAAAATTTAACGCGAGACGGACATTATATCATTACACATATCATCAATGTAAGGCATTTCAGCAGAACCATGCAATAGTTGATTCCTCATGTCAAAAGATGAAAAGCCAACAGAGGTCGTCACATTACACTTTGTTGGTCACATGGCTCCAAAGCCAGAGTGAGTTATCGGTGCATGATGTCTGCTGCTCTTAATGCAGCTCAGTCAACAAAAACCAAGGATGGAGCTTTACAGAGAAACTCAGCTTCTTCTTCTTTGTGGGTATTTGAGTGGTTTGTTTAAATGATATTCAGTGAAGAACAAATGACAAACATTAAAAGGATTCATTCCCTACTGAACACAATGCAGAATCTGGCGCCTTTCTTCGCTAGTGATGGAGTGAATTGATATCGTTATTAGCTTCCCCTTTTGAAGGCCACAACTCTAGGCAACCTCTGATGAACACTCATTAAAATAAGAAAAAAAAGGAGAGGCTTTTTAGAAAATAGAAGAAAACTTGCCAGCAAGTAAACAATCTTGATGCAAATTAAATTGAGTCATTCTGAACCTACAGGAAGCCAAGCCGGCCAAACTTGAGAGTAAATAAAGCCTTTGATTTCATCAAAACAAGCACAAAGGAAAGCAATAGAAAGGCTGGTGGAAAACAAATGTCACAGCCGCTGTTTTAATACTGCCGGCTCACCTCCTGATAGCAAGAACTCAAGAATAGGTCACCATTATACCCCACCACCCCACACCACGTTTGAAAAAAACAGCATTTCAACGTCGTGTGTGCGTTTTTCCTCCACTTTATTTTTCTCTCTTTCCAGACACAGAACAATAAAACATTGTCACAAGCATAGTTGTTGAAGCAGGTGCTGGCTAAGACATGGAAAGACACTGGCATACAGTTTACAGTGTTGCACGGCTCGTCGCCATCGTAGCGCACGGGCAAGTATACACTGCTGGGAGAGAGAGATGAGAGGGATGGCAAGGGAGACAAGATCAAACAGCGGCAGGCTGGATATACGGTCGCAGGCGCGGCAAAGCAGAGAGACCAGGAGAGCCAAACACTTAGAGGAGGAGGGAAAGTTTACAACTATTGTGCAGCAACTTGTCTGAAGCACTCATTCGTCTTCATTGCTCTACAGGTTTCCAAAACAGACACCCGGGAGATACAGTGAGCCATGGCCATTTAAATAAACCACGGCATCGCTGCAGAGAAGCGGCGCCTGGTTCACGAGGAGCCTCATTCTCAGAGGTAATGGAGCGAAAACGCTGGAAACAGTCCAGTCAAGCACAAGCCAACGCTTTAATTTTGTGCTCGGATCAATTGCTTTCCCTCGAAGGTGCGCGGACCTTTTTAGGAACGAGCGGCGGCTCAAGTTGCCTTTCTGTCCCGGCCACCGCGGAGTACGCAGCTCGGCCGGAACGCTGTTTCCTACCGCCATTAAAAAGCAATCTCACTCTGCTCCTTGATATGATAGCTTGACATTCAATTAAGTGCAAGTAGTGTGGTGACTCTTAAGACTTTGGATGGTAAGGCCCGCAGCTGATAACACGAAAGCAAAGTTAAGCTAGTCAGCTAGTTAATTCTCTCAGAGATTATCATACATTATTTCCCTACAGTTAAACAACCAAATGATTCATTTCAAGATCGTTATTATTGTTGTTGTCCTCGTGTTGAGTGTTTGAATTAAGCATTATCATGAAGGTGTAAACTCAATGAAATGTTATTTAGTATTCACAGAAGCCGTATGGATGTTGAACATTTTAACCATGTGTTTCTAACGGTAGAGGTGAGAGCCTGCCCAGAGTCTCCACTGTCTGACATCCGTCTGGCTAATTTCCAAATGACTTTTTTGACATTTGGAAATTAGCAACGGACAGCAACGGAGAATTGCTGTCAAAATGATGTAGCAGAGCCTCAAAGAGCAGAGGGCCTGACCCAGGCAGAACCATTGGGTGATCATATATTTGGATTTGCAGTACAATTATAAGGGGGTGATTTTCAAAGTGAAACGTGTGCACACACCCCACTGGTGCCCCCCAAAGAAACATAAAGATTTGACTATTACTGATACAGTAACAGAATAAGTTCCACTATTAAACATTGGACGTTTGTGAAATTTTCCCCACCCACCCAAACAAAAACTGTGCTTTCTTGTGCTTCTGTTAAAATTGAGAATAAATCTTGTGGTTTGTGCAGCGCACCCTTGTGAACTGAGTGTTTAGTCCTTGTCCTTCTCATCATGTCTTTGCTTACAACATAAAACAATTAGTAGTCCTTTAGTATTTAGTTCAACTTGGTTTGTATATCAACTAGTGGCAGGCTTAGCAATTAAAATATTTGCTTTGAACATCAACTAGAAGTTCCACATAATTAATGCTTTTCTTTTGTAATACATCACATTTAAGGCTAGTAATGAATGGAATGTATCACACTCTACTTATATTCACTCTGAGATTAAGTTACGCATGTACATAGATGTTACATATTGGACCTTAATGGCGCTGGAGTTGATTACAAACATAATTGTTTGAAAAAAAATTGCACGTCAATGAAGCTTTAATTACTTTTCGCGCCCATCGAGTGGTTAAAGTGTATGTTACCAAACACTATGTACAAATTCCAGGCCGAAACGTCGGGCACTCCAGTGCTGCCAGATGAGATGTCTAGAGCGGAAAGGTTCTTTCAAACATCCTCCTATTTTTTTAATTTTTATTTTTTTAATAGAATCCCCACACAGATTGTCTAGCTCCTGCTACTGCTGCTACTCTCTCCTCTCCTCTGTCCGTCCGCCCTCCTGCTCTACTCCTCGATTTCCAGTATCAGGTCATCGCCCTCCAGGGAGGCGTCGGTTGTGACATGGACCGCCTTCACTGTGCCGGCCAACGGGGAGTTGACCACCGTCTCCATCTTCATGGCGGACAGGACACACAGTGGCTGGCCCTTCTCCACCTGAGGTGAGCGCACACAGTTCACGGAGCATTAAGGAGACGGGTCAGACACTCCAGGGTTAGATAAGGAGCCATGAGCGGCTCTGGTTTAATTGTAGCTCTGTCCTGCCCACTTTCCATATGTCTGCGCTCCAACTTGTCATCCCTGCACTGATTTATTACCCTCATTTCACAAACTGGACAATGAACACACCTTTGAGCCAACTTCCACTTTGACCTCCAGCACTTTTCCAGGCATGGGTGCTCCCACCTGCCCCTTGATGGACTTCTGGGCCTTGGGGTGGAACTTCATCTCCTGGGTGGAGGAAGAAGAGAGAGTGTCGTCGGTCCAGCCAAGTGAGTCCCCACATATATATATATGTGTGTATGTGTATATATATGTGTGTATGTGTATATATATGTGTGTATGTGTATACATATATATATATATATATATATATATATATATGTATATATATATATTTATATATATATACACATCATGATAACCGTTATGTGAAAACAATGTTGCCATTTAGTCCAAAAGCACTTCCTCAGTGTGCACCGTGCTGACCTTCATGGCGACGGTATCTTTAACAAGCACAGATCTCAGCTGTCCGTTCAGCTCAAAGAAGACCTCTCTCTGACCGGCCTTGTTCAGGTCACCCAGTGCCAGCGCCTTTATGTGGAGGGTCTTCCCTCTCTCCAGCTCCACCTGAAGTCGACAAAGACAAGAACAGAAATGAGGACGGGAGAGGAACTTCCAGCTCAAGTGACGGAAACACTTAATAATTTTGTGTAGACAGACAGACATGTATTGGAACTCCATGAAATCATGGATAGATAGTTTACGTTTCTTGTGATCAGCTATTTAGACGATGGACAGACAGATGGTGAGAGTTTTGGCTCCAGATCCATCTTTTTCTATATTACTTGTCTGATCACAAGAAACTTATTCTACACCAGACAGACAGACAGACAGCCAGACAGACAGACAGACAAATATTGGAACTCCATGAAATCAAAGACAGAAAATCAAAGGTCTTTGTAGCCTTGCAACTGTGTTGAATGTTGAGCTCCTCCTGAGTGACAACAATGTCAGCGAGAGACCCAGTAGGCTGCGACAGTGATGACTTCACATCACACGGGACGGATAGCAAAGAGGAAAAAGATCCCCGCGTTCCCAAATACTTAGCAGCTTTAGCTTGACTGAGACCGAGTCGTTTGATGTTGTGGAACAAGTCAAAAGCTGACTTGACGGTTTCTCCAGAACACTCTGGATCCACTACAATGACAGTAATCAGCTACTGTTTGGATTACAGGAACATGCTTCTCAATTGATGGCGACAATTTTTACAAACTGGAAACCTTTTTTTTTTTTTTTTTTAATTGTTTGGCATTTAACACTCGTTAACAATTGTTTGGCATTTAATACGAGACAACACGGATCTACTCAAAGTTGTTTTCCTCATTCAGCACATTAGCGGAGCAGCATTATGCAAGTCATTCTCTACAACACCCCAGATCTCCAGAGAACAGTAATACCAGTAATACTAGTAACACCATATTTAGCCCTCTGTTTACAGTCTCCTGTTACAGCTGATTTGTTCTTCCACATATTTGGAAGGGGTTTGGTGGTCTCAGAGGGAAGCACAGACACCTTCTAAATGGTGTTCCTAACCTGAGAGGCATCACTGAGGCACTGGTGGAGTCAGCTTTAGTAGTCAAGCTTTAGTAGTATAGGATGGAGAAGAATTTGAAGGGAATTTTGCGTAATACAGGACTTTTAGTGTCTCACAAATGTAAGCGATAGAAGTGCCTTGAGGATAAACACAACTATCCAATCTATTTCTTTCTACATCACTAAAGATATGAAAATCACTGAAAGTTATTTCATATCTGTCTCAGGGTTGGCATCTGGTTTAGAAGTGCATGGACACAAATAATACTTTCGCCTGCTGCCTGAAGGGTTGACCATAGCCAATCATCTGCCTCCATCTGACCTGGTCCACTTTCACATTAACCTTGTGTCCTCTTTCACTGCATCTGTGAATCTCCTCTGGTGCTCGTGCCTTCAAGCTTCCAACCTCACTATCACTTCTACAACATCTCTCCTCTTGACACGTCCAAACCATCTCAGTCTTGCCTTAACATCCAAAACATCTGACATTCTGTGTCCCTCTGATGTAGGCCAACTAATTAAGTCATGTCCTTCTAGTTTAACCACAAACAAAATGAGCCAAAAATCATTCTATTTAAATGTCCACTGAGCAAAATTTGGCTTGATTTATGATTTCTATATTGGTAAAAGCTTAATATACTGCCAATGAATACGTCAATAAAAGTATATAATCGCAGTATAGATCAAGGGTCTTGCTTTCAGTTAGCTGCCACCTAGCACCACCATCTTTTAAAGGAAACGTGTTGTGGACAATCCAGCTGCCTGACAGCCTGTTTCGTAATTAGGGTGACTGCTGACGTCTTCGCAGAAACCAACGAAGAAGAAGGTGGACAAGGTATCCAGGTTTGGGTGCGCAGGCCACCGTAGTTCACTGGCAAGCTCATGAGGGGGATGGAGAGTGAAAGGCGCTGCAATCTAAAATGTAACCACGTGATGTCGCCGTTTCTCATTCATAATGCCGAAATATTTCACACTTAACCCCTAAATCTCAAAGGCGTAATGCGGATGTGGATAAAAGCCCTAAAGAGGAGAAGCGGCGAAGGGAAACCTTGGAACGCAACCAGACGGGCTCGGCTGGCCCCCAGTGAGCGAGCGCTCTGCAGACAAAGACGTCTCTCCGTCCTCCTGGCTGAACACGTTTGGTCCGTCTCCATCTCCGTCGCTCTCATACCAATTCTGCTCAGCGCCTGCTCTCTTCCCCATCCCCAACGCCGGCCACTCTGCTTCTTCATTTATCTCACGACTCGCCTCAAATCTTTCATCTCTCTGCTCGGAAATTCATCATCTCTCAGGTTTTTTTTTTTCCTTTTTTCCATTTGTCAAACTTCCCCCCGCCTTGCTTTGAATTACTCTCTGTCTGTCAGTTCCCCCTCGTGTGCCGCGGCTCTCTATTTGACGCCGCTGTTTTGCCACCCATATCCGTGGCCTCTCACGCCGTTATTAATTTTCCTCATCTGCCTCATCCACCAGGAATCCGCTTCCCTTCAAGCCGGCTCGCTCTGTTTTTCCACGCTGCCGTCTCAGCGGTGGAGCCTTCCATTGATATTCTGAGCTAAGTCTCGCTGCAGAGACAAAAATACACGTTGCTGCTGCTGCTGCTGTTGCTGCTGCTGCTGCTGCTGCTGCTGCTGCTGCTGCTGCTGCTGCAGGTACGTATTGATCTTCTCCTTCTCTAGGTGTTCAGGCTATCCATTTTGTTTCCTCGCACCATCGCAGGTTTGTTTGGTTTTTTTGCTCTTCCCACTCAATATTCAGCCATATCTTTCCCTCCCCCCCACACACACACGCACACACACACACACACACACGATGGAAGCTCACGTCGGCTCGCGCTGCTTTGTCGGGCGCTCTCTTGGCATCTCTTTGCATAAGACAAAACTGCCAACCCTTTCCCCCGGCTTTGCGCCTCCAACAACGCATCTGCTAACAACTGTTCGCATAAAAAATACAGCTGCCGTCTCTTTGAAGAGTTTGCAGCGCATTTACGGAGCGTTTGAAGGCATTTTTGTTTTTTCGTGAGATGTAGCCGCGTGTCGAGACTGCTGGAGAGACAAACGTGTTGCACTTTGTCTATTTTCATCTTAGATGCGCACTGAGAATTGCACTCTCATAGACTAATCTGACAAGGTGCGCCGCGTATTCCCATGTGCAACACATGCACAGTGGGTGAATCTCAACCTTTACTTGTTGGAGCTGTTTCCCCCCCTATACCTGGAGTTATTTGGCAACTCCATACAACCAAGCTTCTTCCTCGTGTTGGAGAAAGCCAGCACAGACCACTGAGCATGATAAACGGTGGGAGAATTGAGGCTCTGCCAGTAGCTGGTGTCAACACGTGTTGACTTACTGTATAGGTACACAAGCAAGCCAAAGGCTGCACTTTTCACTTCACTTGAACAAAGACAAGAATCCTTCAAGATGCATCTGAAGACCGTCAGACTTACTGTCAAACTGCCAACATTTCCTGCTGTAAGGGTCTGTGTTGTATGTCTAAGCATTCCTGTTTTATTTTGAAATCTATTTTGCTGTTGTTAGTGTTTTAGTTTAGTTTTGCTTCCTGTTGCCTAATTAGTTTCACCTGTTGTTGATTCCTGATGTGTTCCACCTGTGTCTTGTTTCCCGGATTATTTAAAGGTCCAGCGGGTAATATTTGGCTTGATTTATGATTTTTATATTGGTAAAAGCTTAACATATTGCCGATATATGCATTAATATACGTGTATAATCACAGTACAATAAATGCAATTTGGTTTGCCATATTTTTAAGGAAGCCTGGTGTGGACAATCCAGGCCGCCTGACCGCGTTTCGTAATTAGGGTGACTGCGCGCATCGTCAAATAAACCAACAAAGAAGAAGGTGGACGAGGTGTCCAGGTTTGGGTGCACAGGTCACCTTAGCTTAAAGGCATGCTCAGGAGGGGGAGGGAGAATGAAAGACGGTGAAATCCAAAATGCAACCACTTGATGTGGCTGTTTCTTCTTCAAACTCTCCAAATATTTCACACTTAACCTTTCAGTCCTGCCCTGTGTGTGTCTACTCTGCCTTTTTATCTCTGTGAACGGGCATTCCAGTGTTTAGTCCGTTGACCTCGGGTGTTTGACAATGACCCTGTGTTTTGTCTGCCTGCCTTTCACTGGATATACTGCGTATCGACCTGCTCCTGTTTTCTGGGTTGATGAGAATGCCGACTGGAACTTAACCCTCTGCCTCAATCCATTCCCTTTTTGCACATGGGTCCTCCTGTTCTGCCGGTCACACCTCCACTCTTAATGTATGCGGCGAGACACATTCGCCATCCGCCTATCTGTCACCTGCGATGTGGACCTCACACGGTCCCTCTGATTCACTCAAACGTTCCGCACTTGGTTCCTTGACGTAGACTCGTCCCACAATCTGATAGCTTGCCGCCGCGTCTGCGACTTTTTATTTCGCACCTGACAAGGTCATCACCGCATGGCGGTGATAGGCTAGTGCCTTGCAAACATCACAGCTGACGTGGTGCGTGTGTGTGTGACCAGGGGCGCTCGCTGTTTGTGTAAATAAAGCGTCTGGATTTCCATCAGACATGATGAATGCCACGCTGACTCACCAGCACGTGCCATACAGGTCAGAGGCTGTGGGCCTGTGTGGATGAGCGACAGCCGTACACGCAGCTGTCACCCACGTCGGTGGACCGAATATTTACGTGTGCCGACGCCTCCGATCCATTTCACTGAACGATGGCGCAGCCTCTGCGGAGACGGGCCCTTGGCAAGAGCTCCTGCCGCCGGTCGTCACTCCTGTCAAGACTCTGCTCGGAGAACCAGCAGACGCCCTAAATTCCTCTCAGCAGCGGCGAGCCAAATGAAAGACCTGCGTAATGGCCGCGGCTCACGCGGGAATCTTCTCGGGCTCTCTGCCCGCTGATAAGGCTGGATTTACAACACACTCAAAATGAAGTGCTAAACAATGCCAAATGATTACAGTGAAAAGCCTTTATATATATCTGCACCTCGCGATGTCAACAGCCCAGGGCTTTGAGGTCTCGCTCGGCAGTCCGGGAGATTTGCTGCTCGCGTCCGCCAGTATTAAGACCTCTGCTGCGGGCTTCACGCGGGGCTTCCAGAGTTAATAAACAGATATTGTCCTGCATATTCAGGTGACTTAACGCTGCATAGTGGGCCAATAAAGACAGCTGCCATTCAAACTTTCTTCGACCTTGTCTTTTAAAAACCATCTACTCAGTATTTCATTTCAAGATAAATTTTGAGATAAATGTTCATCTCAGAAATACTGTTAAATGTTGCATGCGGCCTCACTATCCAGCGCTAGAGCTGTTTGATCTGTGGTGTCTACTGTTCCTTTTTTTTTCCTAATGGGATGGCAGTCTCAACGCCCACACGGCTGTCTGTTCATTTGACAAATGTTTTCCTCTGACTCACTTCTTTAAAGGTTGCAGCATTCAATTAGTCTACAGTCCACCTGCCGATGGCACTGTATTACATTATACGTTTTTATTTAAACTGTACTTGTCTTCATTTTTATTTGATTTATTTTTTTCTTACAATCTCACAGTCTTGCCCGAATGTGACTGTTTGCAAATCTTTAATATTTCAAAGTGCACAGAAATTAGTCTTAGAGGAAATGCAAGACCTCAGGCTACTGGTAAAACATATATTGGTTACGGAATAAATTTGAAAGTACCTGCATTTATTAAAATAAATCCTGCCTGCAATAATGAAATAGGTATGAGACAAGAATACTAATTCTGAGGCGTTCAGACAAATTACAGTTAAAAAGGATTTACAGAAAAGATTTACCCGATTAAAAAAGCTTGTCACTCATGATTATTGCAGTGGTTCAAAGTAAATGTATGCCAACTCTGAATTTCATACAACAAAGAGGAACACATGACCTGGATTAGATATGGCAACACTGAGCGGTTTCAGTCCTTGAGGAATTCCTCAACAGCCAAAATACAAAACAAACAACCAAGAAACACCTCATGCTGCATGTGATGTAACTTTTCTTGACATGTTTTCACTCTGTATTGCCTGACACTGCTAATCTGAGTGGATCTGCTGGGAGTTTCCAAAGAGATGACTGATGTTAGGCACAAATCAGAAGCTCTGAGTTTTCAAAAGGACAACGCTTCTAAAGGCAGATAAATAACAGCAGCAGGGGGTGAGGAGTCAGGGTGATGGCGGAAAAAGTTTGCATCTCGAAATGCTTGAATGCTTTAAAATGAAGAGAACAATACAAGTCACTGGGGCTGAGCCAAGCTACAAAATAGCTAGTTGCTGTTGAAGAATCATTAAAAATTCTACACGTGAAATTGTAAAACAGATTCAGTCTATGCATGTCACTTATAAATGTGCCTTTTATAACCTTGGATGTCAGCTGCAACACTTTCCAACTATAAATATAGATCATGCGTATTATAACTGCACTGGATTCTATAATTCTTTGGGGATGAATAAAGTATCTGTCCATCCATCAGTGCTCAGCTTCCATAAGCACGAGGGGGCACGAGAGGGACGTGGTTGTAACAAAAGCTGAAAGGCCACAGGATGAGCAGGACTTCAGAGACGGACACGGCATCAGTTTTATCAGTGCTGCCAAGTGACTGACAAAGTCCCTTAAACATCACGGTGCACAGCGCTGAGCCAGGCGGCAGCAGCGAGGTGGGGATGAAGGTGGCCCTCGGAAACCTCCGGAATGTCCTGCAGTTCAACCACTCACTTCCCAACTTTTGCCTCCACTTTGGAAACATTGTCTCTGGACTCTTCACCTCATGGATATTCGAGGCAATTCCATAGGTTTCAGGAAGTACTCGATAATCCCATTAGGCTGTGTGTAAAGAATATTTAAAAATTTTCTTCAAGTCACACTCAGGGGAATTGAAACTGAGGACACGGAAAAGGCTTTGAAATAAATTAACATACTAATGGTTTCATTTAAATAATTTAAAGCTTTACTCTTATCTGTTTTTGGGGTGTGGAGGGAGTGAAAGGTGTCAAGCTGCGGGTCCAATGACTGCATGGAGGCCAGATTCCAACCGAGCCATGATTTGGGAGGGAGAGGTGAGTGGGGGGGGTTTCACCTGTCTGTGGCCATAATACCAAATCAACAAGATCAGTCGGCACTCCTGATTTCTTGGTTATAGCAGGAATCCAGGGGTGAGCGCTCCATACGCCCTCCCCTCTATATAGAAACCAACTCCCTCCAGCAAGGAACCATGACGGAAACATAAGGGAGTAATTAAACATGCATGCATTTGGCCTCTCCAATTCTCCAATTCACTCATCTATAATGGGATAGATAGTCAATACAACATGACAGAGAGATAAGGCTGTGGGTCAGGATGTGGCGAGCGTCGTCAGGTAAACTCTTATTCCGCCACCTCACCGAAGCGCCCTTCGAAATGGAACATTTTCCTCCTCGACATGAAAACAAAGTGTTGCAGAGGGAATAATGTGATGATGACTCATGGTCCCCGTGGCACCATAACACTGTGTGCTTTCGCTAAAAAGCCACGATAAAGGAAGTGTAAATATTGTTCGGAAACGGCTCGAAAAATAAGAAATTGGTTCAAGCCAAAAAGTCAACATTGGCATTTATGTTCAGTGAAGCACCAACGGTGACAGGTTTCATTCTTTAAAGGAAGAAAAGCGTCTCACGGTCTTCCTGCATTGCAATTTCACTTAATACACAACCTCACACGCGGGGAATAAAATTACCCCGTGATGGGGAAAAGTAAAAAGTTCAGAGAGCAATGAATCGCTGCTGAATGTGGAAAAAGGTTTCCTGAACAGGGAGGAAGTTAAACTGCTTCTTCTTTTGCACTTCAATCTACAGTAAAGCTCCAGCATGCGGCCATAGACAAACATTGGGAACAGGCAGCTGGCCTGCATAGATTCCTATTCAGCTGGCCACAGTGGCCAGTAAAGAGCTCAGCTTTCTGTGTTTACAAATGCAGAGACAAATTACGGAGAGGAAACAGAAAGATGCTCTCGCGTTTTCCCCGACCACTGCGCAGCTGGATATTTAGACGGCGAGTTTAAAGCCTGAAGGGCCAAGTTTTCCGACGAAGCCATCTTCAATTCAATTAACTCAAACCACCAGCAATGACACACTCCAGTGAATAAACCTGAATGCTACAGCGCGGCTGCCTTGCGCTCGACCCGTTTTTTAAAAAGTGAAAACCAATCACTGCTTTCCTCTCTCGAACTTCGACGCGACATCAACGCTATTTAATCGTCCTCCTCGGCCGTCTCCGCCTCGTAGTGGAGTCGCTCGCTCGTCACTGCCGCACCGGCGCACAAAGGCGGACAAAAATAACACGGTCGGTAGCAACAGCGCCGGGTTCGCTCGCCGCACCCTCTTTTGACTGCCTCACACTGCTGCCATCTGCTCACCGAGACAGTGTCCCACTGTGTGAACGTAGCAGGTTAAAGGGAGGCGGATGGGGGACTAGATAGATCTTAACCGCCATCGCTACTCTATAGGAATCTTGTACTGGAGGCAAATAAAGCTCGGCTCTAATGGAACACCTATTTTTATCCTTCAAAGTCGCAGCCATCTCCTCCGTGCGCAGTCTGCTCCAGTCTAGTGTGGCACTATGAAAGAGGCAAGACACTCGGTCGTACCGAGATGCTGTTTTCGTGCCTTCTTTTCCTTAAAAAAAACCCCCACCACAATCACCGTGTTCTCATTTTCTTAAAACCGTGCTTGCTGCGAGGACGGAGCAGGTGACAGACTCCTCCGGCTTTTTGATTCACAAGCAGCAGCAGCAGCAAGACGCGAGGCTCCTTCACGTCAAGCTTTAATGAACGTTGGCTTGGAGGAGTTTTTCCTCCTCGCACTTGCAGCCGCTGTCACCCGCCTGTCTACTGCTTCAAGCCTTTGCGACGACTCTCTCGCTAGCTAGACACCTCTTGACTGTAGCACATTTCCAAAACATTAAAAATAACACCCCTGCCTGCTGCGTGGTGTTTGCATAAGGTTCTGGAGTCGGATCAGTGGACATCCACCCTGCAAAGATCCGGCGACTAATTTCTGCCCCTTTGTGTTCAGTGGGAGCGTCGTAACTTCTCAGATTATCATCCCCTCACTGGCGCGTCGATGCTTCTCCTTGTCCAACTCATTGGCATGCAAAGCAGCGTGACTCATTAACTTTGCTCCGCGTGCGTCTGCGTGCCTCCCTGTTGGAGGGGAAAGTCGGCGTGAGCGGCGGAGATCACTAGCGCTCCTATTTCGATGGAAATATGGGACCTCGGAGGCTCTCCAGCCAACACTCCAACATCACAAGGCAAAATGAGCCTGTTAGGTCTGTGCAGGGGAGGCCTGTGGGAGCAGGAACACTCTTTGTTGTTCCCTCGGTAAAGCGCTAATATCTCCCTGGTCCCTGCTGTCTCATCAGCGCTAAACTGCAGCACCCTCAGTCGCCTGCCGCACACGAGAAACCACAGCTGATGGCGTCTGCTCTCTGCAGATTTAAAGATCTAAACGGTAATTAACTAAATGTTTGTTCTATGAAACGCACTGGAACAAACTCATGTGTGTGTGTGTGTGTGTGTGTGGAGCCTGACATGGTTTGAGTGCTTTTACTTGATGATCAGACTTGGCAACAGAGAAAACCCAGGCGGGTTGTTCCCTACAGTGAAAAGGTTCCTGCTCTGAAACACCGTGGACCAGCAGAGGTCCAGCGGAGCTCCCACCTCGACCCATATTCAAACTCACAACTGTACAAACACTCTGTGGTAAGAAGTCGTTCACCTCAAACTCCTCGGCGATCTTGGGTCCATCCAGGAAGAGCCTGGTGCTGAGACAGTCCACTGGACCAAAGTTAGCTGCACAGACACAAAACAAACAGAACTGTCTACATATCTGATGGTAACTTTTACTTTTTACACACTGAGCAAAGTATTTTTTTTTTTTTTTTTTTAACTTGGGCTTCGTTAAGAGCAGCAAAACTTTGAAAGAGGGCGACTTGTATAGGTTTTAAATTTGATGGATCACAGATTCCTTGATTGAATTTGATTTTCCTGTAAACACTGCATTCAGTCATTAAAAACATCTTCGTTCTCTTCAAGGGTCATCAGGGCAAATTACCTCCTTTACCTATCACACATCTATAATGGAATTCATCTATCACTTCAAACAGTAAAAGCATTTGAGAAAAAGACAGGATAAAAGATTAATGAGGGAAAAAAACACACATACCAACAAGGTTTGCAGGCATTGCTATACTCTAATAAATTATTACAAAAACAGCCTCTGTCTGTGATCAAACAATTCTTCAGAAAAGAAACCGACCTGTGTCCTGTTAGTGGTCTCTGAGTAATCCCAACACTGAATTTCATCATCTGATGATGAAATTCAGTGTTGGGATTACTGATGATTCACTTTTAATGAGGTGATTAAATGCAAAAACACAACACACCTGAACACAAGAGTCTGACGAAACCACCACTAATAAACATGGTTCAATGAATGTTTATGTTTGAACAGTCCTTGTCATCAGGTTGCTCATATTTTCACAAGCCACCAAGATGACACTGAACAAAAAGGTGACACGACAAGAGAGATTGACATTTTTTGCTACACTGTACCCACCACTGTTGCCAGTTTTTGTTTCAATAATTTGTTAGAGATGAAGAAATTACCTTCACATCCTTCCACTTAATATCATACTCTCAGTGTCTGCAGTGAGAACGGATTATATTATCCAGAAAGCTCACCCAAACACAGAATAGCTATACACTATGACCTCTGTGTGGCTCCTCAAACATCGCCACTCATTCTTGTTCATGTCAAATTCTGCCTGCAGTTCCTCCTGCTGTTTGTTGCTCTCTGTACAACTACCGACTCCTGGATCGGCTGCAGCAGTAGCCGCTGTTGTTTTCCACTGCGGGGTGTGACGGCAACCTCCCTCCATCTCAAGCATGAGATTGTTTCCAATATCGGCGGCACTGAGCAGTCAAATAACAATGCAACAAAGGTTGCACTTTTAATGAGTGTTCCTGACTTAAGGTTCGCTGCTAATTTCAAGCCTCAGTAGAAATACAAATGAGAGGAAGCAAAGTGTCGCCAACACTGACGTGCACAATGTAACGTGCCCATTGTGTTGAGAAAGCAATACGAAGAACACGCACACGCACACACACAGTTTACCCTGATTTTTAAATAACAAGCCGTACAGGATTTTAAGAATATTAAATCACGCAGTGCTATAATACCTCGGTTACAACTCCACGTCATTCTTGTATTAAAAAAAAACAAACAAACAGCCAGTTAGCAGTTGACATTTATCAAAGAGCGACTAAATGTTGCAATCTGTGCAACAGAGTGCCGCAGGTTGGTGCTGTTTATTGATCGGCCGTGGCTGCCAACTGTTTCTTTTGTCGTCTTTCCCCTGTTCTTGTTTCTTGACATGGGAGCCAAATGCTTCCACATGTTTGAGAGAAAACTCAATGAAGTGCGCATGAAACTCGTGGTGCGCACCACAGACAATAAACTACTAGATGTGTATAAACAAGCGGAGAGCGTGTACGGACCTGCATGGACCTTCGCTTGTTGCCAGTAGGAGCAACCGGCTCCAAATGTCTCTGTCACCGAGATGTGACAGCCGAGCGATACAGTGCGGGTGAGTAGCTGGAGCGGCTACTGTACTCACAGGTGAACTCCTTGAACTCCTGGAAGACTTTGGGGTACATGGCAGCCGACATCACATCCTCGGGGGTGATGTCATCGGCGTGCGCAGCTCGAAGCCCCTCCTCCAGGGCCTTGAAGTCCATCGGCGGCAGGGAGGCCCCCGGGCGGCCCTCGATGCGGGGGAGGGACTTCAGCACCTGCACAGGTGGGAGAGCAAAGGACTTTAAAACAACTGAGGCAACCTGGAAAAAAATAAGAATGTTTCAGACAAAGGCAAACAGCAGCAGATTGCGGAAAACTAACCGATGACTTATTTTATTTCCAAGCCAAACAGTTGTTGGTTTTCCAACTGTTTTCTTCCCCCACTAATAACGCACCAAAGGGACTCTGCAGCACAATGAGCTGGTATTCCCCTCAGAACTCAATGTCTGGATCAAAGGCGCAGCGAGATAAAACGCCACCGCGACCGAGATGCTTTCAGTGTGTCTGAGAGGGATGTGGAGCCGGAGATAAACACAGAGAGGACGGGAGACGGAGAAGCACTTGAATCGGGATGGAATGTAAATCTTGACACAAGTTCTTCCTCCAATTTCCACACAAAAGAGGGCAGCGGCGTGTGGAAATGCAGTGATATCCACTTCAGCCGCCCCGCCATGTCATCCGACGTTCAGCCTCCCGAAATTCCTCCTTTCCAAGCTGCACCAGCCTGTTACGTGCGACAGCAGCGTTTGCCGCATATGCAACAAATCATCCCTGCTTCTCCAGAGCAACGTCACCCACAGACCGACGACAGGGAAGAGGTTAAAAAAAGGATAATTGCAGTGGAAAGCCATCTTACAACTAATGATTTGACATTTTATCGGGCCGGTGCAGTTGTTGGTATTTGACAGCTGATCTGAAGTGACTAATGATGTCTGGAGAGGAGATTATGTCGAGACACATTTTTTTCCTGTTTGCCTTAAGGCGGCCGATTTGGTTTTCCCCTCAGCAGTTTGTCTCGGGAGTTTCAACCGCACAAGTCGTCACAATGCCCGTTTGTTTTTCGCTCGCGTCGGCTTTGGAGCGGATTTCTTGGGGAGACGTCGGCGCGCGAGTGTCTCGGTTTATCGCGGCTCCACGCCTCTCAGTGTAATCCTCACCTCCGCGACACAATCAGCGGCCTATTGTCATCTTAACGCCGCCTCTGCTCGGCTCGAACGCAGCGCCTTGCGGCGCCTCGTTAAACGTTGCGTTGACATCGCGTCTCCTGCACACATGCCGTCTACGCCTTTTAAAAAATGTTTGTGTTGCGACCGCGCAGCAGGAGTGTTGGCGTGTAATCTATTACTAAATAATCCATTACTGTAATAAAACTACATTTTAAATAACGGAGTAGTGTAACGGGATTACTGTGGCAAAACTGGTAATTATATCAAAAGGCACCAGTGCTGTACGTGAGTTTGTTCTGTGAAATGTGCAGTTTGCGTTCAGAGGGCAAACATTCACTCATGTTAAGAGGACAGAGGCAATATTTGAAAATGCAAAACTTGCACTTTAATAAAGTTCATTTCAAAACTCTGAGCAACAGTTACTTTATCTTTTTTAACTAAAGTAATTAGTAATTAGTAATTGATTACTTATGAAACAAAGTAGTCAAATAAGTAATTAGATTACTTTTTGAAGGAGTAATCAGTAATCAGATTACATTTATGGAGTAATCCCAACAACACTGGTCAGCAGCAGCAGCAGCAGCAGCAGCAGCAGTCTGCCAGCGTGTGATTCATATCTCCACTTCGTCATTGTGTACGTCCGTGCACAAGAGCGCCTCGTGGAAATCTCCAGACAAACAGGCCCGGTGCAATGCTGTTAGTCACAGAGCTAACGCTTCAAAGATAGCTGACTCATATGTGAGTGAAAGTGTGTGTGTGTGTGTGAGTGTGTGAGAGCCAGAGTCACTTCAAAAGATGGTGGAAGCTCACTGGAGTCCCTGCTCATTATCAGCGGAGCCTCTGAGGATGTCTTACACATAAACTGCTTGATTATTTAAAGTGCGAGACACAGACTGATGATTCTGTGTGTGTGTGTGTGTGCATGCGCGCGCGTTAGCGCGAGGGAGACGGTGTGAGAGAGTGTCTGAATTAGCACGTGAGTGACTGAAACCTTCCTCCCTTCAAGGTTATTTGTTCTTTCTGCTTGCTGCTCGTGAAACCACTGAAAAACACACAAAGCTCTCACGCAAGTCTGGAGCTCTCTGCTCAAGCATGCAAGACGTGCGTGATTCTTCTGCAGGATGATTCTCATTTCTGTCTCATGTCTGCTGGTCACTATTTCCTTCCAGTTTTTATTTTTTTTGTTGGACCGTGACAGAACAAAGCTGAAGAAACGCCCCAATTGGCACGGAGGAATGATGAAACTCTTACCAACTTGCACGCCACTATTCACTGTTAATTGCGCATTGGGGGCAAACAGTGAGACGGAAATAAATGTTATGCGAGAGCACACCAGGAAATGACAGATTTGTTATTAATTAATGCCACAGAGGTTCCGAGACACGCCACTTGTCACATGACTTCCTGTCTACGAAGCAGAAACAGCAGGCCGGGGCGCAGACGCAGGTCCACTTCCTTCCATGCGGCAGCGAAAATTCTTATGGGCGAATTGGATTCGCGGAAATGATGGGGTAAAATAAAACAATATGCACCACGCAATCCCTCAGAAACTGCTGAAGTAAATCGACGATGCAGGAAATGAGATGGGTGATGAACGCGGCAAAGTTTGGGTAAAGCAATTCGGTGCTTTATTTACTGCCTTTCATTGGACTTACATGAGGTTGAGGCCAATTACTTAGGTTCAGGCTCTAAAAGCGCAGCGAGATATTCTGGGAGAATTGTAAATGTAAACACAAGCTTGCTCACAAATATTGGAAGAGGGAGGCGGAATGAGTTGCACCCAAGATGAACTCTGACCGTAACTGAATAAGAGCAGCGGAGAAAATGAGTTCTTCAGTTGGCCAAGAGAGAAAAAAAAATCGCTTCATGTTTGTGCAAAGACAACAAATGATGGAATGTCTCTCTTGTGCAGAGTAGGATGACTTGGGGAAGAAAAAAAACTCAGATTGTTTTTCTGGCTGAGATGGGAAGTTCTACAACAGTGTTAATATTTTGACTTTGAACAATGTCGTGCAGGCAAAATTTCCAGCTACGCTTTGTGTAGTGAAGCAAAGTTGACTGGATGTTTCTGAGTTCCGAGTTGGAATCCAAATTATTATTGGCTCGTACGCTCACCAGCCGAAGAAAAAGGAAACAAGTTCAGTTGGCAAGCATTTGGACCTTTGCATGTGCTGCAGAAGGACGGCTCCTTCAGCTGGAGGCTCAGACTGAAAATAAAGGGACTCGCAGCCTGACAGCAGAATGCCCATGGCGGCTGTCTACCTTTTATCCCTTCTTTTTGGGTGATACGGGGAAAACACTAATGAGATTTTGGCAAACACGGATCTACAGAAGGTATGCAAGACTGACTGCCAGGGGCGTGGACGTCTGCAGGGCTGCACGGTGAACATCTAATCATCACATTTTCTGAGTGAACACTTGTGTCAGGAGCCGGGGCAGAGAAAGGGAAGAGAGGATAAAGGCAGAATTAAACTCATAAAGTGTGTCAGGGAATGAGACGAAAGCTACTTGACAGGGCCGGAGAAAATGACAATTAGCCATTTAGTACGAGCAGGCTAGAAAACGGTATGGGATAATTAGCTTTTCATCATCATCTACTTCCTCCACATCTCAGGCTGTGAAGAAACTATCTTGAATTAATCTGCTGCAGCATAAATAAAAATCAAATTGTGAGTCTCGAGCGCCGCGTGATTGGCAGAATATCTGAACACTTGGGCGTCTTGGGTTGTTGGTCACGGAACGGCAGCCTTGCATCAGCAGAGTGCGCATGCTGTCAACAGGTTTTTTTTGGGGAGGATGTTACAAATTCTGCCTTTAACCGAGCAACTCTCCCGAGTAGACTGGAGGCTGTTGGCCCTGACACACTGGAGAGGGAGATTGTCTCCCCCGCGGCTCGCGGTGGACGAGATGAGATGAGAGCGGCCGGGGTGACGGAAGGAACAAAGGATGAAAGAGGACGGAGCAGCGGCGGCAGCAACATCAAGGTTTGCTTTCAGTGCGAGCGCAAGATCTGCGCGCACGCTGCCTTAGCCGGGGCTCACTTGCATGTGTGTTAAGAGGCGTAGAAACGGTTGGGTGAGGGGGAAAAAAACACTCTCCACTATCCAGGGTTCATGTGTTGAGTTGCATGCAGGCGCAAGGTTTAGTGTTGCCTGTTTGCTTTTTAGCTTGTAAAATATAAAGGTCCAGTGTGTGACATTTTTAAGGAAGCCCAACTAGGAGCAAGACGCTTGTTCTATGTACATTCTTATATACATGAGAACTGTTCAAAGGGAAGGGAAGTCAAATTACTTTAATTGTACTGCAACTATACACTTTTGTTAATGTATTTTTGGGCAGTATCTTAAGATTTTACCAATATAAAAACCATAAATAAAGTCACATTTTACACACCGGACCTGGAAAGCAGTTTTCAGGCAGGCCGACTCACCTTGGACCGGAAGGGCTCGGGGAATCCTCCGTGCGGAATGCCCACGTATCCCTGCAGGAACTCCACCACAGACAGCGGGAAGGACAGCTCGTCGGCCCTCTCCTCCACCTCGGCTCGCGTCAGGTTGTTCTGCACCATGAACTGGGCCAGGTCGCCCACGATCTTGGAGGACGGCGTCACCTGAAGGGAGGACAAAGAGGACAAAGAGGACAGCTGGCATGTGAGAAAAAAAAGTGACACGGGCCATTTGTTAGAGTAGCGAGTAAAATGGAAAAAAAAAAAAATGCACATATGGATGCGGACCTGCTGCGTCTCTGTGGAGTTCACACCAGGCTGGAGAGTTGAATTTCTTTGTTTTGGGTTGAGCAGAACCGTTATTGTTTCTTTTTGATGTGTGACCAATGGCCTTTTTAATCTACAGAAAATTAGACACTCTCACGGAGAATTTGCTTACAATAGCTCTTTTTTTTTGGATGCCGTTGTTTCTGTTTTTTGTTTTTTTTTGCATTCTGCTTCACGTTGAAAAGGTCACGCTGTGTGGTTTCCTGTCGGTGGGTCTGCAGGTGGAGCTGCACGGAGACAGAGAGGGCCCGCGACAGAGTGTTTGCTTTAATGGATATGCTGTCTATGAAGATTAAGAGAGCTGAGTGACCTCCGAGACAGGGGGAGAGTGGGAAAGGCGAATGAGGAATGAAAAGATACCCACATCGATACAGTCTCCTTAATCATTTGATTTGGCAGCCGGGAACTAAACTACACAGGGTTTTTGTCTGTGAAAACGGGGCCGGAGCTAAAAGCGAAGAAGTGGAGCAAAGGCGGAGTGGAGAACACTTTCATTAAAATCACATGTATTCATTCTTTCATTATTTATAATGGCATATCATTATGGTAATGGTGGTCTCTAGTAGCATAATGGGGATAGGTGGAGTCTTTTTTGACCACAAACACGAGACTGATTCAAATGTCAATAACATGAACTGCTCTTTTGTAAGAAATAGACAGGCAGACCGGTGTGTCCTAAATGTCCTTATTGGTATTCCAGCCAGGAAAAATAAATCACAAGTCACGTGTGTCAACCAAGTAAAGCACACCAACAACTAGAAGACAACCCAGTGAAGCAACTTGATGTAATCTTGCCATTTGGAGCTCCTTTTATCAGTGTTACAACATTGACCTGTCACTGAACGACTTCAAATCCAACCCAGAAATCTGGACTTCCCTTTTGCCAACCTCCATAGACAAAGTGATTCAGTCTTCCTTTTCCATGAACCCCTCAGAGCTTCCTTTAAGGCAGGAGAAGTCAGAGGAACAAGAGAAGGTCAGGAGCGACAAAATCATGAAGGTGCTGGAGATGAATGCCACTGTGGGGGCAGTTTTATCAGCACTTTCACATTAACAGAAAAACACAAAAACGGCACTAAAGGATTCCCTCTTATTTCCTTTTACTTGACTGCGACCGGCTTTGTCGACACTTCAGTCCAGAGACGAATTGGTTTCTCCACAAACAACTTCTGCCTGCCCTTTCCAACAGGTTTTTGTGGGCTGTTTGCCACATGGTGATGTAGGACGGATCCAAGAGAGCTGAGACAACCGGGCCAAACAACAAGAACCCGATGCCGATGTTCTCTGAAACAGGACTAATAAAATCTATTCTTACAAACAATACATCCAACTGACATAAGAGCAAACGCTCTGAAGCGGCACTCTGGTGTCATCGCAGCTCCCTCGAGGGGTTTGAAAAAAAGTGAGAAAAGCCGAGGGGGCGACGTCACTCCAGTCTTTGAACCACATCAGACTAGCTTTGGTCTCCAGAGACGACAACATGACCAACTTTACACACAGTCGCTTACAGAAACACCTTTCATGCCAACACATCAGGGATAATGGGTAGAAACAGGGAGAAATCGTGTACTCTGCCATGCTGTTTGGTATTTTTTTCCGTTTCCTGCAGTTTAAAACATTTATTGCCCCCTCCTGGTGGTGACACTAATTACACAAACAGCATTAAAGTTTAATTGGCACGAGGAAGCATATATCTTGTCAAAGCCCAGATTGTTACGGAACAGCCTTCTCCCGCCCATGTTCTTGAAAACCTTTTATTGTTGTTATGCATTGCCGGGTACAAAGACGGCGGTCTAAAAAAGCAAAAAAAAGCAAAAGAAAAGAAAATCCAGCCATTCTATAAAATACAGAGATTATTTCAAACTCCCTGGCAGGATCTCCGTGGTAGCTAACGTTCAGCTATATAAACTCCCACAGCCCTGCTTTAAAAAGACAGAATGCAAAATGTGCATGTCCCACATTGAGGAAGGTTAAGCGCCGCATTCATTTGCATCACTTTTGATTCCGACTCCCGTATTAACAGCGCAGGCGAGCGACAGTGGCTTCAGCAGCACATCCAGAGATTCCTCATCTCGCCTCTATTTTCTGAGCCGCGCAGGCTCCTCAGCAAAAATAAACCTGAAAACCATCTGTGGGTAGTCACACCAATTTCATGCAGCCATTTTACTGCAATTCCACTGCGTCTATCTGCAGGATATGCCTCAGATGTTAAAGGGATGAGTAGGTGGGGAGAGGAATTAAACGCAATGTCAAGAAGTCTAAATGAAATTTTACTCCACTCGTCAGCCATGCCGCATTTACCTTAAAGGCCCGTTGTGTAACATTCACCAGTGAGTATAGGTGGAAAAAAAAGCTTAAAATTCATATGCAAGTTGCAAATTGTCATTGAAAAAATAAATAACTGCATTGTTTGCTACGAATAAAGTATTAAACTTAAAGGCAAAGTACTAAGGCTAATTTTCATGTTAACTTGCAGGCAGTTTGCAAACTGCTCAATTTAGTATTTAGATGTTAATGGTGAATGGAGGTTCATGTGGTCGGCCGTTATTATGATTTATTAAATAATAACAATGACATCAAAACACTAAAGCAAGCAAATCTGTGTGTGTAAGAAAGGTCTGCACAATGTGCACATGAGCCCTAGCAGTCATGAGAATTAACCAAAAACTGTTTGAAAGTGAGAGATCCCTTTAAGAGTCGGTCTACTTGATAAAGGCAGAAGTTTCAACAGCAGTCAACAGAACACGGCTCTGCAGTTGGCTTTGTCAATATTCCCCTGGCATCGCAGCTAATAATGAAGATGCGAGACCAAGTAGGACACGACTTCTGATGAGATTAAAATGTTGGCAGTGACACAGAAGAAGTGGCTAGATTTCTGCAGGACTGGAGATACAGCTGTCAAATTTACTAAAGCAATAGGGAAAAAGTGAGTGGAGCAATAACATTGTGTGGCTAAACCACAACATCACTGATATGCATTACAGGTAGACATGTTCACACTTTGTGTTCATACCGTGAGATGTTACTCGCACTGCACCTGGAACATGTATACATGCCAGAGCACCAGCATGTACTGATTCGCTAAAAACCTGGAATCTTGGTCGTGTTCAGCTTCTTGTTGATTTAATGTCAAGAACTGAAAGTTGGAAGAGGTCTGAGATTCAATGTGCAGACAATTAAAAAATGTAGAAATGTAATATTGATATGATTGTTAAACTAAAGTGACTTGTGCTTTAATTACATGACCATGCTGCCTTAAATAAAGAAGCAGCAGCAACAGCAGCAGCAGCTCAGCCGTGGGACCAGAGGAGACCTGGAATTTCTTCTCCACTGTACATGAAACAGATGAGGCCCTTATTTTCTGCTTGTTACGGAGATGGTTATTTGAAAACTGTGTCACCGCAATTAATCTCCCGGTGACAAGCCAGATCTTTTAAAGCCGCCCGGGCCGCCTGTTCAAGCTCCCAACCACTTAGCACATTTTCAAAGGACCCCTGCACACAAATCAGTGCACACCTAGCGAGATAAAAGCCAAGAATGCTTCCTGCTGACTGAAACAAGCCGCCGCGTCCCGTTCGAATTTCCCCGCTGCCAAAAACCTAAAGCTCTCTTTGACAGAGCTGGTGAATAGGGGTGGTGGCGGTAATCTGCGTTAAGAGAATGGCTGATTATTGAGAAGGCTGGAGAAATGAAAGTGGCCTGAAATCACTGGAGAAGCCATTAATTTAGTGTAGCTGCGAAACAAAAGCTCACCGTCAAGATGCCCGAAATGTTCCTGCGACACAACAAAGCAGCACGACAGAGGATTCCTCATCCACCTCCAGCCTGCCTGCTCTCCTCCTCTCTTTGTTTCCTCGCTGTCCCCGGAGCCCATTTCTCATATTTCAACCTCAAAGTTAAAAAGTAAGTGCTCTGTTTATAAACCATCTGCACGAGCTAGCCTATATTTTTTCTTCCCCCCTCAAAAAAAACTACTCCGTTTCCTCACTAGCCAAACTTCTTCCTCACGATTCACCGCCGCCCAGTGTCCCGTTCTCCTTTACCTCCATCCCTCTGCCAGGAGTTTCCCTTTATCTAGAGTCCACAGTGAAATCAAAAGTGTCACGCTCATTAACAATCACAGTCAATTAATCACCCGCCTAAAACAGTCTCTGGGCAACGCACACGCAGAGAAGTGGGGAATTTAATTTCGAGTAAGTGTGAGAACGTTTCGTTTTTTTTTTGAAGAAGCGAGAAACAACGGGGCTTGAAAAATTGGATTTCATACGTGCGTGCATGAGGCTCGGAGTCTCAGCTCTCACCTGCTGATCCTGAATAAGAGACAGTCAGCAGTCTTCTTGTCTGAGTGTCAGGTAAAGACTTTATTTTCAAGAGGAGTTTTTCTTTTTGGAGCGCTGACTCATCCTGGCGGTTTTCTCTCCATAGCTGCCGTTAACTTTTTTTTTTTTGAAATTTACATTTGTGTCACATACTGTGCTCCAAATGTGCTTCAACAGCGAGCAGTAACTGTCAATTTTATGTAGTACACAAAATCTCTTAGTATTGAACCTCAAGTTGCGGCTGAACTTCAGTGGCCTCAAGCAAAATTTGGATTCAACTTCCAAACTTCTCTCAGGGCCAGAAGGTTCTGGACGGCCTCTGCTCCATCATATTTAGAGGAGCAGCGAAGCTTGAACCGAGTGGCCGTCCTCCCCCTCCAGTCAGGGCTTTTTCAAAGATCCCTGTTCCACCTGTTAGGGTGACAGAGCCTAAAGCTGTGGATCAGTCTTCCTAGTTCCATCACAGCAACTAATTCTATCATCTTTTTTTTTTTAAAGGCTGCTGAAGAATCTTTTCTGCCTTGAGTCAGCGCCTGTTTGTATTTATTTCCATGAAACCATGATTGTTTTTACCTACACTTTTCAACTTACCCTGACATCCGCACCATGACTGATCTCAGCCTTTAAAAATCCAGGTTGAAGACCCACTTTTTGAGACTGGCGTTCACCTCTGACTAGGGTAGCCTGCTTTTTTAGGTGTACTTATTTTATCTCTTCTGTTTTACTTATTTAATTACTTTAACACCTTCCAGCATTGCGGCACTCTCTTGTGCTGTTACAAAGCACTTATTGTGTTTCTATCTATTATGGACTGTGTTTTTGCTTTGTTGTAAAACACTTTGGGTTCCTTTCAGGCCATTGTAAAGGGCAATATAAATCCATTTGATTTGATTAGACTTACCAACCATGTGTTGTTAAAAGTGATAAACGTGAAATAACGTTTCTGACTATTCTTCTAATTAAACACAAACAGGAAGTGCTCATCATGATCTGATACAAATGTTCATCAGTTTCTGATGTTAAAATACATAAATTAATAGATAAAATGTGGTGACAATTTTTGCTTTTGTTGCCTTTCCAAAAAACAAACAAACATGGTATTCTCGTGTCCATTTAAGGTTTGCACCAACTATCACACTTTCTTGATGCAGACGCACATCTGAGCATTCACAGCTGAATTAAAACCAAGTCGGTCTCACTGTCTTTTGTGAAAATTTAAACAGTCAAATGAAACATTGCCAGTGAGAAGGAATCATGCTGTTAAATATTATCAAAAACTTTACACTAAAATAGCCAAGTTAATTTTTAATTTCCACCATTTGCTGTGGGATTTAATTCACTTCCTGTGTTCGGGCCTCTTGCCGGCTCTCATGGACACGCAGCAGCACTCAGCGCTCTCCACGATACATGTCTCCGTGGCCAGAACTTCAACTCGTGTGCGATCTTACACATCTCCTCACGCTGCCTCGTGTTATTGCACTTGACACACAAGACCCGCTCGCGCCCTCGGCTGCCACCGGCGCTGCACTTTGACCGGCTCCTTTAATTCATCCGACACCTTCATGTTCCCTTTTTAACTCGCACTCCTCTCCCCTCCGCCGTCTGGCGTTCCCTCTCGCGTGAGGAGAGCATGTTTCTATCATGCGTATTATATTTTTCTGCATTCAAAAGCTCTCTCCTCTTCTGGGAAGTGCGACGGGAAGTGCGTTTCTGGAAGAGAGACGCCAAAGGCTCGACGCACAAACACCAGCAGGCGGAGCGTGCAGCAGAGTGAGGGATGGTACCTGTCAGGAGGAGGTGGGACACGAGAGGCGCGATAACAAGAGGGAGTCTGGGAGGGGCGGCGGGAGAAGGGGAGCAATATAAAGATTAGAGATACAACAAGCCCAATCCAAAGCGGCGAGGGTGGAAGCAAGTGGCGACGGCCGAGTCGACTTGAACGGAGAGCGACGTGGAGGATGATGAAGCAGGAACGAGGAAGAATGGATGAGAGGAGGCGAGAGGCAGCGCGGGACGGAACACATCACAAAGCTCGAGCAGCCCCGCAGCCGACACAAAGTGGGAGATGCCCAGTGTGAGTGCGACGAGAGAGTGAGAGGCTCTCGCTGCAAGAGAAGCGGGAGACGTCAAGTGGGCTGAAGGAAGAAAGGCAGAAAACACACACACACACAACTTACAGTAGATGATGCTGTTCCACAGTGGGCTCTGAACCACTGACCAGATGTGAGTCCATTTCTTTTGATTAGAATAAATGCACTGCTCTGTAGAGGTAGTGCTGGTCAGTGCTCAGGCTCACTCCAACACAAGCCAAACAAGGAGGAGGGCTGCTCAGCAACACTGGTTATTGCCACATTTCATTTATTTATTTATTTTTTACCTCAAATTTTTTATTTGGGATTGAGCCCCAGCGATAAGACTAGTTCTGGAACAGGAACTGGCAAAAAAAAGCCTGGATTAATCAGCTCCATAGCGCCCCCTATGTACACAAAAACACTAAAATCGCCATAGCCTCCCCTAGGAAGGTCGTAGAGACATGGGACAAAGACCCATGTCTTCATTCAGTCCATGCCTAATTTTCAGAAATGCTGACCTTTGACCCCCGACAAACCCAAAGTGAGCCATTTTCACTTGTTTCAAAAAAAAAATCTCAAAAGGTAAGGTTCTGAAACTGTAAGTGCTATGGACTTCAAAATTTACTATGACACAGACAGGTATCGATGGCAGCAACATCGAGGGAATTGGTCAGCAGGTGTCTCAAGGGACTGGCAGGCGTCAGCAGGCTTCTGAAGGGGTCGGTAGGCATACGGCGGCCACACTGGCTCAGTCCCACTAACGCTGCTTGCAGCTTTAATTTGAATTATTCTTTTACTCTCTAGGCTTTTTCATGAACTGATATGCAGATGACTGATGGTGCAGCTAAGAAAAAGAATATCCTATCCTAATCTATCTATCTATCTATCCATCCTCCATCTATCCATCTATCAAACCTTGTGCATCAACCAAAACAAGGTGGAAAATTGGGGGGAAACTAATGAGGTGCTCCTCACTGGCATCTTCAAAGTTATACGAAAAAAAAAGAAACTAGAAAAAAACCAGACGTGACTCATTGAGCTGCAGTCGACACAAACAAAAGGCCAGATTACTGATGTCATTCTTCACCGTGTGTCCACTGGTTTGCAAGGCAACTTGGTGGATAAAACCAGGGCAAATGCAGGGTGGAGGTGGTGAGGGGGGGAGGGTGAGGGGGAAGGATCCCATCTGGGCGTGAAGCACAACCATCAGGTTCTCGGTATGAAAACACGCCACAGGGCAAGAAACGCGGCAGGACGCAGGTTTTGTTGTTGGAGCATTTTTGATTTGGAGGCTTCTTTTCAAAAGAAGCTTTGAGGAAAACAAAACAAGTGCTGAAATCAATAAAGTGATGAATGGTAAAATTATGGCGGCCCAGTGGGTATAAGTGCTGGAATATTTTTCACTATGAATATAGTAACCAAATAAATAACATATTCAGTTTCACATGAAAAATCTGCGTCTTTTTTTTGATGTGGGCCTCACCTACCGCACATTTACTGTAGCCGGCATTTATTTTGTCTTCATCTGTTGAGGTCTACATTGTTAAAAAGATCCAGAAGGTAAAATAAACTTTGAATAAAACCACTGCTTAGAATGAACAGCTCCCGTTATTATATTATTAGTTAGGCCCAAAAGCAAAATAATCATAATTTACTTTAACTTTTGTATTTCGGGCCTCAGCAGCATCAGTACTTTTTCCCCATCCTGTTCTAAAAGCACATGGACGTCACCTGACCAGTCTGTCCTCCAAAGGATCAATAGCTGCCATCAGTCAGGAGCTCATTCACTTCAGTCGGATGTTGGCCGAGGCTGCTGCAGTTACACACTCGCCATTAACGTCCCATCTCCCATGATTCATCCCAGTTCCTCTGCTTTCGCAAAACATCCCCCGTTGGTGACGGTGTTCCTCAGCCAATGAACACGTAGACAAAGTGGCTGCAGGATAGCATGAGGGAGGGGGGCGCTGTCTGACCCTGATTATTCTGAGGAGACTAATTAAATCAGCGTTCCTGCCGAGAATAATCTGAGGGTTTGGGCTTATTAATACACCCTGTCGTTTCGCTGAGCTCAGGTCCCTCGTAATTGGGAATCAAGTCCATAGATTTTGGCATTTTAGGGAGAATGTGCAGCGAGCGCTCGGCCACACATCTGGAATCACCATCCCGCTGCAACGGACTGCGGCTTAGGTGTGTTTTGTGAAATATATCTTGACAAGTCGAACAGTCTCCCGAGTGGCTTTTGACGACGAGTGGAATTAAATTAGAGCC
The DNA here is from genome assembly GCA_009823395.1 of Thamnaconus septentrionalis. NCBI lineage: Eukaryota > Metazoa > Chordata > Actinopteri > Tetraodontiformes > Monacanthidae > Thamnaconus > Thamnaconus septentrionalis. The sequence continues at coordinate 9,126,404 of CM020503.1, forward strand.
AATGAGCCCGGGCTCATTATCCTTCATTTTTAATCGAGTGCTCCTGTCATTTCAGAGACAACTTGCAATGCGATATCTTGATTTTCCCCAATTCGGAACGAGGTGCACCGGGGGGAAAAAAACATTCCAAACTGACAATGACAATTAACAAGCTTGAAAAAGTGAGAAAACGCATTAATGGCAATCACTTTTATGCTAATACTTCCATGATTAAATGTCATGGAGTTGTTTGTCTTTTTCTAGACGTGGAGATGTGGCGCAACTCTCAAATTGTTTTTCTCATTGTTTTTCTATACCTCTGGTATGAAGTGGTCTGAAAATGAGGTCCTCTGTCAAGATGCACAATCCTTCACAGAGCGGCTTTCTGCAGCGCTACGGATGAGTGCCTGTGTGGGGAAAACATGGTTGATGTGTATACCTTGCTGCTCTCTGCACTGTCAGTGTGTGGCCAGTGCACTATATAACTATGTGACTAGCACACTCCCTCCATCTTATTGACAAGGCAACAGTGTGAGAGGAGCTGCCATTGTCAAGCTAACAGGCTCCAACAGAGCAGCACTAGGACCCACAGGCACATTAAGCCCACGTTGGCTGGTGCAGTGAAGCTCGCAGAGTCCTTAATTGAATTGATAGAGAGTATTGGGGGGGTCGGGATGGGGAGAGGAAAACAGAGAGGGGGGTAAGAAAATAAGAGAAAGCTGACACAGGCAGCAGAATTGAGAGAGAGAGAGAGAGAGAGAGAGAGAGATGAGGAAGTAGAGAGAAATGAAGGAGTCCGGGGTCGTGGCCAATCCAGGCAGAGAGCAAAATAAGAAGGATGTCGGAGGTGGGACGAGGGGGGCCGAGGGGAGCTGCAAGGAAATGAGAAGGGAAAGGTGGGGAGGAAAAAGGGAGCGTCTCGATAAAGAGAATGCAAACCAGGACAAAATAATTACATGGAGAGCGTTGGCGCGGGGAAAGAAGGATGAATCTATTAAGAAGCCGTGATGGTAAATAATGACGGGAGAGAAACGAGGGAATTAATGCAACATAATGAAAAGCAAAACGGCAGGTATGGAGGTGAATTTAGGATGGGAATGTAGTGGTCGACTGCAGAGCGGAGCCCCTCTTGCATGAGCAATAGCTGCCTGGATCAGACGAGCGCATGTTTCTGTCGGGGACAACGGTCACCATGTCGGCGGAAGCAATCACGGAGGTCTAAATTCCTGCCTGGTGTTGGTCAGGAGACTGGCAACGCTACACAAGAGACGCCGAGCAAATCATCCAGCAGGACCTTGAGAGAATCAGCTTTCACCGCGTTTCCATATGACACAGAGCAGCAACACTTTCAAGAAGAGGAAAATGCAAAAGTTACAACATGCCAGACTTACTTGCAACCCAGATGGAAGAATGAAGTCTGTGATTCTGGCACACTAGCACCCCAGTGTTACTTATTGGACCTGACTATGGAACTGTGTGTCAGCCCCAACCAAATCATGTCATAATAAGGCTGGATTCTGGAAAAGGTGCCCAAACCAGTTGAGGTCCCATTGAAACAGACATCAAGTTAGGCAGCGTGTGCAGGCTGCACCAGAATCAAGCTGCACTGTAAGTGGTAGTGAGACAGTGAAGCAGGTAGCGATGTGTGCAAATGACTATCTACAGCATCTTCACACCATGGCAGTGTAACTCCATACGTTGGTGAATTAATTCAGTATATTAGGAAATAGAGCAATGGAAGAGTTTTTGGATATTTTACATGATTTCAAATATTATGACATATTTGTCTTATTCTGAACTGGTGTGGCTGCATCCCACTGATACAACAACTGCTAAGAAGAAATACAATTAGAACAAACACAATTTTTGAACTTGCCCTGGACATCTAACAAGGTTGATTGAGGGTGACTGTACTAAAAGAAATTCTACACAGAGACTTAAAAGTGATTCCTCATGCAAATATATCATAAATGCATGAGATGCATGAGCAGCTCCACATTCCTTCAGATATAGAGACGAGATCCACCCAGCAGTGGCAACAATGTCAGCGTTCTTGTTAATGGCGCCATACTGGCGTCTGATTCATCTGAACTCATTTTATGAAAAATGTCAATGGCACCACTCAACTCACGCAGTGTGTTTGTGTGCCGTTCGCTAGCAGCAGCGCTTAGCAGCACACCTGTCTGCTGAAGAGACGTTTGGATGAGCATGTCGGTGATTCAAAGCAGGTCGGGGAAAAACTGAATTAAATAATGTAACGCTGCTTTATCACAAAAGTGGGACAATAACCTGCTTAACAAAAGACACCCGACGCCTGTTTTTGTCTCTGGTACGTAATGAAAGACAGGGATGTTGGGGGGAAAACATTTGGACTCTCTGTCCACCTCTGTCACTCCTCTGTGCTTTACTTTGCTCTCATATCTCACCTTAATGAGGTCTCCCAGCAGTTTGTTGGCCTCAACGTAGGCCTTCTTCACCTCCTTGAACTTGTTTCCCAGTCCCATACTGTGGGCCTGCAATGAGCCGCAATGGAACAAAAAGCAACGTGAACCAAAACAGTAAAAATAAAGAAAAAAGGAAAATAAAACTACACCAACTCTTTCTTCTACCATTGGGGAGAGAAAGTCAAAGCTCCTGTGTAATTAGGGTGGAACTGCCTATTTAAGGCTCATGTTTGTGTTTTCAAACCACAGCTTTAGGACTCATGGGGGGATATGCTGCACTTTCCTGTTGTATGCTATCATTTTGTAAATACAGAGAGGGTCACACCTGGACGCTGCATTGAGTACCTTCATATTTTTGTTTCTGTGACTGTGCAAGGGGGTGAATCATGAATCATCACCATCTAAAATATTTTGTCAGAAATTCCTATTTGTATGTTTTTTAATTTTGAAAGAAACTCATTAAAGCTTCTGTATTATCTGTGTTTTCGGATGATTATTTTCCATCCTGGACTCCAGTGCAGCAGCCTCACAATACTCATAATAATAATGGCAATAATTGTTTTTTAATAATCCCACTGGTACAAGACGGTTGTGAGATGGTCTGTCTGCAGTCACTAACCCAGTACAGCCCTTTGTGATGTCACAAGGGTCTGACTTCTGAAGACTGGAGTGTTCAAGCATAGACTTTCTGGAGAGTATGAGCAAAAGCAACAAAAGAAGGAGTTCATTGACAGGCTGGAGACGTGGGTTATTATTAAGCTACATCGGTAAAGGGAATTCTGCAGAATATGGGACCTTAAAAGGGCAGACAAGAAAACTTTTTCTCAGTAGGAGAACATATTTTCACTGAACTTAAAGCCTTTTTTGGCGTAAAAACCCATTCAATGTCAGAAGTTAGAAAATACACTGAGGCATTTATTTCCAGCGCTGGGAACACAATACACAGAGCCTGAATAGGTGTGCTGGACCTGGAAGTGAAGGTTGGTGTACTGTCCTCCGGGGATCTCGTTCTCATAGACGTCAGCATTGCCAGATTTCATGGTGGCTGTGCAGTCGAAGGGAGCGTACAGGCCTCTGGCTACCTCCCAGTATTCACTGTAGTCAAACACCTTCTCCAGCGCGATGCCTGCAACGCAGCAGAAAAAAAAAAAACAGTTAGTCAGTCTCATGGTGCACAATCCGTCACACTCTTTCAACACTGGCTGAAGTCCGCCTCTCAATCTGCTTTAAAGAACAACTGCAAATCTCCCAAAATCTTGACTTTAAGGACATTTTTAATGTCATCATAATAATTTATAGTATTCATTTCTTTGTCACTATAAGTCAATGTTCTAAGTATCAGTTTCACCGAAGACATTAACGTAACACTGCTTCAAAGGCAGACGGATGGTTTTTGATTTGCTCTTATTCAATCTTGATGGGAAACACATGTTGTTGCAGTTGAGTCATTTTAGCTTAGTTTGGACGCAGACGCGCCTCTTACTTCTCACTTTGAATTTCCACTGGACACGGGTTCTCTTTGTCAAATTATTCAGCAGGCGAAACCCAAGTACCACGAGAGACATTTTGCTTTAATCTGCCAGGATCTTACTTTTGACAGCTCTTAAAAAATACATAAAGTCAGGAGCACTTGGGGACTTAAAGTCAGTTATTGGGCAGAAAATCTATAGCCAGCCTGAGCTGCAGGCTCAGTGAAGGCACGGTTAAGTGCTATATGAGAGCGTGAGAAGGCCTGGAAAATTCACTCTGCATTAATATCCTGCCCTGGTAACTTCAAATCTCGCCCATATTTTGTCATCGTTTAAAAAAGCAGATGTTGCTCGTACATCTTTCTGCAACTGTCATTTTATATGCTGTAACACTGACGCACCTTTAAATGAAAGAAGGGAAAAAAAAACTGCTTCCAGCCTCTGGATAATGATGACAAATACAGCTATTTTAATGAGACAAACCAAGCGTGCAAAATCCACAGCGACTGAGTGAAAAGCCTGAATATTTATCATTCAAAGCCAACGTGTACTCCTGAAAGCATTTATGTGTTTACACAGTTTACACTTGGGCGAAATGTAACCGCTGTGAAATTAATGGGAAATCAATGTGCGTGGATTCCAGCTGCATGTCAAACTTGCCGTCAATTAGGTCGAATCGCCTTTCAGTTTCATGAACCGTCGTTGTGGCTCTAACGTGCGCTTCCACGGTGAAATTACAGGCTCAGTTTATACAGCAGAGTGATGCACATTGGACACGGTCACACAGCCGCTGTCGGTACGTTGGTGCGTGGTAAACATCACCACCAGCACACAGTTTAGGGTCGTGGAAGACGGGAAAAAAATGATCTTCTAAATAAACTGCAACTGGGCTGTGTTGGCTGTCCGCGACTGCATCCAGCTCTCACACTGCGTGGTTCAGAAAGTGAGGCTAAAAAACAACAACAACCAAACAAATGAGTCCGTGCGCTTTGAGGTTTCTGGGAAAACAGTGACAGTGTGAACATCAACCAATAAGTTAAAATAATTCTGCAAAATTCACTGAACCAATGTTTTCCTAGATTAAATAAAACTCTTTATTCTGCCAATACACTCCACAGACACCAGAAATTTTACTTCAGTGCTTGATTTCCTTCACTGGAGAGCAAGTTAACATACTTTTCTGTAATCTGAGAATTATTTTGGGGGTTGGGTCAGTCTTTAAGGACTAGGATCTTTGAAGTGATGAAATCAGATCCATGTAAATACAATGTAATAGAAAGAGAGTAATAGTGTACTATTATACGTGCTGTTTTTTAGTATTTGTTTTCTACCTCACCCTCACCCTCAGTATCTAAAACAGTGCATCGTGCAATGGAGTCGGCCACACATCCCCTCCAGCCACTTGCCTGGCTGCTCTGATAACACTCTCATAAAAGTGCTTCAAATTAAAGTAATAGTTCATCCAAAAACTCAATCTTCAATCATTTACTGCTTGCAGCTTTGTTGAGACTCCACTGACACTGGGGGAAAATCTCAATTCTAAATGAGCCAACACTTATAGTATTTCTTCTAATAAATTTGAGGGCCTAATAAGCCGGTCTCAGCGTCTTCCAACCCTTTGGCTAAGACAGAGCAAAGCTGCAACATTTGCCATAGGAAAGGAAAGGAACTATTTTAATAGTTTCAAGGTTTTCTAAAAGAAACTCAAATCAAGCAAAGAGCCCACCTGTGTGCCGCAGACGTTGAGTTTATTCACTTCAGCCACGAGAAAAGTTCTTTGGCGAGGAGGTAGGTAGAAGCACGGGCCAAAAGACAGGCCAGGCCAATGTTATTGTACGAGCAGAATTTTACCTTTGCCAAATGCTAATATTGTGTCTGGGTTTCCAAGGTTTATTTTTGCCTGCATCCAAAACCAAATACAAAGGCCAGCTGTAAACAGAGGGTAAACTGCACCGCTGGTAAACAGAGGACTTTTCCCCCCGTGGACCGTTAATTACACTCCGGAAAACAATCAATCAGGGCATCGCTATACCTCATGCGCGTCTATTTACAGACATGCACATATGCACGCGTCACTCAGCTCGATAGCTGCTCGGCAGTGACGGAACACCTCTAAGATGCAGCCTGTTAGCAGGACAAACTCGGTGACTCGCGCAGGGTTGGCTTGTGCGTGCGTCTCCAAACGCCCTGATGCAGTTTGCGGTCGATGAGAGGATGCGAGGCGCTAACCGTGGCACGCAGATGAAGACGGATGAGATGGAGGATGATTCGGAATGAGAAAGAGGCGGAATTATACAGATGGATGCAGACTTTGAGACACCCGGGAGGCGAACGAGGAGCCAACTGTGGTCGCTTACCTGCCGCACTGTCCCGGGTCAGTGGAGCATTTTTTTTATAGTGATAACAACACTCCATTATAGGTGCTGCACATTGTTTGGTGCTTTATGACTTTTATAACCTAAGCAGCTGCGCTGCCTTGGCAGCTGAAGAATCCCCCATCAGTGGAATCCATCCATGACGCTGATGCAAAACGGCGGGTATGTGAATGTGCATCGCTTCTTAAACGTCCAGTGTATAAAATTTGCCCTGATTTACGATTTTTATATTGGTAAGAGCGCAATATACTGCCCATAAATACATTAATAACAGTGTATACTTGCAGTACAATAAACAGCAATTGGTTTTCCTATAGCTATAGAGCGGTTCTTATTCATATACTGCATAAGATTATACATGTTGCAATTGTTACTTCTAGTTAGCTGCCATCTTGCACTGCCATATTTCTATGGAAGCCCAGTGTGGACAATCCAGCCAAACTGGCAGCGCGTATCATATTTAGGGTCCTTGAATAAAACCAACGAAAAAGAAAGTGGACGGGGTATCAAGGTTTGCGTGTACAGACCATCGCAGTTCAGTGGCAAGTTCAGGAGAGGAGCGGTGAGTGCTGCAATCTAAAAAGTAACCATTTGATGTCGCCGTGTCTTCTCAAAATCTCCAAATATTACACACTTAACCTTTAAATGAGCGCACAGCGGGCGCCATGGCTGACTGACTGGGTACACCAGGCAGGACAGTTTGGAAGACGTATTAATTAAGCAGAGAAGAGGCGTGCGCTCACCCACCAGTTCCTCCAGGAGCGAAAGTGAGATGAAGGAGATACAGAGGCAGGTGAAGGGAGAGAGTGCGGAGGGCGTAAAACACAGCCATGTAAAGTGCTGTTAATTGCTTTGTCATCAAGCGAGCGAGTGAAGAGAGAGAGAGAGAGAGAGAGAGAGAGAGAGAGAGAGAGAGGATGGAAAGAGGCAGTGAGGGTTAAGAGACGGAGAGGAGAGATAGAACCAGGTACAGAGAGCTACACAACACTGATTACCGCCTTGGAACAGAGACGGGGGAAGGAGGAGGGATGGAGGGAGGAAGAGAGGAATGGAGAGAGGGAGAGGAAGAGAGACGGGGAAGCAGTAAACAGAGTGAGGTTACAAGAGGCAGCAGGGTATCCTCAGCTGCACACCACTTATTACCAAAGAAGCACGACGGCCCCAAAGCGACCAAACACAGGAAATGGAGACACGAAGAATTGTGGGAGAGGGGGGGTGACGCGCACAAGGTGACGGATGGAAAAGAATTCGGAAATACGTGTGACGAATGCATAATGCATGTGCTGGGGTCAGCTGAGGGAAGAGTACAAATACACTCACGTGTGTGTGTGTGTGTGTGTTTGTGTGGGAGACATTGTGCATCCCAATCGCTGCCTCTGCTGAGGCTAATTGAAATTCCTGGTATAAAGCGGCGCTGTGGAAAACATCTCGCTCCTGAGTTATGACCTTGACTTCCCTTGGTTTTTTGGTTTGTCACCGGCTAGCGTACAGGCACCATTTAATATGAAGCCAATAAAGTGGGCTGGCGCCACACGGCGGGGCAGTTCATCAGGGAGAGGCTGACACGCTACCAAAATTTGACGCTTGAAAAATAATGTGGCGGCAGCAGACGATGGATGTGAGCCCGTTGTGCTTGGCGGTGGGTTACATGTGTAAATAGGAGGAAGCGGCAGCGGAGCAAAGTTCTCTCTTTCAAAGCGCAAGTCACAAATCACACCCAAAGCGCAGCATGCCCTAATAGCTCTGTTGCTGTGTTGTTTGATGGGCCATTACAGAAATTCCTCCTCTGCGACAGACCTCTCCCTGCATGACGGTTAATTATTGCTGTAGAAACCATAAGCCTCAAACGGAAGGCCGTTCACTCCGGATGTGGCGCCCCGCGGGACCTGCGGTGCCATGACCTGATGTTTACTGTAATTTCCACGACGACGCTGCGGCCTCTCTATTGCAAATGAGGCGACAATGTTGCCTGTTTGTACATTAAAACTTTGAAATGAAAGTGTGACCGATCATCACGGCAGTCATGAGATGCAGGGCTGAAAAGGTTCAGTAAATCAGAGGTTGCACCGCTTCTGCTGAAAACCCAGAACAACTACTTCAAGTCAAAGTTAGAAGATCCTGGTGGGGATTGTAAAACAAGATATGCCGAAACATGATCAAAAGTTTGGCATTGGCACTAATTCTCACCACCTACTGTATCACATCCAAGTCATCCACTTTGCTAACCTCCCACAAGTAGCTTTTTTTTTTTAACTGGTCTCAATATTTTCTATATTCTTTACAGTCCATGATCCACCACCTTCCTTTACCAAGAATGACAACGAGAGGTTGAGATCAAGTGAAGGTTGACCCAAAATACTTTGAAAAACCACAGAAAAAGCAGCAGGAAGAAGCTGCTACGAGTTGCAAACGGTAACTGCTGCTGAAGTTTCAGAGCTGGGCAGCATTTCCAAACTAAAGGTGACATTGGAACGCTTTGGGAAAAGTCCTGTTAAACGTTGTGGCATGTTGCGACCAGCCTCCCCGGGACATGCAACTCATGTTCATCTTCACACCAACAGGGAGAAAAAAATAAACACAACAAATCTGCTTGGTCCACTTGAATGTGGAATGTGAATTTGTCAAATCCAATTGAACATTTTACATTTTACATTTTGAGAACTGAGCATGTCGAGAAACATTAAAATAAAAAACGTAAAACTTATACAGCGGTAACTTCAGAATTATACATTGAAGTTGTCAGTTAGGGAAAATGTGCAACATACATTTCAATGTATTAAAAGTTAGCATGGTCAGATGACTTTGAATGTAAGAATTAGTGAGACTGATGAGCTATTTGGAGGAAGACAAGAACGAACAGCTTGTATTGTTCGGAGTGTCTCCCACTGAATGTGGTGCAAATGGAATAAGAAGCTCCTTTGCTGGCTGCCATAAAAACGAGGCTTCAGATGTCGTTAGAGCAACCTGGTCATTTTTTTCCAGATGCATTTGGCTACATAAGAGTGCCGTCAGCTTTACATCTTTCCGATCCCTTCGGCACGATTTATGCTTTCTCAACTTTCTGCAAGCAGGTGCTTACAGACATTTGGCGCTCGGCACCCGTCACAGTGGGGGGCCGAGGAAACCGGTTTGCAAAAGGCGGAAGCAGGCTTCAAAGTGCTCATAGCGGCATGGAAATAACAGGGGGCAGAGCACTTTGGACAACAGAAACGCAGAGGACAGTAATTAGCCGCGCAATAAATCCATCGCCTCACTTATCAGTCGACCCCCGTGAATGGCAAGAGGATTGCGAGGGAAAGAGCTGATGGAATGAGACAGGAAGTGGCCTGGGAGAGCAAGTGTGTATTTATTTTAGGAGATTGCTTGAACCTATCAGATAAATCTGCTGATATTCCACCAAAACTAATCCCTGGGGTTCATTTAGGGCTGAAAAACCGAGCCCGACAGATTTTTGGGTTTAATTGCGCTTCCCTCCACCCCCACTTCTCTTCCTGTTCTCCACACTGACTGACAGAGCACGCGTCATGCACTGCAGGTAAACTCTGAGTTCACCTCGGCTGAGTTCACTAATCTTCACCTTCCTCGAGCCCTTTTATGACACCACCTTCCCCTCGATAAATGGATGTGTACGTTATCGCCAGGCAGAATGCGTCAGGCCGTCTGACTCGCAGCAGTAATTAGTGATGCACTCTGTCATTTATTGATTTGCCAATTGATTTTTTCCCTCCCTTGCGCAAAGCAGGAGACGCCAGAAAGGCAGTGGGAAATAACCTTTGAGCAAGAGCAGTGATGTAAGAGATGCTGTGTCCTATTAACAGCCGCACACTGCAATTAAAAAAACGCCTCAATGTGAATTCATGAGGATGTTTCTTTGCTCTTTGATTGATTTCTTGCTAAAAAGGATCAGTTAATTTCAGCTCTTTCTAAAGACACAATTGTCACTTTGCCTTCATGTGACTCACCAGTGTCAAGCTTGGTCCCCTTGGCGCAGGCCACGATGGCTCCCATGCTGGGCTGAGAGGTCATTCCAGCCATGGAGTCAACCTGCAGGTGGAAACACGCAAAAGCTGTGAAATGCTGTTAGATTAAAAACTATAAATTCCAACTGTTGGTTGCCACCGATGTTGCTGAAATAGACACAAGTGAGCCATTCCACTAAAACTACTGAGAAAATACTGTATCTTGAAGAAGCGTCAGATGGTGTTTAATGTAGAAGATTAGAACAGAAAGAACCTGGCATACAGAACGGCAAGTCGCCAAAAGGCCTGTAAAGCAAATCACATTCTGGAGTACGTCATGAAGTTATTCACTTATTGGTAGACCAGCAGGCATAAGGTTTATTGCAGAGTCATGCACTAAAAATGAATAGGAAAAATGACACAGTAACACATGATTAGGATTATTTAACAATTTCTCACGTCATGTATATATTTACTACAAATACATGTGCACTATGTATTATGCATGGACATACGTCATTTCCTGCACCAAACCCTCTGCTGGCGTCTCCTGAATGGGCTCTGACGTAGTGAACATGCACTGAGGGAAGGATGATATAACTGGGCCATCACCATGTTTGTCAAGGGATGAAGGGACGATTCTTTTAGTAGATTTTCTCCTGGTTTCATCCTTGTAAATTTTAAATGTAACTGGTTATTAGAATCGAGTGTCGAGTGTCCTATCTCCGTTATTTGTTGATTCCTTGTCAGAAATCCGCCTGTCATTAGGGGGAGGGAGTCTACAGTTGAGCAGAGAGGGGGGATGGGAGATATAAAGGAGACATACTGTATGCAGGTATACTGTGCGGCCAGCTCACAATGTCTGTAGACCTGTGTGTTATAAGATGTTTTTCCAAAAGCCTACTATGGGAATGTTTTCATGGAGCTCTTTTAAGCCAGACAAGGATCTAGTGACAGCAGTGGAATGGCTAAAAACTGCCAGCAAAGTGGTAACAAAATAAAAAAAAAAAAATAAAACGTTTTTTTTGAGTACACCGAGCTGGTACAATGTTTTGGCGTTCACTTGTATTATTTAAATATTTTTGTAATAAAAATGTTGTGGGTGGACCTTGTCAGAAAAACAAACAAACAAACTTTTCATTTTGCTCAACCTAAATAAGTAAGGAGGTAAGTCAATAAATAAACAAATTAATAAATAAATAAAATTTACATTTGAACTAAAGTAAGTAAAGTTATCAGGTAACAGTTGGTAAACTGAGTGGGCTCTTGCATGTCCTGAAAATAAACCTGAAAAATCAGTTGAACATGATGCACACTTACCGCCACATCCACCACATCAGCCCCGGCTTCGGCACAGGCCAGCATGGCGGCTACACCTGCTCCTGCAGTGTCGTGGGTGTGGACGTGGATCGGCACGTCTGGGAAACGGTCCCTCAGGGCACCAATCAGAAGCTTGCTGGCCTCAGGCTTTAGCAGGCCGGCCATATCCTGGATACAGAGACAAGAGGCAGAGGATCATCTCACGGTGAGAGCTCAGAACCTTGGCAAGGATTCATTAAAGAAATATTTGCCCGTGATCTGGCACGTTTTTAAACATCACTAAAAGTCTTTGGTGTGGAATCCAAAAAAGTCTATAAATAAATTATTTCACGAGTGACTCAGATTGCCTAATTTGGTTTAAAGTGGCTTTCAAACATTTGCATTTAAGAATTGGAATCCAGGACTAAATGAAGCAAAGATGATATGCTCCGGTTCTCCTTCAGTGAGAGATTATGCACAAGTCCCAAGAACCAGCTCCTCAAAAGAAATGTAGACCACCAAGGCTGATCATTTAAGCTGTCAAACAACAGGAAGAAACATCTTAAAAGCCACACAGAACAGCAAAAGACTGACAACATTAGAGGTGCACAGAAAAGATTTGGACATAAATCGTAAGTCACATTAACAGAAATTCACAAAGTGCAATTGGAGTTTAAGTCGTGCTTCCTTTGGCAATCGTGGCGTGCCATGAAAGTATAACACAAACTCATTTCCTATAAAAGCAGTCAACTTGATTAGCTGTGGAGCCTTTATGAGTGTGCCACCGCTGCGTGCAATGGCTCACACTGTGGCAGGGCGCGGGTTTATCATTCCCCTTTCCAAAATATTCTGTCACGCTCGAATAAAGAAATTAATTCGCGTTGAGTATTATCACTCTCCATTTAGATAAGAGGCTAAGTCTACAACTTATTTCAATTGAAGGAAAGTGAAAACATGTGAGAGGGTATTTTGTTTCATTAAAATGTTAATCAAAGCCCACGTGTGTGTGTGTGTGTCCTATAGAAATGGGTTTCACTCCCCAACACCTGATTGAAGTTGGAAAAAAGTTTTATTTTTAAAGCTGAAAAGGACCCAATGGGCCAGAGTGGACAGAGAATGGAACGCAAAAAGAAACACAAACACGACTGAAGATGTGAACCAAACACACAAACCTGCACACGGTGGCGCTTTTGTCTTTGGATCAGTGCTGCTGTTTTACACTCCAAGCAAACAAAACACAATATTTGTCTCCTGTTGCAATCAATAACTTCTGCTACCATGGCGACGTGGACCCCAACCAAGTGTATTGAATTTTGGAAACAGGCTCGTGAAAGAAAGCACTTTCCCCATTCTGCTCAGCTTTTACGTTGGTGGCGATATCCAAAGGACGCATTAAATGTGGAAGCAGAAGCAGCCGTGAAGACGTCAGAAATCTGGAACCATCTCATCCGCGTCCTCACCTTGATGCACAGAATGTGGGTGCCAGCTTTGACGAGCTCGTCGGCCAGTTTCAGATAGTAATCCAGGGAGTACTTCTGCCTGCTCGGGTCCGAGACGTCGCCCGTGTACGAGATGGCAGCCTCCACGACGCCCCCTGCTGCCCCGGCTGCCTCCATGCCCAGCAGCATGTTTGGGACGTAGTTCAGGGAGTCAAACACACGGAAGATGTCCATGCCGTTCTCCTTGGCCACCTCACAGAACCTGGCGGAGGAAGATTAAACGGAGAAGAAAAGGAGATCCACATTTAAATTTAAACAGGAAGGAGGCTGTGAACCGCAATGCGATCGCACAATCAGCCTCACGCACAAAGAGTTTGTCTTCATGCATGGTGTAACCCAGATAATGGCGCGCATCCGGGCTGGAATAAGCTGTTTATATCCGCCTTCATATCACCTCGCAGTGCCTGCTTAATACAATATTCCCACTATTTCCATGAAAAGTGAGCTTACACGGCCTGCGGGAGCCCACAATAACTGAGAGAAATGTATACCCGCCTCATTATCCTAGCTGCTAGTGGTAAATCCCTTCCATTATTGCCTCGTCCCCGCTATCTTAATCAGGTTTTTCAGAACTGCGCTGAGTGCTCACTGTGCAATGCAATATTTACACTGACTGAGAGCTTGTGTTTGGGCAAATAAACAGAGTCACTTAATGCTGTGCCATGGAGGGATTACTAGCCCAATTTCAACATATTATAATTAATTTAGCACCAACATGCATACTAAGTCCCGCCAGCAGTTACTGTTTGGCACCAACTCAATCAACAAGTCCGCGTCCGACTCGCAGCTGATGTCATCGGTATTAATATTAATACAGTCGCATCTTTATTTCATCGGAACCCTCTCCACACAGCAGGTAGTTAGCAAGCGTCTGACAGCTTCGTTCTATCGGGCATCTTTTTAAAATTGCACACCTTCCTCAGTGCCAAGCGTATCCTACGTGCACTTAACACTTTGATTTGATTCTGTTAATGAAGACATTCAGGGTACATGCTGCAGGCTGCTGCAGACAAATAGAGGTGAAAGCGGGAGACAGAAGGAAAAAAAATAGGAGGATGTGGTGGTGGTGGGGAGGGAGAGAGGAAGGGAGGGAGGGACGGAGGTGTTATGGGCAAACAGATCAAAGCAATTTATCACATTTGTGAACATTTTCAATGGCACTCCCCCAACGGGACAGCGAGGAGGAGCAGCCGCGTTGGTGGGAGGAAGTTAGGAAGATAGAGGGTGGAGATGGGGGCATATGAGGGGGGTCACCGGGGTGGGGATAAAGAAAAACATATGATGTGAGAGAAAGTATGAGGAGCAAAAAAAACAAAACAAAAAACAGAACAAATATGACAGGGAGGATGGGGGAGGTGTAAGTGTGTGGGTCTCAGAGGGAAGGAGGAGGAACAGCTGCATCAGTCATTCAGCCGCTGCTAATTGATTAAAGGTTAGAGCCATTACATGATGCGGTTTAGTGTCCTGTTTATGTTTGCATGCCAGTGAGTCATGGAGGCAGTGGGTGAATCCACAAGTCTTACATGTGTGTATATATTTATATACACGTGTGTAGGCGCAGCAGCACTGCAGTACTGGCTGCATATGAGTTGCTGATGCGTGCTCGCGTGTAAAATGTGTGCACTCCCCTGAAAACAGCAGGAGGTAACAGGCCTTAATTGCATGCTCGTTGATTAGTGATTCGTGTCCATGCAATGAGTCAATTTAGACACACGTAGCTGGCAGCTCTATGTGAAAGCTTGAAGCTATATATAATTCTGACCAACATTTAGAAGAACCTGGAGGTAATTGCTTTGGAATGAGCTGATGTTATATATGTTTCCACCATGTCGTAAACATTATCCAATTTCTCCCTGGACGTGTCCGCAGTTTATCCAACATAGAGCGACAAACAACCATCTGCACTATGTAGATGTTTCTGAAATTTCCATATAGTTGGACTGCTTTCCATTTATGTCTATAAATGAATATTGAATAAAAGACGAAGGCAATGTGGATGTGAGATCATCAACAACATCCAGGGTTGCGAAGGAGAAACTCACAGATGAACTGTGGATTTGACATTTCAGATTGACCCCTGCAACATTTAATGATGTGTGCCGTGCTGTTGCACCTCTTGTTGCACCTGACTTCATGATGCCCTCCAGAGGCGGAGCTCCATGTTGTCTTGGTGATGCCTGGTCACATGACTGCAAACATCAAGACCTATGTTGTGTGCAAGTGTCTCCACTGCACTTTTGCGATGCATTTCTACATCGAACCGTCTGTAATACTTCCTCAAGAGGGCATAAAAGCTTTTCAGCGATATTTGAGATGTTTAACATTTAGGTTAGATTAGGTTTCCTTTACCATTTTATTATTGTGCCATTTAGATTTTTTTCAAAATTTCTAAACAAAATTTAATGGGGTTTTAATGCAGTTGATTTTCATGAATCTGAACTTGACATGCTGACAATGAGAGGAGAGCATTTTGGATGATGAGCACTGTTCAGCCACCTCGTCTGTACTTTTGAAGGCTTCTAGCAATCTTGTTTTCACCAATTTTTCTTTATTAACTGAAAGGGAAAGTTGACTGGATATGAAAATTTCACCCTTTTTCTACTCACGACCTTTACGCCAGTGGTGACAAATTTCTAACTGACATAGCAGCACCCAAGTTCCACCACAGGAAATAATTACCAGCACAATGGAAGTTAGCATCACTAACACACAAACTAACTTCCGATATTTATGAGAGCTGACATTAACAAGGAGACAACAGAATACCTGTTGTGAATATTGTCCAATTTTTCCATTGTATCCACATTATCCCTCTAGGAGTGTCTTTGAGTATCGCCCTTTCAAACTAAAGCGTTTTAACCATTTTAACGACAACCATCTGCATTGGCTTTCAAACAGACACGGCGAGCACCAACCAATTCGCATCAGCTGATGCAGTTAAACAATGTGTGCAGTGCAGCTGCTGAGGGATTTCCACTTTCTGACCATGGGAAATGGGTCACTGCAGAGACTCTTCTGTTCTCTCTGGATATTTTGGACCAATTAGACAAGAGCTTTGACTTGGACAGGCAGAATTGCTTAATATTAAAAACAACAACAAACAAGCAAAACTAAAGTGTATGAAAATTATATTGTATTGTTTGTATATATTTTTTCCCGTGGTGAACATGAAATCACCAATATCAGGACATGCAAAAAGCAAAATGAACTGCTTCAGTAATTGTAGGCACTAAGATATGCAACTCTGACAGCACAACCGCTGTGTGTGCAATTAACACTGTAGGGATTATTTGTTGGGTTTTTATTCAGAGGGTTGTTTACCCAGTTTGGTTTAGGTTCTTTCCATAAGCAGTAATTTAGCTGAAAACTGGCTGGCTCACTGTGTTTTTCATTTAAAATAAATGCAGCACACCACAACAGTGGCAATTACATAGCAGAGAATATGCTTGCAGTCACTATTAAAAACAAAAAAAACAAAAAAAAATCATATGAACGGAGTCAGTCAAACGTGTGCGTACACACTTCAGGACAAGAAGCGTCTTTAGAACCATTCTAATACAAAATGTGTTCAAACATCACGAAGTTCATCTTTGAAGATGTTACCATACATGCAAGAGGTGCATGAAGTGGTGGCAACTATAATGGCTCAACAGGTAAGTAATGTATGATGTGATGTGTTTGGGCGGATTCCTGTCTGATATGTATTTAAGTGGATGTGCATTGTTTGGTTTGGTTTTTCTGTGTTTTCTTAAACGGAGCTCCCAGAGGATGTAAAACAAATTTAAGTGCCATTACTGGTAACAAAGTCATATTGTATGGAGCAATGTAAACTTTTAGCTACTTATTAACCACTGCACTGCACGAGCCTGCACTGTTCCTGTTTCGTAGCAGCGGCATGAGTGTCGTGCACATCAAATATTAACCTGCAGGGATGAAAGATAAGAACAATGCTTGTGCTCTCTTTTTGGATGACTATGTAGTTACGCGCGAGGGTGTTTTCACACAAGCAGCCTGGGCACGTTTGACCCCGAAGTGCAGCGCGTTTGATTTAGCCAACACAAACCTGCTGCGTTCGGCCAGAGTTTGCCATCTGTGGCCGAGGCAGCAGGAGAAGGTGGCCTCAGGTGTGGCCCTGGTGCACTTGGGCGCTGCATAAATGATGGAGAAGCAACCATGCCTGGATGCACGTGACCCACATCTGACCACCGTGCCCAAATCAGGAAGAGCACTGTTGTCGTGTTCCACCGACCCCCATTGTATTGAAACCAAAACACGGCTGCCAAAACTGGATATAATAATAATAATACATTTTATTGAAGTTATGAAGTTTGAAAGCTGGCTAATCGGTGTTGGTGTCTCTGCAGAATTTGAGCTGTAGCAAATGTAAATAAAGGGACCGACTGTTTGCTTCTTCTCGTGTCTTGGCAGTTTGAAAAACCAACACATTTACACCCCGCCAACCACTGTGTTGGACATATTCATGTGTTCCCAGGCACACAGTGACATTAGTCATTTAAAAGCATGACTAACTGGCGCAAACCGTTGCCTGGTGTGAACTCATCCTGAGGGTAATTAATTAATAGCGCAAGTTAAATAAAATATATAATATTCAACTTTAAAGGCAACAGCGCTTGAAAAATTATTTTCACTCTGCTAATTTCACTGACTTATGGCAAGCCTGTGCCAAAAGTATAATAGCTAGGGCAGCCATCCTAGGACTAAAATAACTGTAGGACCCCACATGCACGACATCACCACTGTGTCACTTATTTAATACCGTGCTCATGTTTTCTTCTGCCCATGGTGTATAATTAAAAAGAGCACCGTGGGTGGTTCTCTTGTCAGCTCTAACATGTTTAAAAGTTTAATCGCCAAATGAGACTACGGCGGCCAGAGACATTTCACGGGGGCGTGCAAACAAACTCACTTAAAGACGGCGTTGTCGGGGTAGTTGGTGTAGCCCACAGCGTTGGCGCCTCGCAGGAGCATCTGGAAGGGGACGTTGGGGATTAGAGCTCTCAGCTCCTGGAGTCTCTTCCACGGACACTCTGACAGGAAGCGCATGGCCACATCAAAGGTAGCGCCTATACAAAAGAAACACACACACACACACACACACACACAGACGGAGGCAGTTTATATCAGATGTCATCTCAAGTCTCATCTGTCATCCCAACTTTGATCTTCTCAGAATCAAAAAGCAATATTTCAAAGTCATCATATTGCCTACACGCACGTCCGCACACGCACGCGCGCGCGCACACACACGCGCACACACAAACGCGCGCACACACACACACACACACACACACACACACACACACACACACACACACACACACACACACACACACACACACACACACACACACACACCTAATGGATGCCTCCGTTAGATATCTGAAGATGCTTCCGCATTCATTGTTCATTCCAACACTTCTGATATTTTTTTTTTCTTCTGAAGTCCCTTAAACACACACGAAATGTTTCACAGTAAGAGGCAAAAAAAGGCTGATAGCATCTCTCATTTCCTTTTCTGGGGAGAGTAGATTAGTGAATCTCATACCCGTTTATCATATCAGCCAGAAATATTGAAGCCTCCAGTGGTTTTCTGCTGATCCAACACTGCCGTCATTAAATTCCATTTTCTGAGCAGTCGTACATTTGGACATGTGGAGAATACAAAGCGCAACTACTTGTGCCCCTCTCTGACGGAGAGGGTCTTGACAAAGCTCTAATCGCTGTGCATTTCATTTCCAGCCTCTAATATGAATTTAAGCCTATGTCAGCATCTCTTCAACTGCTGGTTTGCGGTCAAGAAATAATTTCAAGCAGTCCTTTTGATGTTGAGCATTTTAGAAATAATTACAGCGAGGGAGATACCAAAACACATGATAGTGACTGAGGGCTTCATTTGGGACTACAAAATTTAGTCTAATAAATTGATTACAGGAATAAAGACTGACAGCTGGTCTATCACACCACAGCATTAGGCAGAGACGCGACTAAACTTGTCTCATTTTATAGCAAAGGGAGAGCCTGCAACCTTTCATCAGGAAGTTCCGGGAGAAAAATGGCAACAGGCCCAATGAGCTGCATCAACTCCTGCCAGAAAGTATTAAGCACTTCGTGTTCTTCTTCAAAGTAACACAAAACAAAACAAAACATGGCAAAACACTATACAAACACTAAGTTTTCTAACAGAGGCAATTATGGTGCAGTGTATGTGTTTGCACAGGTAAATATGATGGAAAAACGTCACATTTCCTCTAAATAATGATTAAAAAAAAACATTAAAGGTCACACATTTTACCCATTTTTAATTTTTTTCCTTTATTTTTCATCCAAAAAAGTCGATGTATCTAAAATAAAAAAAAAAGGATAATTATCATAATTTTCTCCGACAGAGGCTCAAACTTCCTGCTAAAACTGATCCTTTGTAGCACCGCCCCACGTTTGGGTGGAGATCAAACATATTGTCATATGAGTCAGTACATTCCCTTTAATTATCAGTGCTGCTGCTCAGAGGAAACATTGTTTTAGTGGCGGCAACATCCAACAGTGCTGCACTTCAACTATGTTCAAAGTCACTGACTTCATCCCTCAGTGACTGCAATGTTTGGGATAATCCACTTGTCCCTTGTGGGGAAAGGGAGTCAGACCTCCAGCTCTGGTGTCATCAAGGGCAGAGCGTGATGAATTCAAATGATTAATATCTATAATCTGGCTTGTTCAGCTACATAAACATGCGCCCATCTTGGCGTCCGTCAGAGTTTTTTTGCTTGAGTGTGCAACCCTGGCCCTGATGCATCAGACAGTTTATCCTGCCAGATCAATTTTCATGCCATCCACTTTATTGCTGCGAATGGCTCGATTTATCTCCACGCTGGTCAGATTTCCACGCCCGTGCGTCTGACGCCCGGCGGCGAGAGGCAGCTCACGTTCTTTAAAAAAAAAAAAAAAAAATGCACGAGAAGTCGGGGACACTGATTGTATCACAGTGGGCCAGTATGAGGCGCGCCCACTGAACTCAGCGCGTCGTGTAATTAAAGAGCCGCCTTGCCTGGCCGTCTGCTAAAAAACACCACTTATCAAACATACCAGGAACCGTATAGATGCATTATGTGACCCAATTCAAATGACTGTGTCTTCCATGGTGAAGGGAGGAATGCTATATCAGGAGAGGACTTAATCCTCAAAGGGCTTTCACAGGCTTAATCTCTTCAATGATTCATTCTGCCTCTAAGCAGCTGAAACATGTGAAAGCAATATTCCTATCTAAGATCCCTCTGTGTAAAAAAAGATTCCTGCATTGGGACTCCGTGTCAGGGTAGCGGGCGTTCAATACTCGCACGGTCAGATCCCTCAGTGATTTATTTTCATACCGAGCGAATCAAGCACGGGGGGAAAGTAATATTCTTTGTCCCCCATCACAGTGTAATAAAAGTGCATTGTATAGGGACCTCCCATCAAAGGAGGCACAGCATTTATTTCTCCTGGTCATCGAATAATTTATGAGTGACCGTTTTAGAGGATAGTTGTAAGCATCTCTTTGGGACAGCGAGCGCACGAGCTGCACCAGTGACTGCAGCATATGAGCTCTAATTTGTGTTTTACCCATGGAATCGATACGTCTTCGGAGCAAAGCTGGGTACTCACTCATGTAGAGACAAAGAGAGCTGGGCGGGGGAAAGGACGGAGCAAACAATCATACAAAGCCAGATACAAAAGTACTGGCCAGCGGTTTGTTTGACCACTTTGTAGCCCCATTGGTTTTGTGTCCTTCCAAACATGTGGAAGGTCCAACAAACTATCAGTTTTAGATCGAAACTATCGTGGTGCAGGAGGTTTCAAACAGAAGGCTAAACATGCTGTTTCCTGGAGTAAGAAAAGCAAAGATACCATTTCAGGTCTTCAAAAAGTAGCAAGATTTTTTAAGTGCATAACCATTTGAATAATTTGTAAACTTATTTTTACTTAAGTATATACCACAATATTTTAGATTATTATGACTTCAAGGGGCAATATGAAATTTTTTTATCACCGTCAGATACAAGATAATAGAAAATTGTTATGTTAAGCTCTAGTGGTGTTCTCCTTCTGGGCCCGAGCGCCACGTCACACTAACCTGTATCAACAACAAGGAAAACAGAAACTACAGGTTAACTGAATTTGTGTTTGTGTGTCTTCACTCCAACAACTAGGTTTCCTCTGCAGAAGATTTCTTATTAACATAACAGTATGAATACAACCAGGAAATATATCAGTCCATTCAGCCAGCTGCGTCAGAGGAAGGAAGCTATCAGTGATAAATCTCTCTGTAGAATTTATTCCACCTGAAGCACTTAAATAATTATGTGAGAGCTCAGTAGAGCTGAGTTACATTTTTTCTCTGAGTCATAATCTCATCGTGTGGGAACTACAGATGCCACAGGAGATTCCGCCACCATTTTACACCTCTGTTCCATAGACTCACCTGTTCCGCACCTGATGTCAGCAGTGGACTTTTTTCATTGGGGAAAAAAACGACTGTGCTGTCTTACTGTTTGTATGAACAGGGAGCTGTTCCTCTGGAGCTTTGAACACATTTCATTTCAAATCAGTCACTGGCATTGGAATATTTTACAGTTCAGTTACTTGTACGTTTGTGTTTTCACAAATATGTAGTTTGATGGACTGTAGTGTCATTCTCAGTGTCCTGACCTAAATGGGGGAATACTGATCATCCCTGTGTGTTGTCTACAAAGATGCAGCTCCCAATTTATTTTTCTCTCTCTCTATTTTGCCTCTTTTCTGCTTCGCCAGTTCATTTGTGCAGCAACTCGAGCAACTCCTCTTCCAGGAGCTTCCAGGAAATTTACAATTTCAAACGCTGACTTTTAAAAGTGTGTCTTAATGCATATGACCAGATCCATCAACTGCTTTTGCTTGGTCATCACATATTGGAAATATCCACAAAGCCTTTTAATGCACATTAAGAAGGATATACCATTAGAAAACATATGCAAACTGAGCATACTTCCAATTCCCTTTAATTATTGTCAATTAGGTTAGCCCTCAGGCCAGGATCCAGCCGTGCATCTACACTGGCAGGAAAAAGGACACTCCATTGAGGACTCAAATGTACATATATTGGACAGAGAAGACAGATGGTTGCGTGACAGAGGCCATTTATACGTGCACCTAGAACAATCCTACATAAACAGGGGGGAGGCCTTCAACACCAATGCTGCCCAGAGGACTTAACCAGTTCCTTCACACCTCGTCTCAAGTGAGCCTAACAACTCACATGATTGCTGGGCAGGAGAGGGAGGCACCAAGTCACGACCCCCATGGGCTACACCCTAGTAGCATAATATAGCACCTCTGCCGACACCACTTCCAACCTCCTCCTGTTGGTTAAACAAATGGGGTTTTCCAACCATGAAACGTCTCAACCTATCTCCTCTACTCTTCTCCACACTACACTAAGATGACCTGGATGACTAAGAACCTTCACAGACTTGAGTTAGTAGGCTTTCTTGCAGTGTTTCCATTTTTTTTTTTTTTTTTTACATCAGAGATAAACTGAAAACTTAACTAAACCAATTCTGACGTAGTGAAGCACTTGGACTGAGTGCGCTGCCTCTCCCACGTGTATCGCACACGATATATATATGTAATGCATGCTATAGTTGTGTGCATTTGATATGTCTTATTTTGCCTTGTTCTAAAAGGAGTAATCCTCATGGTCAATGCCAGCTGACCTACAAAATAATATATCAATATGCTCTGTTTTTTAAACCTGAAATCCTCCCTCTATTGATTTTTAAAGCAAATCTTCAAGAATTCCTTTGACATTTTATGTACAAGCCCTAATAAATTAGAGCACTGGAACACCTGAGATGTTCTGTGTTGGCTTAGTCTGGACATATTGGCCTTAATTCTGTGGAACAGTTTTGTCTCCATGGATTTCCAGGAACTTATTGGAGCTGTGAAGCAAAGGCCAAAGCAATAGCATTCATAAAACACAACCACACCAAAAGCACTGTTAAGAAAGCCCCCCAAAAACATTAGAGATGATTGAAAGGTATTGACTTTTATGTGTTTTACCTACAGAAACTGACACATGGGTAAAGAGAAAGGCCTTTGAGTGAGGAAGCTCACTTCTAGCTAAACTTATTGAGAATGAGGGTCTTTTTTCCTACAATGAGCCAATGAGATGCACAGAGACCGGTTCTGTCCTTTAATCAAAGCTCTTTTTTCTCTTTTCAGAATTGGTATAGAGTGATGAGACAGGCAAGGACAAAGGCGGCTGGCCATAAACCTATTCAACAATTTTCTCCTGAGTGACGGATTGAGTTCACCGCAAGTATTCGGAGTCTCTCTTCAAAGATTTACCTTTGATGTAGCCTCTCAAACACAGTTAGGCGGAAATCTTTCTGTGGTCAGTCTCATCATAGCGTCAGAATGAGCCGGCAGACTGGAGGCGTTTAGGCGCTTTCTATCAAAGAATACTGATTCGTCCGACATCATTTGCGTTTGCTCTCTGTTCAAAACGTGAGTTAAGTGGACAGTCACTTAATGCGTTATTTGCTCAAAGTGTTCTCTCACAGCAGTCAAGTATCCTGCTTTCCCCTAACTAATACACCATGACCAGCTAACCAAAGGAATGCAATCTCAGACGCAAGACCTTCTGCAAGAGAGCCTCTCTATAGCTTCCCTGTGATGATAAGCACTGCCGCTGAAGCACTGCGCGTCTCTTACTTAGTCCTTAGATTTGCCCTTATGTTGAATCTACTCAGTGCACTACAGGCTATGTAAGCTATGCTGCTGTGAGTAGTTTGCAATGATCGAGCATTCGATTCAGTCTTTCAAATGCGAGAGGTTCCCGGCCGCATCTCTTCCGCAAAATGTGCTCGTCTAGAGTGTTCAAACAGAGAGAAATTAATTCTCTCATTGAGACCAATTCATAAAAAAAACACAGAGCCATTATCAAGAAGTGTTGACAATTTGCCCTGGTGCCATCTACTTCCAACACAAAGCCCATGTTTCCATTGTCCTGCCAATTTCAAAGTAATTACACATTGTGCAGGGACACTGTTGGAGTGTTCATGCCCCACAAAGTTTCAATAATGTTTCATTTTCTCTCTCCACTCAAAAGGGACAATAAGCCTCCATTGAGCGTACTTGCTGGAGAATGACTTGCGGGAGAGCAGATGTAGGCACGAGATATGTTCTCAGAGGCAGCTGATCTTGGCAGACAAACGAGAGAAAGAAAAGAGAAAAATACTGGTTTTGATGAAGAGAGGATGGATCAAAAGATTGGAAATACAAAGAGGTAGAAGAAAAGCATTGCAATTTACATACCATTAAAACAGTGATATTCAAATAAAGGCAACACAAATGTTGAGCCTGAGCCAATTCAAACTCATCACTTTCTGTAAGTCATCAGACCCAGCAAGATAGTGATAGGTTATTGTTTGGTGAAACCACCACATCCAAGAACATTTGGTTCCACAGACATCGGCGACACAAACTCACCTCCCCAGTTCTCCAGGCTGAAGAGGTTGTTGAAGTTGTGGCTGACGAAAGGCGAGATCTTCTTCAGGTCGTGGGTTCGAACCCTGGTTGCCAGGAGCGATTGGTGGGCATCTCTGAAGGTGGTGTCCATCAGCAGCAGACCTTGGTGGGCGCGCACGGCCTTGGCGAATCCCTCGGGACCGTCACGCAGTAGCACGTCACGGAAACCCACTGGAGGCTCGCCTGTGGGGAGGAGTCAAAGTGAGGAGCTGCAGAGAAGTGTGCTGAAAAGGGAAATATCTCTCTAGTCTCTAGTGACGTCCGGAAAGGGTTCCACTGTTTTAAACATCCCCCCTTGCCAGTTTCACTTTCCAGAAAGAGCAGTGTTGGCGAGTAATCTATTACTAAGTAATCCACTACTGTAATTAAACTACATTTTAGTAACTGAGTAATGTAACAGGATTACTCTGGCAAAAATGGTAATTATATCATAATTACTTTATCAAGTAACAATTCCATTACATTTCCGAAATATTTTGCAAGCCAAAAATGTCTTATTATCCATAAAATGTCTGAAATTTAGAAAAAAACAACCGAAAACAATGATGTCGCAGATTGATGATGCAGCCGTGCATGCAACATCATAGACACGCGACGACGCATCAAAACAAGCATGGTGGCGGCAAAAGAAAAAACAGCGATTGCGTTTCATTGCCGGAAATATTTATAATATTTTGAGTTTCTCGTCTAAAAGAAAGAATATTGTGGTTGGTTGAACATTATGTACATCCTATATCCATATCAATGAATGTTTAAAGAATGTTAAAAATGTTAAAAGAAAATGTGAAGACCCTGCACTCACACCCATGTACTCAACACGGTCCCATATATTTGGATCTTTTGCATTCAAATACACTTTGCAGATTGACTACTGCAGTGTCTGCATCAGAGCGCAAGCTGATGAACAGACAATTTACTACCTCACAACTTTTTTAAATAAGTTGAGCGCTTGTCATAACTCTTAATAACGAGGCAGATGTTGTCTCCACATTGTTTCTTCAATCAGTCTCCGCCCGGGCAAATTAATTATAAAGACAGACAGGAAGCCGCTCTGCCGATAACTTATTAGACACACCACCCACTGATTTGTGAAAATGAATTTCACTTGCTGACAGATCATGTAGCCATGGCTTTCTATCTAAAGTATAATAGGCAGGGACAGTTGATCCCAAACAAGAAAAGCCAGCGGCTGACTTCATTATCGTGGGAAAATAAGTTTGCAATCACTTTTATCGACTTTTCACACCTCCTGTCTGTCATCTAGGCTGTGGCGCCATTGGAAGGACCCCAAAATCTGTCACTTTTCAACAAACTGAAAGCCATTAGTCTCTCTTCTCCGATTAAACACTGTTTCTCATCAGCAGGGAGACCGCGCAACAGATTATAAAGTGTTTGTGCAGAAATAGTGTCCCAGGGGCTTTTCAGGTGTTCTGGACTATCTTGTTTATATTTTTGAAGATGTGATAACACATCGTGTACATAAATAATACACATACAAAACAGCCCTAAAGTTATTTTTTGAATTTTATTGAAGTATATTAAATACGATCACACTATTGTTGATCTTCTGTCTGCAGCTTCCTAAAAAACATCCCTGACCCTCTCAAGGTCAACTCCACATTCAGTGACATCGCCTTTGAAATCATAATCAAGCATGACAACTATTTAGAGGAGACAACATTGGATTCTGTTATGGTGTTTGTACTGGCTGCTAGTATGCTTTAATGTGAAAAAAACGCATTCCATTTCAAGCTTGAGTAAGAATATTTTTCTCTCGTTGCTATTTGTTATTACTAACAAAGCCAAAAGGCTAGCATGAGCTCAAACACAGGCTAACGCTAATGCATTTGTAACAGTATTGTATTATGAAATTGACAAGTAGGAAGTCACTCCTATCAAATTAGGACCAAACTTGCAGCCAGAAAAGTGTTGTTACCTGTCCGCTTGTCAGCATCACGCTCTCTGCTTGCTGGCCTCTAGTCTGCCTGCCTGCCTGGCCTGCTCTTGACAAAGTCTGAGAGACCTGTTAATAAGTGGGGCAGAGCACCAACGCCAGGGTGCAGATCAGCCAATAGTGGTTTCTCACAGGCAGCAGGTGCTCAATCCAGCAGAGACTACAGAGACGAGTGGAAAACACGTGAACTGTGGGCTAAACTACGCAAACTGTGTTCCATGCAGCCGATTCATGATCGATCAGATTCAACACAAGGAAAAAAAGACACAAAAAAATTATGTAGAAGTTGCCTCTATTTTGTCTTTCACCTTAACGTGGCCATTAAGCCATGAAGGTATCATTGGTAGTATTTTATGGTGTGCAAAGACAACCTCAGACCTCATTTACACTACAATCACTCCTTTAAAAAACCTTTTACACCTTATCTCATAAACAAGAAGGGTTCCTGACGGTGGTCCCCAGATGCTGATGTAAAAATAACAGTGCTGTCAGCTAATGCACATTAACAGGATCACAATGGCAATAGTTGCCATCGTCAGTTTGGCATTTGAGCATGCAACTACCTTCCAAGTCGCCTCATTTGGCACAATTTGAGCATTAGCATTCACTAATTACCTTTAAATAGTTAAATGTGCACGGCAATGCCATCTGTTCTGCGTGTATTCCAGTGTAAGCAATGCAAATGGATTAAAAAGAAGTTACTAAATGATTCATGCTGTCAATTAATGTAAATAGTGGCACACCGAACTATCTGTTCCCCATCGATAAGAATATGTGGGCATAAACTGCATCAATAGTTATTAATCTGCATTAATTCATGTATGTTGGGGATATTTAATTAATGCTTGACTAACACTAATTAATTGTTGATGGATTGCCAAAGTCTATTCTAAGAATTAATCTATCTAAACAATTCTGGCCCCTGAGATAAATCCTGTGTTTTTCTTTTTTCTTGAGCTCCTTCAATTTCGACCTAGCAGCGCCGACAAAGTCATGCCTCTGACGTGTCTAAAAATAAGACAAGGGTCAACGCAAGCTGACAGACCAACTGGAAGCAGGTAAACCACGCGGAGCAACATCCATTTAGAGTGTTACAGAAGCCCTGCAGACTCAACTCCCCGAGGGGCCCCTGGATGAAGACTGCTGGAGATGTTAGCATTAGACGATTGTCAGTTGGTGAGATTTCGCCCGTCTCAAAGCGTGGCGTCGCTGCTAAAAGCCTCTACAAGGGCAAACAACAACCATCGCCGTGGAATCCCCAAGACACATCTTGGCATTCCCGCTCTATAACAGCTTAATACACTTCCAAAAACAAGCAAGGTAAACCTGACAGAGACCTGCTACACGGGCAAGAAGCTACGACCAACCCATACATGCTCTGGCTCCACACAATTCCCGCTATTAAAACACAGGAGAACCAGCAAAGGCATTAAACACTGAAAAAAAGGGTGGGGGAATGAAACATGAATCTTTTTTTGCTGCCTCTTGTACAATCATCAATCAATTAGCAGTTAATGACATACTATCTGCCTGCCCAGTTGTCCTCCAAAGCCCTGCCCTGCTCTCTCTTCTCTTCCGTCTCACTTCCTCCCTCTCTCTTAACCTTTTACTGCTGGACCTCATCTCTGAAAACAAATGATGGCCGCTATAATCGTCTCCAAGGCCATCGACGCCACCCGGCGAAGACGAGCTCCGTGAAACCAGGCTGCCATAGAAAATAGACACAGACATTTTGAACTTATCAAGATCTGTGTATAAGGCGAGTCTGCACACACCTGCGCACAGTTCAGAGTGATTCGCATTCAATTCCTCACTCCGTTTCCCTCGCCGACTGAACTCCCCCACCTGCCTGCGACACAAGTGTCCTTTTCCAAAAAGTTGTCCATTTGTCTCTTGGGTGTATAGTAACTAACTGCTTTGTTTCCAAGGATTCCAAGGAAGAGCAGCCTGTTTTCTTTAAATGTTTGCATGTAATAAACCCCGATTTTTCACTCTGATTGGATGAACCCTTGTTTCTGAAAAAACACAATTTGCACCTTTAAAACTACCAAAAGAGTAGTAACCAGCAGGCAACCTGTGTTTTGTTTTTGTTTTTTAAATTTATCCTTACGATCACACCAGCCACAAGATGTTGCCATTAATGGGACTACATCTGCAATAAGCCACTGAGGTCTCATTTTTCTTGGATTTGTAAATTGCTCTGCTTTGCACTGTAGAAAAACAAAACATCACAAGCGCCTGCGCAAGTAGGATGCGGCAATTCAAAACGAGACACAAATGTTTAACATGTGAAATCGGGTGTGAACATCCACATTTGGTTTGCATCTAACCAGCCTGGCCTGAACATGAACAAAACTGGGATACGACTCAATTAAGACGGAAGTAAATGCAGCGAACGATGTGAGTGTGGAACAGTCTCTCGGCAGCGTTTCACACTGAGTGGATCTTTGCACTCTGCGCCACAGACCAGGCACCATCGAGTGGCTACTGTGCTTGACAATTGACTCACTTGCTGCACACACACACACACACACACACACACACACACACACACACACACTTACTTTCCCTTTGTATTAAAATCTCACCCCCCAAGGCCAGCCTATTTCTGCACTGGCTTTACTCCTTTTTCACCTTCTTCACCTGTCGGCTCTTTCTCTTTGCATTCCTCCCAAAGGTCTCACAATACCAGCTAATTTGAATTAACTGAGGGAGCCACGCGAAAGCCTCGCTCCTTTTTTTTTTTTTCCTCCTTATGCAATTTGCGTATGGAGACAAATCTACTACGAGCAACAGCTTGTTGCTGTGCCGGGGTGACGTCTGCCTCCAGAGACGACTGTTAAATGCCTGCCGTCTTTCTGGGTCCGTCCTGCTGGGACTGCTAATGAGTGCTTTCACAGAGCTAGCTCTGCAATGAAACAGCCAATGAAGCGGAGCCTTGCACATGTTAGCAGGTAGATATTAGCATGAGGAGGTAAAAGTGAATCAGTGTCGAGTAAACAAAAGCTGTAGTGTGAATTGACTCCAGCAGTAGAGTGCTGCTGGTGCTAACACACTCAGGCACGCAAAATATGAAGCATTCAGTGCAAAAGTATGCAATTTGAACAACCCAGCTATTTAACAGTAAGGTACTCTTTTAT
Source organism: Thamnaconus septentrionalis (assembly GCA_009823395.1). Taxonomy (NCBI): domain Eukaryota; kingdom Metazoa; phylum Chordata; class Actinopteri; order Tetraodontiformes; family Monacanthidae; genus Thamnaconus; species Thamnaconus septentrionalis. Next base: position 9,156,084 of record CM020503.1, read on the forward strand.
TTCAAAACACAAATTCCAAATCTACCCTTGCGCCGACGGCAACAACACAGACGTGATGCAATACACTGGTGGGAGAACAGTAGCATATCATTTTTTTATACAGTCACCTCTCCTCCAGCTAGCTCAGGGGCGCCTGGTGATTAACCTCTAGATGTCCTCCATTAAATAAATTCAGACAATAATTGGAACAAGGTGTACTCCTACTGCATCGATGAACCGCAAGCAATCAGCTATCAGAGGGAATATTTTAGACTACAAATCCTAATTAGGAAATAATGGCCTTTGACTACTTAATAGGCCCTGTCAGACATCCCCGACCTGCCTTTCAGGAGCACTTTTCCCGCGTTCACTGGCGAGTGTGAAGGGGAACTCCAGAGAGCAGTTCATTCCTCTAATTCATCCTCTTTTCGTCCTTATCGGTCACTGTGACGTTTTGAGATATGACTGTGCACCCCCCCCCCCCCACCTTCTTTCTCTTGCTGCTTTGCAGGGTCGCACAAAGTACAAGAACACACCCACTTACTCTAAAAGGATCTATTAAATCCCAATCTAAGCACAAGTGTGTTGGTGGTTCTCTGCTCATTTCCATGACGTGCTCATCAGCGCGTGAAGGCAGAAATGTTCAAAATGCCACGTAGAAAATTGCCGGGATCTTTGGCATAGCGACTTCACTGTGCGAGCCATAAATCACATGCAGCAAGTGAGCTCATGTAAGTTCAACAGCTTTCATTATTAGGTTTAAGGTCTTTACAGGCTATGATTTTATTTTTATACATGAATTCATCTAAAAATATTTTCCAAGCAGCTCCGGCCTGATTATTTTCATACAATTTAGGTTAATTTTTCTGAATGTGTTGCGAACAAACACCAAATGTGCCATTATCAGTGTCTCTTAACATCAAGCGCTGTTTGAAATGCTGGATGTAAATGGTCATTTGGGTGAGTTAAGTTTACTAGGAGGAGGCCCCTGACTATAAAAGTGCCATCAACATCTAAATATATGCCTAAGATCCAGCCGTGGCGCAGTCTCAACTCTTCCATGTGCTTGAAAATTTTTCCTGTTTTCCCCGTTTCATTTGTGTTGCACTTCAGATACTTGTATGAGATCTGATGTGAAAGAGTTCAAATTTTCCTGCCGTTTGCTCTGAATGAATCCCTTGTGCCAAGGCCTTAAATCATTTACAGTGACTATTGTTATGTAGGTGGAGCGATTCCCTTCAGGTTTAGCTCTCTGGCAGCTTGAACAGAGTGTTATTATTTTAATCTTGTGGCTCTTTTGGACGCTCCGAACGTTACAACACTACATTAATGCTACAAAGCCGAGTAATATTGGAATTTTGTGCCCCCCCCTCCCGTTATGAAAGACAAACAAACACCTCTTGTTTCTGTATCGTCTCCTTCACAGCGTAAGTTTATTGGAAAAAGACTCTGTGGGCCACCGTGTGTCATGTGACCCTGTAATTACACACTATTCCTGCCATTTAAAATTGGCTCCAAAGCCCACAACTGTTCTCCCGGGCTTCATATAATCTCATCCCACCTCGTTTCCCAAATCTATGGCAATCAATTTTTTCTATTAAATCCTGCCATACCTCCACCTGTCCATTTTCACTGTATGTGGGGATTATACATTGGCCACACCCCCTCGCGTCTCTTTTAATAACCCCTTTCGGCTTCCATGGCCCTGTCCCTCCCTCCACGGCGTGTGATAATACAGCCCTAATCCCCCTCTTCTCTCAATCCCTCCCTTGAATGAAAGAAAGGATATAACCACATTACAAATCTCATTACTAGGCTTTAGGTATGCCTGTGTGTGTCTGTGTGTGCCTGCGCTGCATGCAACTCCCACATCTGCTGCAAACAGTCGGTAAGTGGGGAGTGCACTTTTGCCTTGGGAGGACCAAATGAGCACAGCGCACGTGAACAACTGTGGGTGCACGAGGGCGCGTGTATACCTTCCTGCCATAAGTAGCGGGCGACAATAGAACACGTGTCAACGTGTAAGAGGTGAGCACGGAAAGCACGGCTTGGTCCGCCTCCAGTCTGAACCACTGAGCGCGGTTGCACATTGTCAGATGTGATTTGCCATGCCTGATTACGACTCGTATCATATCACTCACATCATCTAGTCACTGGGCTGCTAGGATATGTGCTGAAGCAGCGGGGTGCTGATAAACATGTCAGATTGATGACTGACTACTTTGTGGCTGTTACAATGAGCAGCTGCATCAATTTATTGCAGCATGCAACCCTTAATAAAGTAAAAACTGGGACCACAACGAGGGAAAGAAAAGGTCTGTCTGACAGGGAAATTAGAGACTAATGAGTTACTTCCCGGACGACTCACAGTAGGAAGGTTGTGGGTTCGATGACCGGGCCTGAGGCCTTTCTGTGTGTAGGCTCTCTATTGATGATGATGATGATGATGATGATGATGGATTGGATTTATATAGTGCTTTTCAAGGTACCCAAAGCGCTTTACATTGAACCCATTGACCGCATGTTTAAATGTGAAGGGTTGTTTGTCTTTCTATGTGGCCCTGCGATGAACTGGCAACCTGTTTGGGGTGTCACCCTGCCTTCGCCCCATGACAGCTGGGACCTGTGGGACCAAGACTCCAGCTGACCCCCGCAACCCTGAGTGCAGGAGGAAGCAGGTATAGGAGATGAAAGTTACCTACCGCAACTTATCCAATTGCAAACCTGAGGAAAACAAAGTTTTGATGCGTTGCATCTGTATTGAATTAATAGTTGTGCTTGGAGAAACCCTTGGAATTCAACTCAAAATCTGGTTAAAAAATAAGTTTTTAACCCTAGAGTTTAACCAGCTTAACAACCCGCTTAACGCTTCTTGCGTGACTCTGAAGTGCTGGCAGAAAGTGAGGAGACGGGCATGAAACGCCCCGTCTTCCCAAACAATGAAGTGCACTCTCCCACTGCTGTATTCACAGCTCAGCAGAGCACCATGGGCCAAAACCCGTTTCCCTCCCTGCGCACCATACTGAGCCACTTAGGAAGACCTTTCTGCCTACAGCTATCAAAGTGTTCGCTAGCTCATTTGTCATTCGGTGGGTGCTTTTAGCCAAAGTGCCCTGTGGATCCACAAGTGTTTTTTAGCAAGGCTAGCCGTGGGGAAATGTAACCTCTCACATTTGCCTTTGCTGCTCCTCGCTAAAATTAGTCCCAATATAATAAATGCAATACGGATGATGCACAGGAAGGTCATTCCAATAACACTGTGTGACATTTTCTTGTGGCACAGCACTTAATTTGGCGCAGGTTTAATGCAGACTTCATTTACATGTGCCCCTACACATGGATCTGTGGACAGAAGAGCTTCTTAGACGTCTGTAAAAAACTAGCATGATGTTCTGCTGTATCGATGTGACAGATCACACTAGTTGGATGTTCTTATAGTGGCTCATTAGCATGACATTTATTATGATAATTATTTTAATTTTGGTAATGCTGAATATTATAGGATTGTAATTTAACTATAATAATGTAATAATAATATAATTCATTAATGTAATAACAATGTAAACAGCTGGTCCACGTGTGAGAGGGACCACCTCATATCCAGGCAAATCATTAAACACTATAAAGAAGCAGGAATTCATTCATTCATTTGAATAATGCTTGCACAATGGACCTTGAAATCAAGTTTTTTTTTAAAAAAAAAGTCCTTACTGAAGTTGCCACTCTCTCTACAACTACCACTCCAACCCGACAGACTGAAGGAAGAAGACACTCACTGAGACAAGGTCAGCATGGTCGAGCGACAGCGTGAGCTGTGATTGGATGAACTAGTTTTGACTGACTTACCCATGGTGACAGGAGGGACAACAGGGTCTGTGGAGGAGGGTTTGGCTTTGACAGGGATGGGTGTGGTTGGTCCGTTGACCATCACATGACCTACAGATAAATTAGAGTTAAAAAAAAACAAAACACAATGTAAGAAAAAAAAAATTCATGTAATGTTCATAATTTAGTTAATTTTATTTCTTAGTAACCGTCAGATAGATAGATAGATAGATAGATAGATAGATAGATAGATAGATAGATAGATAGATAGAGAGTGAGAGAGAGAGAGAGAGAGACCTTTTCTGGCCTTTGTTTCAACCTTGGGTCATAAACCTCTGGTTTGAATTTTTCCAGCTGGAGTTATGATCTCCGCCATATCTCAACTATAATACTGCTGGTGAAAAGGTTATTGAATTCATTATACGCTCTCTACGTCCTGCCTTTCTTTTTCCAAGAAAAAGCCGTAATATCAGCGCTGATAACTCATTTCCCCATACGTGGGAGCCGTGGACACTAAAATAGCCTTGGTCAGCTCAGTGGTTATATTTAGTGAGTTACAACCTGCAGAAAACTGGCACCAATAACAGAAGGAAGGGAGATGGGCTGAACTCCTGAGCTTGTATCAATGTTGACTGCATTGAGGCACAGTTCATATGAAGCAGTAATGAGCAACATATGTAAGCAGCACCTATTTACATATAAGTTAAAAGAAAAACAGATACATTCTACTTAAAGCCTTGTAGTTACAAACTTATGACATACCTTCACTAATATACAAAGTAGCTAAAACCTATGAAATGATGTATTTGTCCCCAGCATTCAGCCTCCCTTGGTGACCCGCCCATGGTGGCAGAGGTCACAGCGATTCCAGCTGCTTGAGCATCAGACACTTCTTCAGTTCTGCTGAATATCTGAATATCATCACCTCATAATCTGGTGTGATAACAAGCAGGATCTGGTCCTCGGGGGCAACACTTTGTCCCAAAATCCACAACCCATTTAAAGTGATATAGGTTAAAGAGCGTGCTTTAAAAAGCGGCTCAGACAGTAAAATAGCGCGCCACCGTCTTTGTGACCTTTTCGCAGCAGCAGCAGCTCTTCAAAGAAAGAAATGTTTTACTTCAACTAAAAGGAGGCATGAAACCATGTCTTACACCCTGATGAATACATTTGCATGCAATCAGGAGATCCATGCATAAGGAATCCTCATGCCTAAGCTGAGCGGGAGCGACCGTGCTCCCATTACACCCCTGATTGAATCCAATGAAGGAGGAAGCCAAGAACACGTCTGCACTAATAGCCAAATTTCAGGGTCAGTGGTAGTTTTGTGTACACACCGAGGTAATGCAGTAGCTTCTGGGCTCGGTTCTGCGTGGGCTTGAGGTTGAAGAGCTCCTGGTTCTCGTCGATGAACTGGGTGTCCACGGTGGAGTGGAGGAACTGGTGGTTGGACAGGACGTTCTGGAGGAATGGGATGTTGGTCTGGAGAAGAGGGAGAAGGGGGAAAACTCAGATTGTTTCTGACTTCACATGTCTTGCACACGAGCTATGGAAGATGCGAACATATTGTGTGGTGCGCACACAACAGAGCAACAAAGACAGGATCAAGACAACCTTCACAATCAAGTCGGACATTCAACCAACAACAGTAATTGGTCCCGCAAACAGATGTCTGTGTGCGTGCGCACATCGCTATCCCACACATAGGAAAACACAAATAGAGGAATCACAAAAAGCACATTCAATTAACAGATTACAGGGTTTTGTCACGCCAATTAAACCCCCGAGTAAACAAAGAGTAAATGACAGAGGGGCTACAGGGAACAGATGTAATTGATGGATTTAATTTTCTCACTTGATTTGCGGCAATTTCTCTTGCTTATTTATTTATTTTTAGTTGTTTATTGTGAGTATCATCTTAAAAAAAGACAAGAGGCGAAAAAAACAAGAATGACTGACAGGATGGAAAGGGACATTTTGTAAAGGAGAAAAGGACACCATGGAAGAAGGCTACGCAGCTGTATTAAGGGGAGGGATTTTGAGGGATTTTTTGGAGGATAAAAACACAGCGCTGATCAAACGTGTCAAAAGATTGTGGTAGTGTTTGCTGACAGTGTCACCTAATTGTGTTTTCAGTATTTCCAGTGTAAAAAAATAACAGACTGAAATATAATGAAGCAAATTGTTTGGATACCACATCTGAAAACTGAGAAAAAGTCAACGTAGGTACCTGAGACTGTGTTAGAGAGACTCTTGCTGCTTGTGCAGAGCAGTGAAAAGGAGAACAGCAGCAATTTTTCTGTTACATCTCCGAGACGTGGCATTTTTCTCTCTCTCAACTTCTGCAAGCGCAAAATACATTCACTCTCATCTTTTTGTGAGAAGATGTTTCTTCTGACCTGCGAGGTCAGAGACACACGGCTGCCATTTGTCCAATTTCCTCAGGAACACCAGATTAGGCAGCATCTTCCCTACTGGGATGGAATGAATCTGCAGGTGCTTGACAACAAAACGCTTGCAAACATCAAGGTACTCATAAACTTGCCGTTCTGTTGCTGAGAGTGAGAAAAATCTTGCATATGTTGGTTTTAGTTTTTAGGGAACAAAACGTTGTTTTGGCTTTGGGACAAACAGGAAGTGACTGCAACAACGACAAAATGGCTGAGAGCTCGTGAACACTAGTTGCTGTTCCAGGGACTTGAGTAAATACATTCATTTATCACAACTGGATGGCATGTTTTGCATTCAATGAAAAACATGAGTTCAAACTGACTTAATTAGGCAAAGCAAGTTTTAAGGCACAGCTGTTTCCCTTTACACCAATCAGAGGGCAACAGTGGCAAAAAAATGAAAAGAAAATCTGATTGGTTTGCTTTGAAATGAAAAGAGAAGTTCTGTCTCATTACTTTCTATGTTGATTTGAAAACCACTCCCCTTTACGCACATTTTAAATTAAGTCTTTATCAAATGGACATAGAAAGGACCATTTGTGTGAGCGCGCGCACTCATACACACACCCACACCCTGTGTGTGTATATACGAGTAACCTCGCACAGACTAAAAGTCACAGATGGTGGAAATTTACAACCGCAAATTGGGTGTTTAGCTGACAGTCAGGCCCAGAACGACTTGAAATAATTGCCGCAACACAATCACTCCTGAATCCTGTAATTGGGCGAGGAGACTTGGGCAACAAACAAACCGCAGAGACACACACCTCATTACCAGCACTCATGGCACCGAGGAAGCAACTTCTAGTGGGGAGCTCGGTGTGCCTGGGCGAATAACGAGCATGTTGGTCACGCCGGCGGAGCCAAAGCAGGATGTATATTGTGATAATTGAAATGGAGATGAAGAGGGATTTGCATCCCTGCCACTTTGAAAGTGCTAGGCGGAAGAGACAGGTGTATATTTGAACACAGGTTTTTGCTTTGTCAAGGTGTAAATTCACAAAGGACACTAATGTGAGATGTTGTAGATGTTTGTTCCCGGTTCCCGGCGAAGGAAACACGGGGGTTTGCTTTTTGAAATTCATGGCAAACTACTTTCACACAAAATGACAACACATTGTCGGCCTGCTGCTACAGGGAGGAGAGCAGGTGAGAAGAGGGATTCACGTAATAGCGCCGCTCCGCAGGGCCCTGGGCTACGAGATGAGGACCTAAACAGAGAAGGATTTGCCATGAACACTTTTATGGCAACAGCAACTCCAGGAACCGTCAGAGGTCTTATTTTCTGTCATTGACATCATATCTGCCTGTCTATTTCTAAAAATTTCAACAAAGCACAACTGCGATTTGCTGGTGTTTCCATTGAATGGTGTGAAGCGCATAAGCCGTCATTCTCGTAAAATCCCGACATAATCTTGCGGTACAAGATTTTACGAGAATTACGTTGTTTGTTTACGTTTGTTTGCTGTCAAGAAGGGTTGTTATTATATTTTTCTCTTTGATTACTTGTAAAAAAAATATTTCGTCTCCTCCTCCGTCCAAACATAACGCACCATTTTCACTTGCAGTGAACTGGTCACGTGACCCACTACGTCACGTCGGCTGACGTGCAAATGCGAAAAAGTGTTGCCATGACACTTTTGCGATATAACTCCACATCGATACGTCATACGTCGATACGAACCACCTCATGAGAGCGTTAAAACCTTCTTGCCATATTTGAGAAGTTTTTCAAAGTTTAGGTGTTTCCATTACCAGTTTTTCATTGCAATATTTAGGTTTTGCGCAATTCAAGGGGTAATGAAAACGTAGCTTCTGACGGCAATTATTTTTCAAAAATAGGGACCACTGTCTGACTGGAATTCTGAATTTCCTAGCTGGAATGTTGACAACGGAGGGAAAAAACACACACACACACACAGAAGAATGTCAGAAACATTAAAGCAGAGATAATGTTCCACTTTGAGTGGAATTTGTCATCTTTGCTGTGCCCTCAGGCCTGGTGCAGCTTCACCTGCACCTGGCTGGGGACCTCCTCAGTCGAAGTTTAATATCTTGTTTATCTATAATTCATCATGTAAACAAATTTAATTAGTTGAGCCTAACGGGGGGAAAATAGTAAATGGGAGAATAGAAGTGGAAAAAGTGGAAATGGTGGGCAGGCAATGACGTCCAAAGAGCAGCGACAGCCACAATTAATAGAAGCCAGAAATAATGAAGAGCGGAAATAGACAGCATTAATACAGAGGTTTGTCCTTTCCCTCGCTGTTGTACCAGATCAATGCATTCATTATCAGGCTGCCCCACTCGCCTCTGGCTACACCGCTCACACACACACACACACACACACAGACAGACGGTGTACGCATGTGCATACACACACACAGGCGCGCACATGCACACACACACAGTGTAGCTTGGTTTTTGCCCTGATGTGAAATCCAAAAACCTTTGTACACAAACATCCTTTGGAAGTGTCTCCTTCCACCGCTAACTATATCTTCCACATTTGTCCTCTGTCTTGGTTTCGCTCTATGTGATGAAACTCAGACATCTGATTTGGCCGCTCAGTATCAACCCATTGCCCACAGCTCTTCAAAGCCATGCGCACGGCCTGCAAAACAAGCATGCGGCGGGCCTTCCTGGCAGCTCCTGCTCAGCAATCCTGTGCCGGACGGTGGGTGTTGAAATGAGACGGGAGGCATGTTTTAATGTAAACTGAGAATATCTCGCAGTCTCTCTCTCTCTCCCAACAAAACATTACATATGCAGGAACAGGGTTCAGAATCAGAGGTCACTGCCTTGAGCTGGTGCATCAGGAATCCTGAGCACCTTCTCCGGGTTCCGGATACACTCGTCGTTTGCCTCACGCTGTTATCACGGACCAGTTTTATTGCTTCGTTGTTCAGAGCCAGTCACAACCAGTCACTGTCTGCTGGCAACTGACATCCGTGCTGCTGGCCTGACTGACTGCAAACGCCTGTCTAAGCTTGGTTGCAGGGCACTGGTCGGGCTTCAGGGGGCCAAGTTTTACAGGGTTTCTTGGCAACAAAAAGGAAATGGAACAAATAAGATCCTAATGGCGAGGTGCTGAAATGCTACCGTGGTGTCATGGACTTTATTTTCCCTCGGAAAGGGAGCCAAAGACTTTGGCCCACATCCGAAAGCTGTTAACACAGAGAATGTTAACACCTGACGGTAAAATACAGCCCGGGTCTCTTGCAGGCGGGGAGAAAGTCACCTACTTTTTTTTTTATGTATCAGTGTTGTCTTCAGTCTGTCTCGGTGTCATTTTTCACTTCGCCAATCACGAGTGTAACAGGGTTAAAACGAAAGTATTGCTGTCCAGACAAGCCAACGTTTTTCTGTGTGCAGTATATAAAATTTCACAATTGTGCAGGAACACAGAGGGACAAAACAGCGAGTTATGAGCAGCATAGCTCCGCACGTAAATATTACAGCATGTCTGCAAAGCCACGGGAGACTTAAAGAATGGAATTGCATCTGAGGAAAGACGACTCTCGTGAAGTCAAGAAGCCGAAAACAGACTCATGTACTTAAATACTCAAATCATTTCTCGTCTGGTGCTTGGCTTTATAAGTTTTGAAAAATATTTACACTAAAGATGGAAATGAAGTCATTATCTGAAGAAAAAACCATTTGGATCTAGAAACACAACCAGGGTCAGATGCCTCACTACATTATAATTAATTGGGGCCACAACTCTGTCAAAGCCTGTTGTGAAAGATGAAGTGGCGCGCAGATCAGAGTTGAAGGCACTCAGCCCACTGTTATTGTTATTAGCACTCAAACAGGTGCGTTGATTCACGGCGCCAACTGTGGGTAATTAGAAGCGACAACTTTTATGCGCACATAAACGCCGGGGTTTGCGTGGTTGTTTCTGCTGAACCCCGCGAACACAAATTCTGCCAGAAGACAGCGTAATTGGGCCTCATAGAGGACAATATGACTTCAGTTAGAGACTGCAGATAGAACAGATGCCATCAGACTGCAGCAAAGCGAGTCAAGGATAGACTGTCAATGACGGCTCTCTGATCGCATCCCTACATTTTAATGTGACCATCGTGCATGAACAGCATCTTTTTTTTTTTGTCTGCTGGTCCGTACAGATAGTCGTTTAGAGAAGGAACTTCTGTTCTGTTTTCTTTCTGCTACGCTAGGGATTGTTTACGAGATTTGTCAAACTGTCACTCAAAATGGCCCGTATTATATATTTTACAGCTGTGATTTTTTTTTCCTGCATCAAATTGTGGGCGAGACAACACATAACTTCCCCAACTTCCCTGGGAGACAGATTGCTGAAATTTACAACCAGCGTTGTTTGCTTGTTTTACTTTTTTTTAAATTCAAAACATGTCCACGAAAATGCAATGAAGACAGATGAACGCAGGATTTTCTTGGGGTCAGTAAAAACAAAACAAAGCGTATTAGAGCGCTGATGCAAATGTGCTACCTGCAACGCAAACCTAAAAGCGGGAGAGAGGAAGACTGTCTGCCCACACAAACTCCAAATAGTAGGCAGAACAGGTGAGGGAAACAGCAGCAGCAGGGAACATGTGGAACGAGGTGGATAAAAGCAGGCAAAACAACAAAAAAAAGGAAAGTTTTTTACCTTTGCTGAAGACAGATCGGACTGTACACTAGAAACACCTCAGTGTCATCGCGAAGCAGAGAGACTGAGTGAACGTAGAACTAAAGCCAGCAGCACTGTCCAGGTTTATCAATTTGCACAGCAAACTATCGTACGACATCAAGCTAATAAACTTGGATGCGACGTTGAGGCCCTGTCCACACGGGAACGTTACAGTTTTTTTTTTTCTTTCCCGGGGTCGAAAAAAGTTGCGTCCACACGCTGGCAGATGGAAACGGAACGGTGGGTGAAAACGATGTAATGTGTATGCCACACCGAAATGTGGCGCTGTTAACAGACGCTGACACAGCCAATGGACCCAGAATATAAAAATAAGCCCATTTCCGCTACACGCCAAACACGAAAAAGAAACAATGGCGAGTGGAGGGGAAAAAAACTGAGTCTCTTGTGTGGACCGACGACGAGGTGGAATCACTACTACGCCAACAAACCTTGAAGCGCCTGCAATACAAAGACAACTCCGCTCGCCGCCATCGTTGTTGTTTGTGCCGCTGCTGCCGCATTGCATGCCTTACTTTTTCCGGTCACATGACAGTGACGGTGCGATGACGACATCGTTTTACAAGGAAAAGCCGTTATCACTGTCCAGATGGCAACGATGTGACAACGACGAAACGGCGTTGTCGGATTTTCCCACTCTAGGACCCGTTGTCAAAAAATACCGTTTCGGGGGACCCAAAACGCCGTTGCCATATGGACGAAAGGCCGTAACGGTTAAATACTTTACCGTTTCCACCAAAAAACGTTCCCGTGTGGACAGGAGCTACGTCTACCGTGCAACGGGTTTGAGTGATAAAACCAGCGCCGGAATCGCAGCCTCCAGCCGGGACAAATTGATGTCAATGAGCAACAACAAATTGCGGCGTGCCCCACCTATCTGGGGTACTTTTCCAAAGGCAGAATAGGAAAGAAAAGGAACCGAGGCTGAGACAGAATGTCATTTCAGACTGCAGTGATCCTGCAGGGGAGGCGACCAAAGTCACGGCAAAGTCACACTGTGGGATTCTCATCCTGGACCTCTGCCCGAAAAGTTCTACGTAAAAGAACTTGCATGGCCTTCAGATGCTGGCTGCCATGGACAAACTCAATATAACAGTGAGAGAAAAGGCCAGTACAACAGTGAAACACTCACCGACAGCCAGAAGCTGTCATTGATACAGTTCAGTATGTATGTGTCTGGATGTAGGTGCCGCTGACCAGGGCATGGCCGCACCTTATTCTGAAAGGCCATCTGGTTCCAAACACGCCAACATTTAGGTGCCTTTAATTTTTTTCTTCTGTGTCGTACACAGGAAGCTTTGTGTAGCTGCAAATTTGGAAGAATCACAAGAAGAGAGAGAATCCGGAGGTGGAGAAGTAACGTATCTGCAGGTGGATGTGTTGCATGAGGTGGCCACTTTGTCCAAAAAATGTCTTGTGTGTGTTTCAGTCTTCTTGTGTCTGTCTCCCAGCGCAACTTCTGGAAGAAACTGCGTCTTTCTGTCCCGGGTGGCAGCAAAACTGCACACAGCCGTGACTAGGCGATGAAAAGACATATGACAAAGAGGTGACAGGAAGTGGGTCAGCATATGTAGAGCAGCTAGTGCAGCATTGGTATTTATTATTTTTTTTTTTGTCTAATGGAGGGCTCAGACAATATGATTTTTTTTTTTTTTTTTTGCTGAGGGGACAATCACTGTACCAGATTAGGAGACAGAAATCTTGGCTGAAAGACATGTAGGACAACACGTCGGGCTCAGACCAATCACAGCTCAGTCTTTCATAACAAGCAGTGATGTAAGGAGGACGTGTGTGTGTGTGTGTGTGTGTGTGTGTGTGGTTTTCGGGGTGGGGGGTGTCATTGGATGAAAACAAACCAATGTGTCAAATGGTGGACCTCTCTTCAGAAAGCCCCAAAGACAACCCTTTTGTACTGTACCTTCCCCCTGTGCCACCGCTAACGTTTTCTGGGCGCCGCCGTCGCTGCCGGCCGCATCCCATTTAGCTGAAATGATAGGCCAATGTCCCAGAACAGGACAACAAAGAGGCAATGCTGCAATAAAAATATTTTCCCAGGCCGAGGTTCTAATGGGGCCGCTGTCATGTAGTCTGAGGCGGAGGAGGATGTTGTCACTGTGCTTCTGACCCGACTGCATGGAGCGGGGCTGCACACTGGAAGCTCCCCCGCCTCCCCTAAACAAAAACCAAGATTTGATGAAATCCTTTGTTTGCAGGGTTAGCAGACGGCTCCAACATCAGCTCCACCGATTCCCCCTTCAGCGAGCAGGTCGTGAGCAAACAAGGCTGGCCTGTTCCGGCTGCAGGGAGAGATCAAGCCCTCAGTATTTTGGCATCTCCACACCACAGTGTTTCTGCTTTTGTTTTCCCTCACAAAAGAAAAAAAATCAGCACCTCAGCTTTTTCATCGCTCCAGTCAAAATCCTTCCCCTTTCCTCTCACTGTTTGCCAAGTTCATTTCTGCTCATATCTGGAGGCCATCGCATCAGATAAAACACTGCGTGCGTACTTTCAGGGATTTTGAGAATCACGCTCAGCGAGGAGAGGAAACTGGAGTCGGATCTTCATCCTTCCCCAACGCAAACACTGCCTCCCACTGTCACACGCAGCCTCGGTGCTCCCACAGTGATTAGGAGTTGAATAGGGGAGCTGTCAGGTCATCCGTCTTTTCTCCACTCTCCCCTTCCACCGCCTCCCCATCCTCATTCGTCATGTCTTAACCGCCGACCAAGACGCACAACCAGGAACGTATCACACACACACTGAATGTACAAACACAAACCCTCTCACACTGCAACAAATTCACTTAAAGGGAACAGGACAGGAATATGCACATGCACGCGTGCTCATTCAATCCGCTGCAACAGGGAGCTGGACAGGGAACATTTGAACTCAAGCTAATATTTACAGTGCAATACCGAGGAAGCTGGCGGCCGCCATGGAGCGTATATGGATGAATGACTCAGAAACAATTCAAAGCAGAAAAAAAAAATGCACGCATAATGAACAAAAGCAAACATACGCTGCCGAGACGTTTGGGTCTCAGACGGCTGTCTTAGTGTCACTCCGCTGATTGGTTGGAGCAGTTGAGCAGAGCGGGCCAGTGCGAGAGCATGTGCCAGCATTCTTATGTGTGCTACTGCGTCTGTCAGTGTTTCCAAATAGAGAGCGAAAGGCTCGGCGAGAGGGGGCGAAACAAAACAAACAAAGGAACGAAAAAAGCAGCAACTTCCACACATTCAGCGTTTCCTCCAAGTGTTTCTGGAAGAACCGACGATTAGCCAAATAACTCAAGGCCAGCACCTCCACACGATGCCTGTGGCCTTTATAGCAGCAAGACTGAACCCTTTCACAATGCTGCTGCTTCCTTATGTTTAGTATAGTTGCCCTCATTTTGTTCTGCTGTCCTCTAAAGCAGTGGTCCCCAACCACCGGGCCGCGGACCGGTGCCGGTCATTTGGTACCGGGCCGGTCAGAAAGAATAATTAACTTCTGTTAAATTAATCCCGTTTCATTCATTATCTGAGTGAAACATTTTATTTTGAAAAATGACCGGATTCTCTCCGTTACGTCCATGTAACGCTCAACTTGGGGATCACTGCTCTAAAGCACCAACCACACCGCAGCAAATTCCTCGTAAGTGTTAAACCTACTTGGCAATGAAGGTGTTTCTGATTCTGATTCTGATTCTGATGTTGACTCCACATCAAACCTGGAATGTGTGCGATCATAAAGGGAATCCGTCTTTCACTTCCTCGGCTGAGCCGTAACAGCAAATATTTTCTATGTAAATAACAACCGTGCTTTGCGAACGTTCAAAATGAATACGCTGACAATAGGTGAGTCGGTGTGTGATTTCAATTGGTCACCCTGCATAGAAGAGCAGTACAACAGCTCAAATTCATTCCTCAGTCATTCAGGAATGAAGAGGTAAAATAATCTCGACCTTTTCAGAAAAAGGAAAAAATGCCTGAGAACCTTCATGGATCCATCTGTTGCAGATGGTTGTATTTGAAGATTTCTAACTTAACTCTTTTAATACTAGGGGAACTGAGTCAGGATACACAGAGAAAAACATCAGAAAGAAAAGCTAAAAGCAAAGCTACAATATACTAAATTGGAGAAAGACAAATTAATGAGGAATGAGTGAAAGTGACACCCACATATGATGAAAATCTTGGGGTTTTTATATAGAATCCAGTGTTTTCACAAGCATGGAAATACATCTACCAGGATGTGTGAACTGTTCTTCGCAAGGAGAATGACTCATCTGCTTTCAACAAATTGGACCCTGAACTACAGCAGGCCTGCTCAGCCTCTTTCAGGGACCCTGAGACTCCAGCTTATTAAAACAGATAGTCGCTTAGTGGTATTTGGAGAACCCTAAAGCAGCAGGCCTGTGACGCATTAGGCGACTCAAGATGTACTCTAAACCCCACAGACTGTCGTCTGCTAGCAGGTGTCTGCCTCTCTGTGGTAATTACACTTGAACTTGTCAACGATGCACCTTAGTACGAACCCAAAGAATTGGTCCAGGCGTGACAAAAGGCTGCATTCAGCAAGACGCAGTGTGTCACTTTGTAAGGCACAGCATGGCGTTTGAATCCCTGACCTCAAAAAGAACCCTGTGCAAGTCTTTGACCTTGAAAAACACCACACGCTGACCTTGGTCCACTTGAGGCTTTGGAGGAAACATTAAAACAGCAGGGTAGCTCACAGTGTTGAGAAAGCATCAAGAACTCATGGATTCTTTCTGAGATCTCTGCTAATAAAGTTTTGGTTTAAATCCCCGATAGACAAAAAGGCCAGCGTTGCCTCTTCCAACTTCAGACTTTGACCACAAATGTAAAGCGTTACAAATAAAATCTATTATTATTATTATAACCCCAAATTAAATGAATTAATTTTTAGGTTTTGAAGACCTCACCGTAGATGAGCTCTTGGCGCTGAGTTCTGATGTAACTGTGGTTATTTTTGGTCTGACACTTGTTGACCTGTCCAAAGTGAGATCATTTCAGCTGTGGGGCTGATGTGTGGTTCAATATGTCCGGCACCACCAGCCGCGCTGCAGATTTTATCGACGCCCCATGAAGGCTTACGGCAACGGCAGCCAGCGGTGGATTTCCAATGAAAAGCTCGCCAGCGTGAGGCAAATTAAAGCTTTTAAACATATTTTAATGTCTGTTTTGTAATCTAAATAGACATTAATTTGACCCAAGATAAGAAGATATTTGAACACATCCTACTTTAATATTTCAAATTTAATATTAATAAAAAAAGCAGTTCTTAATTCATTTAACTGTGTTCTGCAATCAACATAATTTGTGAGGAGAAAAAAGGGAGAAATTCAATTTTAAAGAAACAAGCAACAATAAAATAAATGGTAAGGGAATATATATCGAAGCACACACACACACACACACACGCACACGCACGCACGCACACACACACAGATACACATACTTCAACGTGGCAGCAACATGGCTGAAAGACAGCGTCATATCATTAGCAGACTTCCTGGTTTAATACAAATTCCTTGTACTTTAAAAAGCACCACATGCAGAGGCTTTTTTGTTCGATGAGCCAACTGTTATAAGGCTAAACAGAGTAATAAAATAAGAAGGGAAAACCACTGGAGTGTTAAAGACTAGCTGACCAGAGAATATAATTCCAAGAGGAGCTGTACACGGAAATAAGCTGACTGAAAGAAACTGGAAAAAATACGAGAAAACAAAGATAAAAATAGGCTCTCAAATTGTCCAAATCATAAAAATATCACCGAGGGGGTCATTGCCGGTCTTATTAGTGAGCCATGACTGCACACCGGAAAATAGCACTTTGAAAACAACACCAACATATTGGTGCACTTAAAAGTCTGTGGTCATGATAACAAGACAAAAAACTGTGTTCTGTCAGGATGCAAGACGCTAACAATAAATTAAAATGACAGCCAAGGCTGTGATTTTGTTTGTTAAATATTTTTTTTCAAGAGATGCTGATATTTCTCATATCCTTGTCCACCTCCTGTTTCCGTAAACCTAAACATACATGTGGTTATTAGCCCAGGCCTATTTAGGTGGATGACATCCAGGCCTCTCAATGACTCATGTTGCTTAAAAGAGATGAAAGTAAAGCGCTGCATCTCCCTCAGCACATTTTGCAAGCTGTTCTGAATAATTCAATTCGACCAGTTTCCATTTCCCATCACGATAATAGCCCAAGTCCATCAAAGTAATGCATCACATCTAATGGGAAATCCTGTATCGGTGACTGTCTGTATTGAAAAGGTGATTCATGCCTGACTCTGCGCTAATAAATAATTGGGCAAAGATAGCACCTGAAATAAAAGCCAACCAGAATAGAAATGTTGACTCAATAAACAAGACACATTCTAATGGTTGCCTTGGTGCTACGGCACCGCATGGTGCCTCTAATCCCAAAACATCCACACTTTCTATTTCCAGGGACCAAGGGAAGCCAGAATGGCAAATGACTAATCGCTGCCTCTTATTTACACAATGTGCTATAACTGTCAAGATTTTCTCAGCGCAGAGCATCATGCATTATTTATTGGGACTCTTTTTTTTTAAGACATCCAATCATGGCTGCTTGTAATTTCAGTCAGTATTTATAGTGTTGCATGTTTTTTGCTTTAAGGCTGTGCGACATGGAGGCTTGCTTCCACCTCCAACAATTTGTGGTTGTTTTCCGAGCGGTGAAGCCGTGTTCCTGTATATACAGCTCACGGGCGCTGACCATGGTGCTGAAATGGCTCCCTGACAGCAGAGCCTCACGGAAGAGACTTTTAGAAGTGCCAATCGGCAGGAAGGAGTGAGGGTGCAACGTGGCGCATGTTTTCCTTTCATTGTGCCAGTAAGCCAGCGTGAGCAGCACCAGGGCCCTGGCGCATCAACACTTTATGAATGCTATTAGCCACACCTGCATTTAACAAGTGGAAATGTCCTAGAGCAAGAGAAGTCTATTCACCATGACAAAATAATCCCTGCTATAACGTGATTAAGGCAGTAATGGGACCCGGGTGAGGCGTAAAAAAAACAACACACTTTGATGTTATTGTAATCATCAGGAGAAAGACTCAGCTTGATTGCGGAAATGTGTGACTCTTTAGTTTTGGCATCTCAATCAAGCTCCGACTCAGATGTCCAAATGAAAAGAGGAGTTTATTTTTCTTCTTTTTTCTTCTTAAGAAAAAAAAAAAACCTTAACAAGGCAATGAACAAACTTCCTGTTCCTAGCGGGGGTCCAATATTGTTAATAGACAGTTTACCAACGTTTTCTAAGGTCACCATTTCTGTAACCTTTCAGTGGCGTCCTCAGAAATAAATAAAAAGTCCAAGCTTTACTTTTGTTTTTTACACGAATAATGAATACTAACAAAATGCCTATATAAAACTCAGCCTTTTGTGACGTCACAAAGAGCAACGCTATCTATCCTTAGTTAGAAACAAACAAAAAAAAAAAACATTTCAGGTGTCGTCCTGCTGACTCAGGTTTTTTTCTTTGTGTTTTTATTTATTTATTTATTTATTTTTGAGAGAAAGGCTGCGAGCAATGGGCTAAATATTTATTTGAGTTATTGGGATAATTAATCTTGATGAGGCAGCACCAGTTCAGGGTGACAAGGAGAAATCTTACGAGCGGTCTAATGTAACCTTAAACAATGACCTGCAATTGAAAGAGCTAATTTCAGCACGTCAAGTGAGAATCAGATGAGTAGATTAGTTTAATGTATGCTGCATGAGAAGACCTCCCTTGTGTAGTTCCACCTACTACAACCTCACAGCTCTGTGTCAGTGCAGTATGTCTGCAACTCACACACACAAACGGACAAACCCAGAGACAGTTTTATTAGCTGCCTCTAAACCATTGTGTATTTCTAGCAGATCCTCCAGCAGCTTGGAGCACATAACTTGTAGTTGTAAACATTTGGCTCACGCTGCTTTTTTTTCCCCGGGAGGCAGAACCTCCCTGGAGTCAGCGCTACCTCCTGGCCCGCTGTTTTGTGTTTTCTCCGATTTTATGCTTAAAGCGACACAAACCCAAGAGTGTTTTATCTCTCACAGTGTCGGCTGCACGTGGCTGGGGCTCTATTGTTGCAGCACTCACTGGGAAGTCACTGGGACACCGCCACCAAGGCGGAGGGAATAACTGGAAGTTCACCGACATGCTGTGCACTCGCGGAGCAGAACCAGAGGGTGGGGTTCTGTGGAACTTGTGTACATTTGTGTGCGCTTGCCCAAGTGTCTCATCAGTGCATGACTGAAACAAATAGAAAGGGGGTTTTGCACTTGGATATAAACCCCAGCACTACTGACATTACAGCTGAGCTGCAGTCTGCTGTGTGTGTGTGTGTGTGTGTGTGTGTGTGTGTGTGTGTGTGTTATGTATAGCCTTCTGAGGGATGTGTGTGTATCTCACCATGTGTGTTCTCATTTGTCTGACATTGTTGTGCGCGCAATCATGCAATCATGCAATCATGCAATCACGCTTATCTCTAAGAGCGTGCGTATGCTCCATCACACTCTGTTTCTCTCACTGCGCTTCCCTGAAGCCTTTTGATGTGCATTAAAAAGTATATGGCATTAAAAAAATATGGAAAAGCGTCGTGTGAAACAACTTCCTTTTATTCGCAGTAAACTAGGCTTGCTTGAGGTGCTTTTAATCTTTTTAGAATCAAAGCTGGTGCACAAAAATGTTTTACATTTATGTTTCATTTATAACGCTTACAATTATACCATATTGACTTAGTCTAACAGCAGTAATTCTCGCGATGCTAGCAGATGTACAACTTTCCAAACTCTTGACAGCACATCTCAACTACTCCTGTGCTTCTGTTTACTTCTGTTTCTCCCAGTACTCACACAGGGTCGTCCTATGACGCAACTGTGCTTTACACAGCCTCGTTCATTTGTATCAAATCACTTCTTGGAAAGAAACAAATATTGGTATGAATGGAAAAGTAAAAAAAAAAAAGAGATTTTTTTTTTCCAGAAATGAAATCTGTTTGCAATGCTATCATCAATATGTCACTCCATTTACACATTTTGACTCTTTCCTACATAGCACACAATAAGGCTCTGAACTGCCTACCTATGTATGGATCAGTAAAATCACATGTCAGCCTTTAAGTGAAAACAGTTTTTTTTTCAGACTGTATGACTCAAAAGCTGACTTGGGTTTTAAAAAAAAAAAAAAAACAGCCCTGCCTTTCAGCTTTGAAAGTAGTACAGAACAAGCAGGGCTCCATCTATTCTGAACTTTTCCCCTTAAAAGTTAGCACACCTGGGAAATTCAAGTTAAAAACTCACTATCGCAATGCTGAACTGAGAAGTCCATCAATACTAAGGGTCATAACAAAGCCCGAAGAAAAATGTCTGGTTTAAATGTATTTCAGAGCTTAATATCTTGCAAAGTTTTTAGCATACCTCCTACTGAGTCATAAAGAACTTGACGTGTTGAAAACAGCAGCGGGTTCAGAGAATCAATCTGCAATGAGAGGAGGAGGGGAACAAACAAACTCATTGGTATCATTTAGACCAGGGTCGGATGACTGGCTCGCCTGCACCCGGTCATTTCGAGGTTTAATGTGGCCTGTCTGAAGCAGAACACGTCCTGCCTCCCACCGATTAAGGCACGTTAGCCAGAATGAACTAAAAATGCTCCTGTCAATCCTCCCACCCAGCTCCAAGACCTGAGCAGAGACACACCTTTAGCTGCCCACTGCACTTGAACCAGTCATTTTGGGTCACCAGAACAATGAACGTAACCTCCAACAGTCAGTATTCAGAATTTATGGTGAATTCAAAGAACTCCGTGAACAATCAAACTCGCTTATGGAGATATGAGGGCAAGATTACTGCGTCGACTGCTAGATAGACTATCAGAACACAGCGGAAGAGATTGTTTCACAATTCTCATTGGCTTTGGCAAGAGCTCTGCTAAACGGCGCAACAAAGAACAAGTTGGTTAAACTAATCTTGATTTGTCTGCTTTAATGGGAGGGTCACCTGGTTCGCTCAAACACGCAGCTTTTGCCTCCTCTTTCAAAACATTTTTTAAAGAGCTCTGTTGGCTGATCAAAGCTACTTGGAGATTGGCTACAAGTTGCTCTAAACTTAACACTGAGCAGAGGCTGAAGACAAGCAAAGCACTCAGAAGAGAGACAGAAAAGATTTCCTCATAATTGCCAAAGTTGATTCATCACTCGGCACAAGGTCACTTTAGGTTATTGCCTTTGGCGAGGTCACTCTCGCTTACTCCAGGCCTCGGTGTCAAAATGCAAGAGGCTTGATTAATTGTCAATCAGCCAGCCATTAAACCACATGCTATAAAGAACATGACTGGGCCAGAGGAAACATGAAACCTCCTCTGCTGGCCCTTGCTTCGAGGAAGGTCCCCCTCACAAGGTTAAACTGCACTGAGCCGCCGAGGGAGAGAGCGGGAAATGAGAGAAAACTCGTGCAAAAAAAGAAATTTGGGTGCATACAAGTGGAATGAGAGGTAAATGCTGGAGGGGAAGCGGTAAACAGGCAGATGAGGAAGAAATCGAGAAATATTTACAAGATAGAGATGTGAGCGAGGACAAGAACTCACTACAGGCTGCAAATTGAGACGCATCCAAAAAAAAAAAGTCAATCCGCCGCGAAAAAACCAAATCTCTTTCGCTGCCATTTTTTTTCACCCCCTGCCTGACATTTCATCTCCCGGGTGGAAACAGTGTTGGGAGGAGAAGCGACCGGCACAAGTTTGAATATGAAACTATTTAATTCCCACATCCAATATCGCACACGTTATGGCTTCTGCAATAGTTGCAACGTACGTGCGCGCGCACACACACACACACACACACACACCATTGCACAGCTATTCCCAGCAGCTATTGGTGAAGCTGGGAAAATCAAGTTCTTGACCAGCGTTTGAAGTGGTATCAGCTACACTTGTTCCTATCTCCTCACTATCACTCCTCTGTTATGTTCCTCACTAACCCCTCTCCACCATTACTTATCTCCCTGCTGCCCCCAGAAATCCGCTGCCTCGTTCCTACGGCCCCATCCCCTCCCCCCAACACGCCGCAGCTGTGCACGTGCCCGCTCTTTCTTAATCATTCAGCTTTAGTTCCCCCCTGTCATCACGTCCTGACCCAGAGATGCTCCAGGGCAGAGGAAGCTTCACTTCCCCTCATCACGCTAGCTGACTTTTATCTCCTGCTCTTCTTCAACTTCGCTGTTCATTATATATATATACATATCATATATATATATATATATATATATATATATATATATATATATATATATATATATATATATATATATATATATACATATACACATATATATATATATACACACACACATATATATCAGGGCTGTCAGTCAATTAATTTTTTAATCACAATTAATAGCAAATTAATTGCAATTCTTTTTTTACCCTGCTCTATATGTAACTTAAGATATTTATTGTGTTTCTTATACTAAGGAAGGAAAAATTTGAGAGGACAATAATAATTCCTTTGTGGAAATATTCTATTTTTATTTTCATTGGAACATTCCAAAATGATTATATACTTATACTGTCCAGATACTCTCCAAAAAAAAAAACAAAACCTCAAACTTCGAGGTATCCTCAAGCCATGATCGCATCGTCAATCGCGGTATTTTATTTTGAAAATAAACCGTATTCTCTCGTGTTATTTTGAGTGACTTCCAGTCTAGCTTGACGCGGATCGCTCGCGGCTCACGCACAAAATAGACAATATATTATATATTATTAAATATTATAGCAAAGGAACTAAGACACTGACTGAAGATTGACTCCAGATTGACTCCAGTCAAGTTAAAGGAGCAATTCACCAAAGTTTGAAACTTTACTGCTACTGAACATATTGGTGATTTATTTTTTGTCCACATCTTGAGTTTCATGGAGGTGAATAGGTCCACCTATAGGGAACCTGTTGTCGCCCAGGACTCCAGTAACAGCACAGCCATGTATTCTTAACCCACAGCATGTCAGCTCTCCTTAGTGTAGGGCAGTTCTGACAGATGAACAATTGACCACAAGGCTTAACAGACCAACAGACATTAAAAAGCAACCAGTCAGAACCGATGCTGCTTTTGGTTTAGCTCTAAATCTGACTAGTATTTGAGTACCAAGTAAGTTCAAAGAGGAGTAAATAGAGTATTTGTCAGAGAATATTTTCAGCATTAATACCCTGGTGGTGGGCTAAGTGAGTATTAACAGCTTCAGGGCAGTGCACGTGGGACTGATTAAAAATACATTCAAAGTCACCACATTTAATGTTATGCAGTGGTTGAAGCTCACCGTGGTCAATGACAAAGGGTTTTGCAGATGAGCGAGAGCAAAACTGTTTGTCAAAACTCCAAGTGAGGGAGATGTTTACAAAAGCCTGAACCTTACACCTTATCATGCAGATAATGATGTTTTAATTTTAAGCTGGACAAGAAAAGTCCTTGGACTTCGACGAGTCCTTTGACTTGTGAAATTTTAATCTCTGCCTAAAAAATGTGCGATCAGACAGAGAGCTGGAGGTCATCTCAAACTCCACGTTATCCAGCATTAATGCCGCCACAGACCTCCCACACTTTCCCGCCTGGCTCCTCGCGCTCCTTCACCCCTCAGCACCCCCTTCTGTCCTCTGCTCCTCGTCCTTATCGCTCTCTCTAGTGCACTCTCTCCATTTCCCCACTCAGTCCGCTGCTCGCTGCAGCTCCAGACCAAATCACCCTCCCCTTGCCACGCTGCATGTCAGGGATCGCGCGCTCTCCTCCATCATGTGAGGACACAAGTGAGGCAATAAAGAGGAAAGGTTGGACAGAAATGCTGGAGGGGAAAATGGGTGAATGAAGAGAGGCGGCAAAACTGGAGGAAGGAGCAGAGGAGGGAAGAGGAGCAGAGGAAACCTTCCTGAGGAAGAGGATTCTGAAGAGACAAACCAGCTCACTTCCTGCATCCCTGCTATTTTTTCCCCCCCGCTCTCCTTCGCTCTACCGCCTTTCTTTTTTTTCTCGCTGTGTCCCCTCCTTCATCCAGTACCTGTTCTGTGGGATTAACATGACTTAAAATTCAATCAGCCTGCAGCCTGTGGGAAGAGCGACAGAGGCGGCAGACAGCGCTGCAGCTGTCGAGAGCGAGCGAGGGGACGACCAGTGGGAGAGGGAGTGAGAGAGAGAGAGAGAGAGAGAGAGAGAGAGAGAGAGAGAGAGAGAGAGAGAGAGAGAGAGAGAGAGAGAGTAAGGGGATAGACGGTGAGAAATCAAGAGATGAGAGAGAGCGAGAGGGAGAGAGAGAGAGAGATGGGTGTTTTTCCACGGAGCTGAGACAGACGGAGAGCGACCGAGAGCAGGAGATGTGAGCGTTTCTGGGGTTCTCGCCGTGGAATGATCTGCAATCGAGGTGAGTGGCTTTCACCTTTTCACGTGGCCAAGGGGGCAAAAAAGCGGGTGGAAGGGGTGGAAAGGGTGCCGCTCGGCGAGGGAAGCAGGGGCAGCGGAAAGCTCCGGGCGCACCGACTTTACAGCAGCCGTCGGCGGTCTGCCTGCGAGGCAGCAAAGTCAGAACTCGAGGCAGAGGAGCAGAGACAAGGGGATGAGATGAAGAAAGAGATGAATTAAAGGGCTCTGGTGAAATTCCACAAGCGGCGAACTGCTGCAGAGGGCAAATATGTTTGAGCCGCAGCGCTACTAGAGCACAAAAAGAAAAGAAATGAAAAAAATGAACGTGGTGAGTGAACAGCTTCAGCAGAAGATAACGAGACAGTCTTTGCAAAGAAAGGTGTCGGCTTTCCCAGTTTGATTGACAGGCTGGGGATGGCGGGTGGGAGGGGGGGGTGGGGAGGGTGGGACTTGTGAACTGCCTGACATTCATGAGGCTGATCAATAGCCCTGTTGTTTCATTCAACTCTGTGCGTGCACCCATGTGTGTGTGTGTGTGTGTGTGTGTGTGCGTGCGTGCGTGCGTGCGTGCGCTCGCAGGGGGAGTATCGCTGCATGACTACTTAGCGGATGTGCGCGTGGCGGCAGCAAAAAACTGCTGCTGCCGCTGCTGAAGCAAGCACGAATGCGATGCGTGACAACGCGCGAGTGCGTGCGCGTCGGCGTGCGGGCGTCGGAAAAAAAAGAAATAAAAAAAGAGTGCATGTTGGTGCATGACAAAGAAGGAGCCATTGCAGCCTGCTGCGCAGCATTAAGAAGGTCTCGGCAGCTATTGATCGTGTTTGACGGACAGGTGAAGTGAGGAAGGGAGAGAGAGAGGAGAGGGAGGGAGGGAGGGAGGAGGGAGCCCGGTGGAGGGAGGTGGGGGTTGGGGGCAGGGAGGGAGGAGGGGGGGGGGGGGTGATTGATTGACAGCAGAAGTTTGCAGGTGAAAGAAGGACGGGTGGAGGAGAGGAGAGGAGAGGAGAGGAAGTGCCAACGTCTTATTCCAGCGGAAGTGCACCAAGAGCAGAGACGCTCATTCATCTCATCTTCATGTTCTTCCTCCTCTCTCTCTCTCTCTCTCTCTCTCTCTCTCTCTCTCTCTCTCTCTCTCTCTTCCAGGTCCCCCATCCTATCCATCCCCAGCCTCCTGCCTCCACCTCCTCCTCCTCCCAAGGTCACCGACGAGCAGCGACTTGGGCGTCGGAGAGCAAGTGGCCGACTGCGTGCGCAGGCGTCCTGTGACACGCCCTGGATAACACGGCGGGAAGTGTGGGGAGAACAAAAGAGGAGGAGGAGGTGTGGAGGTGGGGAAAGGGAGGTGGTGGTGGAGGTGGTCGCAGGGGGGGAGACGACGACGACGGCGGCTGCTGCTGTGTGCGCGTGGGGAAAGCATGAAGCGGTAGGAGAGGAAGCCACGGGGGGGACAGATGAAGAGAATAAGCCGTGCATAAAGAAGGGAGGAGGCGGGCCACAGAGTGAAAGAGAGGAGGAGGAGGAGGAGGAGATGAAGATCCCAAGCCCCTCCAGGATTCCCGCTCCCGAGGTTGAAGAGAGCCGGCAGGAACTGATATCAGAGCAGCGTATATAGGATTTCAAGCAAAGTGGATCTGTGGATTCTTCTTTTTTTCTCCCCTCTTCTCAAACTGAGGTCTCTATTTTGGAATACCGGGCATGGATTGAGAGAGTAATTCTGGATTTTCCAGCTCCTTTCCATCTATAGAGGACTAAGAGGATATTTCCACAATCTGCTTTTTCCCCTTTTCTCGCACTGACCTACATCCTGCTGCTTCTTGATGTGTGCAGGTGTGTGAGAGAGAGGAGTTGGACAGTTCTTTTTTCTCCCCGGCCCTCCACACATACATACACGATAACTCTCACATACCTTCACACACACACACACACACACACAGAGACCCCCTGCTGGACCAACACAAAGACGACACACCTGGGGCAATATGTGCGCTTAACACTCTCATCCGCCCAGGCACAGGCAGAAGCACGCACACACACACACACACACACACACACACACACACACACACACACACACACACAGAAACCTGGATAACATGTGGAGCTGATTCGGATTATAGAGCCGCACAGACGGAAAAGGTAACGTCCGCACAGTTTCAAACACGCACACACGCACGTGCACGCTCACGGGCACACACCGGCCAAGTGAAGGTGGACCCACGCTTGCACGGTTTGGCTCTCTTGTGCTGAATCATTGAGCGAATCAATGCAGCGAGCAGCAGCAGCACTGGCTGGGTACTCTGCGTCCTCCTTGCCTCACTTGCACACGGGCCTATAAATAATGAACAGCTGTGCATTCATAACAACACAAACATGAGCTGCTAATGTCACGGCGTGCGTGCGCGCGCGCACACACACACACACACACACACAAACACAGCTGCCACATGGCACAGATGAGCGTACATTTCTTTTCTTATCCTTCTATTTTAATCCTCCTCCATCTCCAAAACCCTAATTTTTTTTCCCCTCACCCCAAAGTCCTTCTGTGCCAGTGCCATCCAGATGTCCTGTATCAGATGACTCACTAGGTGCTCCTCGGCGTGGCTTTCATCACCTCGCCTCTATGTAATCTCACCTGCTTGGCTGCACGCCTGTCGCCGTGTGTATCCTGGTGAAAGTGCAGCTGATGGTGTTTGTGCAGCGGCGGAGGCAGCAGCACACAGCGCTTCTGGCCTTCCTTTGTTTCAGCTGGGTTTTTTTCTCGTTTTTTTTACGTAAGAGCTCAGTCTGAGTACACACACACACACACACATTTGGCACACTGACACGGGAGATCAGACTGACTGAGTGGATATATTGGAGGATCAGAGGGTGATGAGAAAGGAATGGAGACAGGAACGAGGCAGAGAGAGGAGAGAAGGGAGGGTGATGCACAACGATAACATGGGAGGATGAGTAGAGGGGTCGAGGGGTAACATATGCCACATAGGGACGGGCATGGGCGGGGTTAAAGGAGGTCAGACTGCAGCGAAGGCGAGCTTGGACGTAGCGGGCGACTTGGTCAAGTGACGAGGACGGAGGGAGACAGTTGAATGGGGAGAAAGAAGAGAGCAGATTAGGAGGCGAGGGGTGAAATGATGAAGGGCTTATGGCGGCAGAGAGGAGGGGATGAAAGAAAAGGGAGGAATAGTAAGGAGGCCGATGTGGAGAAATGGCTGGATAAAGGGGAACGCGGGGAAAGAGATCGAGTCGTAAAACTTTGAACGGAGCGCCGAAGAAAAATAAGGCCGAAGGGCCAACTGGCGCTCAGACGGCGAGCGAGAGGTAAATCTCAATGAGTGACACAGCTGTAAAGAAGAGGTTGGGGGAAGACTGGCTGAAAAAGAGGGATAAAAATAGAAAAAAGACGGACGAGAAAGGAATAATTAGAATTGACAGATGGCCATCATTATGACGCCTTCCACTTTCACACCACCGGCTACAATTAGTCTGGCACGACCCGAAAACGTCTGCGAAAGATGACTAACAGCAATAATGAGCTCTTTGGAGAAACGTACGAGGGGAATTTGTTTTACCACGGGGGCTTTTGCGTGTAATAGATGTGCAGCGAGCATTAGGCACAACTTTGGGGGAAAAGTTCTATTCAACCTCAGAGGCGCATTCATTTCCCCCGGAAACAAAAGGTTCGGGCCTAAAAACAATAAGGCACACGAGCAGACGAAGCACCGTCAACCAGCCAGGCAGGCCTCATTACTCGCTCCGTTCAATCTCGCACAACAGCCTCCGATTCTTTCTTTAAAACCCACTCTGAAAGCAAGATGACTGGATCTTTTTAAAATGCAACAAAGAGGCCTTTTGATATCACTAAAGCAAATCATTGTTCTATAATTGGCTGTGCTCTGCTGCTAGTGATACTCGCATGAATACAGGGCAGGTGAGCGGCGCGCGGTTCAAACAGGGAAGCCATGGCTGGGAAAACGGCCACTCTTGAATTGTCTGGTTTGTGCCCAGTGCAGCTTGCAGCCACTGGGGGTGTCTGTCGTTCGCAGGGCTAAAGTAGGGGAGATGAACAGATGGGACGCTCACTGCTGAGAGTAGGAGTCACGCCAAAACAGACAGACTGGGAAGTGGATGAAGGCAAAGAGGGAAGAAAGGCAGTCATTGGAGCACTCATTCAAGGAGACTCAAAAGATTGGAGAACAATTAATTTTGCCTTTTGAGAGCTTAAAAAAAAAAAGAAGGAAAACTGACCAAATGGTATGAATGTGGGTATTGAGTATAGCTTAATAAGTGCTGCTAGAGAGACGGGCACTGTGAATGCAAAAGTGGCTCGACTACTTCACTGAGCCCATAGCAACAGAGGAGCCTCACTGGGGAAGATGATAGTTGTTGTGATGTTGGTGGGTTCTAGTTTCCCTCCAGCTCCAGTGAAGCTGAGTGGAGGCTCCATGCAGCTACACTGACAACTGGCCTGCACCTGCCCGTCATCCTTCCCAGTCCTTCCCAGTCCACCACAAGGAGTGAGGGAGGAGTGAATAAATTGCGGACGATGCAGCGAGTTTTAAATGAGATGTGTGGAAATATTTGCCCCCCCCCCACCACCACCACCCGCCAACTCCCTGCCAGGAAGTGAGGAAGGAGACAGAGTGATGGATGGCCAGGAAACAATGTGCTGACACTGCAGAGCATTATCGAGTAACTGTCAACAGCATGTTTCCGCACATTTTGTACAATTCAAAAATAAAAAATTCTCTTTAATAAACTGTAGTTTCACCCCCCCAATCTTTGTTTGGTGAACCCTTGAAATTAAAATATTGTTCCGGCCCAAGTAAACAATTTGTCATCTGTGGCAAATTGCTGCTGTCTGCATGGGTTGTGCAAACAGCCAATTAAGTGCAAAATGCAGAGATAGAATGGACAGACAGACAGACCAGTCAAAAAAATATTGACCACAGAGGAGTAATAGCTGCAGGCCTCAAAGACAGTCTCAGAAATGAAGACCTGATGGATGACAAGCACTTTATTTTATTTTTTTTTGAGATTTAATCCCTGAAACACGACAGTGTCATGAACGTGGCGCATAATGGATGGATGTGCGGACAAGTGAATGACAAACGGTTGGAGGGAGGCGCCGGTGCTGTGAGAAGGGAGGGAAGAAGGGAGGGATGATCAAAAGGAGGAAACAGCAGGCCCCTGTCAGCATCTAAGGAGGTGAACGGCAAGATGACGGGGGGGCAAAAATAAGAGCTATAGAGTGATGGCGTGATGAAGAGCAGTAATTACAACAGCGACTGGCAGAGAGCGCAAGTAATGAAGAATGAAACGGCAAGCGATGGCACTTGAGAGGTGGATGATAAGAGGGCGAGGGGACGAGGGAATAACAATGTGTGGGAAGAAAAACCATGTTAATAAAGGAGCGGAAACGGGCCGGGCGGGTGGGGAGACGGCTCGAACCGACGGAAAAAAACCTCTCGACTGTCAGTCAGTCACAGAAGAACCGACAAAAGCAGGGCGGAAGACTGGAGGTGGTCAGTTGAGGGACGACTGAAGAGACGAGAGAGAGAAGGAGCCAGTTGGGGAAGCGGCACCCATGAGTGGTGGGAGCGATAATCAAAAGCAGGCGGTCAGAGGTCGAGGGGGGGCGACGGCATGAGAGGAGCATAATTGAATAGTTGACAGTTTGTTTATGCACAGCAGGCTCCTGATGGGCAGAACAAACTGATCACCGCTGGAGACACACTGGGGAGGGCCGAGTGGGGCGGTCACGGGCGAACCCGTCTCTGAGTGAGTGTGTGTGTGTGTGTGTGTGTGTGTGTGTGTGTGTGTGTGTGTGGCAGGCGGGCAGCAGATAAGAGCGAGGGTACGAGGGAGGTAGGGAGGAAGGGAGAGGCAAGAGGTGGCAAATCTGGGATGAAACGGAGCTTGAGGAAGAAAGGAGATAAAACAAGGAGGCGAGAGAGCAGCGTTGTGCCCTCTGCAGGTGTGAGGCACGCCGACACCCGCGGGGAGTTCTGAAGAAAGAGGGATTACGAAGCTGCCGACATACCCGCAAGAAAAAATATAAAAAAAAAAAATATATATATATATATTTTTTTACACTTTTTCATCGTAACGCAGATTCGCATCTACTGCATTAAACTGAATTTCAATAGCAGGTTTGGAAAATATGTTTGAGCAATGCAGACTGGCAGTAAGAGAACATTTTTAAAGCTATCGGACTAAGTTGCTAATCCCGCTTTTGAAAAAATCCCTCTTGAGATAGGGAGTAGGGGGAAGCTAAGGGATTTATCCGCCGACAGCTTTCCGGTGTCGGTGGCTCGGAAGGTGCGGAAGGCAAAGTCTAGAGTCCTATTAAACTAAGGGTTAAAACATGTTCCGCTCTCCTGGAGAGAAGTTAGCTTTGTTGAATTCTTCTTTTTTTTGGTAATGCACTGACACGGCATGCTCCGGCGTCATCAAATGGGCTGAATCCAATTCCGCACGTTCATTCATCAATTTATTTTATCGAGCTCTCATTGGATTTTAACGCGTCAAAGGAAGGAACTAAACCGAGATGCCGACATGCGACGAACCACGAGCAGCTGGTTTGTGGCCACATTCACCTAAAGAGGCAGTGAGAAAATAGCAGGATTTAAGAGAGTTGAAGCATTTCTAGCCTGCTAAGGCCATCCACAGAGATTCAGAAAGGACCCCCCTCCGATCTCCCGACCCTCCCCCAACTCTTTGACCAACTGGTGTCAGAAGATCAGATGGATTTCGCCGGCAGACGCGGCTGCGTGCGCTCACACTTTCCCCTTGAATGCTTGCATGGTTCCTAAACATCAGATGCGCTGGTTCACCGATCCAGCCAAAATCTCCCGTACCACACCACGCGAACGCCTGGCTGACAGCTGCAGTTCAAAACTGGGATGAGTGGAAGCCGGCGAGCTGGCAGGTGTTTGTGTGGATTCCAACCGTCTCCAAAAGATTTCCGCTGCTCAAGGGAATCACAGGGCAGGACGCACCGTGTGTGTGATGGCTGTCAGTGGGAAAAGTGCATTGCACTCAGCCGGCGACGTTGCGCAGTCTGAGATGGAGGCACAGCGTGTTCTTGCCTGTGTCAGCACTGCTAAGTGTCAGAATATGAGATACACACAATACAACAAAGCCGATTTTTTTTTTTTCCTTGTCGGCCTGTGGTGGCACATAGTTGTGGTGCCTTTATTAGTATCTCACATCAAGGGAAATGAGGAGAAAGCCATTTACAGCCAGTTACAGAGCAGGTTGTGATTCATCACAGCTGACAGCAGCCCCAGTGACCAGGCACGCCCGGTTCCGAGAGACCTCAACCAGGCAGTCATTGATAATTCATCTGAATAACCTGACCACATGAATCTTTTAGCTTCGAGATCTTGTACTACTCCCACCTAGAAAGTAGGAGAAGAAACCGATACAAATGGGTATTTGCCGGCGCAAATCACACATTCCAAACAATCTAAAGCAGGGCTGGGCAAACTTGTTGACTGGTGGGACACAGTGGGTTCTAAAATTTCACAGAGAGGCCTGAGCAGGAGCAGATGGATGGAGTGTTTTGGTGACCCACCTCATAGGGGAAAGAATATATAATGGGATATGTCGAAAACATGTGCTTGAAGGTCAATTGAAAATGAACAAACGTGTTACAAAGATAATTGTGTTTTTGAAGGTCCACGGGATTAAGCTTTTTATTGAAATGGATGGAATACAGCTATTTTATGACTTCATTAGTATTAATATAATTTCTTCAAGTTTGGCGGGCCGCATAAAAAAGCTTGACGGGCCGCATATGGCCCCCGGGCCGTAGTTTGCCAATGCCTGATCTAAAGGAATTGAAACAACATTTTCAAAGTTTCTAAACTTTAGGACGCAGACCAAACCGCAAGCCCAATTCCAGGATCAATTTAGCCCCTCAACGAAAAGTCTTACCCCAGCTAGCCAGCCTTTTGAACAACAATTTTGAAAGAACATTGGAGTTTAAAATAAAACTACATTCTTCTCTGGACATTTTCCCAATAATGGCACTGGGGGGTATAAAGTGGGCTGATAGAGTGGAGGGAATGGTGATCAGGAATCAAACCGCTTCGAAGGTAAAGGCTTTCAATGATACATTGTGTGCGGTTAGCGGGGAGCTAAAGATTGTGTCAGAGTTTGCGGTGTTGTGAAATAACGAGCTCATGTTCTGCTGACGAGGGACTGATGCAGCGCTGCTGCAGAATGACCCAGAATCTGATTCTGGATCAGGGGTGAGGCTGGACAAAGGAGCAGCGCAAGGGAAAGAAAGAACTGCAGATTGTTTGTGTGCCTGTGTGTGCGTGTGCGTGTGTGCGTGTGCGTGTGCGTGTGCGTGTGTGTGTGTGTGTGTGTAAGTGTAGCATTAATCAACACATCAATCATTTGATTCCTAGTTGGCATGTTATTAACCTACTACATTTGATGCAAAGTGCTGATTGAGTATTTGGTCTCTTGCCTCGGATTCCCCTGCAGAGAGCTGTGACCCAGGCTGAATCACAAACACACACACACAAACGCGCACACGCACACACAGGCTTATTGTCGAGCTCAAGCCTGTTTTGATGGCCAATCAGGGCCATGCAACTCGCATAACAGACATCGCGGGGCATCTGATTTGCTGGGAAATGCTGACAGCCACAGAAAGTGTCGCTGGCTGGCTGCCGTTTGTGTGATATTTGCATTTTTTTTTTTTTTCCATTTGTTGATTAGCCTCAGCTGTGTAAACATGCGCAGCTGCACCCGGCGCGATCGGATAATACATTTAAATATTACAGGGATGCTGAAAAGGCTGTTGAATGGAAGAAACAGACTGAGGAGGAGGAAAAGGGAAAGCATATTAAGGAGGAGGAGGACAGAAAGAGGATAGGACAAGGAAAAAACTAAAGGATTGTGTTCAGTGCAGGGCTGCTGACAGTGTCAGGACAAGAAAGGCGTCATGCACACTTCCATTACCTGAATTCAGGCACCAACAAACCAACAGGGGAGAGCTCAAGCATTAAATTGCATTAAAAGGTGTAGTTTGAGATTCACAGAAATTAGCTCATCTGTTTTCCAACCAGTCCAGGCGGTGCGAGCTTGAGCATCATCACTATCTCACAGGCTGGAAAATGAGACTGCACATCTACTAGACACTAACGGCAGTTGCTGTTCTGTATCTTTTAATATACAGTCGTCCAAATGTGACGGTGCAAAATGTCTTGTTGCTAGGCTGCTATTGGACCAGTCTGACACATGACGCGTGACTGGTACGAGGAAATTAGACGAGAAAGTTGCTGCCCTGTGGGTCAGAGTTGCATTCATAACCTCAAGCCATCTGCCGTCATGACGACAGGCAACCCTGGCGACAATGTGGCACTGTCTTCCAGTGGTTCCAGGGGTGAATAATGAATAATTCAAGCAGAAAAGCAGTCATGAATGTAATGGATGGGGCCATTTTGTATAGATGCCAACTTTACCGTCCCACTGGTGCAACGTGAAATCTGCGTTAAAAGGCAGCATGAGGCATTAAACAAGGATTCCTAGCAATCAATCAGCAGCGTTTGCTGACTTCCGCCATCAAACCGTGTGACTGTGAAGTTTTATTAAATGCAAGTGCGCCTTTGTTATGCAAAGGAATCTCAAAACAAAGCCTCCCCGGCACCAAGATGGCAACTGTCCACCACTGAAAAAAAGATGACACCTCCAGGTGAGAAGCTAGCTTGTGATAGCAGGGTAACAGCTGCTTTCTGGTCTTTTTCTGCCCGTTTTGCTCATTTCAGCTGCTCTATTGAATCTCTGAGACAATACTGATACAAAAACAACAACTGCAAACATGTAAGAGGGTTTTCAGAATGGGGTGCATGACAAGTTGCCGCTGTTGGAGTGTCTTAAGAACTAGAGGAGATAAACCCGTTTTTTTTTCTTTCTGGAAATCTGACTAAAGTGACCCGTGTTGGGAACATGAAGACTAGATTGCGGATTAAACTAAAAATTCATCAGAAGGCATCATAAGTAGTCCAGTTAATAACAGCTTCGTGCCTCGATTTGCGCCAATGAAATGCCAACAAAAATCACTGTCACCTCCATAGTTTGCCAATTCAATTTACCTCCCGTTAAATTTAATCCCCAAGCTGTGCAGTCGTGCAGGGCTTCCCAAATGGATGGAGGAAACAAAATTACAGAACCACAGCAAGGAATAGAAGATTGGCTGCCACGGCGCTAACACAACACTGTCAGACGATGCCAAGAAAACTTTCCGAGCTGTGTTGTTACAGAGCAGGTGGATTTATGCGCCTGGGATTGAAAGGCAAAACCTTACCGCTTGTTAGTTGGATGGATTTTTACTCCTCTAAAATACGCCAATCTCAAGCATTTCAAGGCGATGAAAGCCACATGAACGAAGCTTTGGCTTTTTAATGCTTGGTTATTTGTCCGTGTAATGGACCCCAATCAATATATAAGATAGGTGTAGCGACATAATCACTGACACTGCATCTTTGAGGAGCGCTGTGTCCCCAAATGATTTGGAAACGGCAGACGAGGCATACCTTGCACCGCACAAACTCCCTCCCTCGCCATGGGGAAAAAGCTGTTACTAAACTGCAATGTGATCGAGATCAAGGTGCACTTTTGTTCTCCGCTTGGGATTTTCTTGTACACCACTGAAAAGTCTTCATGGTTCAAAAATTCCCAGCCTGTGGTAAATCAGAGCAGTGGATTAACAGCTTTTTTCTCCCTCACAGCCCTGGATTTCTAGTCAACAGCAGTAGCTGTGGTTTCAAAAGAATGGAGATAACAAGAATCCATAGGAGCTGGTTTCAGCTATGTGACATTTCAAAAATAAACATGTCAGGTTGAATTACTTCTTTCTAAGAAGACAAGTGTGTCAACTTCAGTCCTGCAGATCTTCAAAGACTTAACTGATATCATGTTGTAACTCCAAACAGCAGAGTGGGTTATTTTATTATTTTCTTTTGCCATGTCCAAAGATTGTATAAATCCAAACTGAATGATAATGGTGCTGCATTCAAAGGCACATTTGCTTAGTTGTGATAAAACTGCCACATTTCTGGGTATGGAAAGCAAATACTTGATTTTTATGCAGCTGAGAAAAATCATTTGCAACTAGTTTGTTTATAGTCCTGCTGTAACTACGCATGAACAAAAAACGACAGCAAAAACAAAAAAAGCCATTTTTAAGGTTTTTTTTTTAAATTCAAGAAGAGGTGGAAAAAAACTCAACAAATAACATTTAAAAAATCTCTGTGTGCAGCGAAACAATTATCAAACCTTCCAAATAGGACGGATTCCAATAGGATTTAGCCATGGAAAGCAGTGCACGCTGGATGTGTGCGTGCATGCATGCAGGCGTAAATGCGCGCGCACACAAACACACACATGCACACTCACACGCTTGCAGGCAAAGTTTACTTTTTATCCCGAGCACCACAGGGAGGTTGAGGGAGGAGCAGGCAGAGTGGAATATTTTCAAACTATTATTTCAGAGCCCTGCTATGAGGAGAGCGCCGTCCCTTTGTTGCTGATGACAATACACTTCGATTCTCTCAATTCCTCTCGCTCCATTCTGCATTGATCTCAGGGGCTCTGGATGTTTGTTCCAGCGGTACCTCCACCTTAAGCACAGTGACAAACAAAAATATGGTGCAAATGAAATGGAACATAATGGGCACCCGTTACTGAGTAGCAGACACCTACTGCACTCGTCTGTCTGAAAGCTCCACTGCCAAGGCTTTGCAGTGCTCATTCTTCTCTTGCATTCTTTTTTGTTTGTTAAATCTCAAAAAATCAAACTATTTTCAATTTATTTAAGCTGAGAAGTTGTTGACTGGATTAATGTTGGCACTGATACTGCACGGCTGAAACTGGCTCAGCTGTTAAGTCTTACTTGTTGAAGGCATAATTGCAAACATTTCAAGCTTCAAGTTTAGGATTACCCAACATACAGCCAATGACGATCCCCCTCTTCCTTCAGCTCCCCAGCAGGGTCTCGCCCCTGTCTGCAATCTTCCTTCCCCTCCCGCCATCATGACAGTGATGCTAAACAAATTCATTTTTTTTTTAACACATCTAGCTGTCCCCAAATCAAATCTGCTCTTCACCCCCCATCCAATCTCTGTCTGACAATGATGGATGGTGGCCTTCACCATTTATCGCCTCGACATGTATTTCCCTGCCCATCTGCTTAACGACACAAACTCACAGACAGCTCCATTCCGTCCCCTTCTTTCCTCTCCACGCCGCTCAAACTTTGGCCCTGCTTTCTTTTCCTCTTTTCGGCCGCTGCCACGACGGGCTTTCATATTGCCACCATCCCGCATGCATTCCTCCTTCCACCATCTTGCGTGCGCTCCCAACATTCTCTCGCCTCTCTCTGCGCCTCGTCCTTGCTGTTAGCCTCGGTTTGGGTTCATTATTTATTGCTACACTGATCCCCCTCTTGCTGGAGTCCTCTCTGCATTCTGAGGGGCCGGCTACGACAGAGGAATGACACAGGAGTGGTGGTATCAAAAGGATGAGTGGGCTTACAGTACACACGACTGCTGCACGAAAGGCTGTGTAGGCGTTCTTTTGTTCCTTGCCTAGAGAGAGGGGAAGAGAGAGCGGGAGAGAGAGAGAGAGTGTGTGTGTGTGTGTGTGTGTGTGCGTCTCCTATAATTATGATTGCGTGGGAAGACTGTTTTGGTATGCTTGTGGTTGTTTCTCTATGCAAGTGCTCTCACCTGATATGAAGGGCCTGGATTATTACCACTGTGAGCGAGGGAATCTTGGAGGCACTAAATTTACTTCTCTAGTGGAATGTGGAATAGTGCTTTCACCACAATGCCAGTGGATACGCCGGTGGGTTTTATCTGTTATTCATAGTACGCCAAACTATGTCCAAGGACGCAGGAAGAATGCGCCTCGCGTCACTCCTGACGTCCTCTCGCCGACGTTTCGCAAAGCAAAGCGGCTGTGACTGGCTGCCGGTGTTTTCCGACTCGGGCTCTGCCGCACCTATTCACACTCCAATCTCATCTGTGGATTACTGTGCTCGCGATAAGTGGGTTTTGATAGCTAATACAAATCCCCTTGTTTGTAAACAGTGCAACATTCCCTAAGTCGATATAAGTCGATTATAGGCTAATGGCATTTGTCAGTTCCAGAGTGGATGCGCAGACACGTCTCCCAATATGCCGCCTTGGAAATATGCATGCAGAGTTTATTAACATGATTAATTGCGGGTAGATAGGAAAGAGGGCCTGGCATTTAGAAAAGTCCACAGAGAATGAAAGGCGAGGAAATGAAGTGGGCCTCTAACCGCAGAGGATCTTTTATGTAAAACAAGAGGAATACATGTAAACAGGCACATTAGCTCTTTTTAAGTCTTCCCCGCAGCTTCGTTTAATTCGTTAGCTTGGGTCGGGTTAAAAATATCACAGCAACAAAAAAGGTTAATAGGATTTTTTTCTGGTTGCAGCTTGTTGCAGCATTATGCCAATTTTGACAGGGACCCCAAAAACCTGCCACAGTCCACTGGGACTGCTGTGGGCGTTTAAACAGGAACCTTTCCAGGTTGGGGTGAGGTGTGGTTTAGTCTTGCAGCTTAGAGTTAAATAATTGGGGGTGCCAAGCAGTTCCTTCCTCAGATGCTTTTAGCTCGTCTTCACACTCTCACCTCAGACTCGCTCGTGCTCTCTGCTGCCAGTTTGTTCATCTCTGGAGGGATTCTGGGTTCATGCAGGACAGTGTTGCATGATTTACCAGAATAGCAGGAGCAAAAGGAAAGAAACAACCAACAACTAGATGGCTGTACCAGGCAGAGGCCTGAGGAAGGCGAAATATATGAAGATGTGTTTCATACCAATGGAATGGAAATTGCACTTGGTAACATTTGTCTCGCTTTGCAAAACGCTTCTTTAGATGTACTTCTATACAACACTGGCTGCTTCTTAATTGTGTAAATGAGTCGGCGGTGCGCTTGCGAGATTGAAAAAAAAGTGAGCATGTGAAAGCTCACATCTTTCTGGCTGTTTTTATTGCTAAATCAGCAGGAAACTAAGGAAGAGGCTTGCTAATTGCCAAGAAACACCACATTAAGTTAACACACACACACACACACACACGCACACACACAGGGGAATGCAGCGCCACACACCATCAGACACCCATGCTCATTGTACATGACATTTGTGCTGGCAGAAGGCGTTGTTTTATCTGTGCTATGAGTGAGATCACACTGATCCAGGAGGAGAAATTCAAGTGTGGTAGTCACACATGAAGAAGACGAGTAAAGATTAGTTTTAAAAAAGAAAACCTGTGCAAAATACAGTGTGAAGCACCACAATGCACCTCAGATGCCAGCATTGCAGGCCAAAAAAACACTAGAAACAAGAAAACTTCAATTGCGATTTGATATAGGGATCAATTTTTTATGCATTCAAGCATCTCCAAGTATTTTTAGGAATACATGAGGGAATCATTGTCTGTACTTATAATATATAGGCCAATATTAATTTGTCATTTTAATGTTTTATCATAGTAATAATTATCAATGGGTTGGGGGTAAGTTAAGTTAAAAGGCATTGTTTCATGTACACAATAAAGGATTAATTACTATACATCTACTTCAATACTATAGTACAATTCAAGATGGAGATGGATTGGAAAGGTTATTGTACTAAAATAAGAAAACAACAACCTGCAGACTGTTCGTTCTTCAGATGATATAAATCAGTGGAAATTCCTGAAGAATAATCATGTTTACATTGTATTTATAGCAAGCAGGCAGGCGAGCTTTATCTATATACCTATAAAAACAGTTGTGTCTACGATCATCACAGAGAATAGCATGGAGGAAGACAGTGAAAAGAGGGTGAGAGAAGGCTGAAAGAGGAAATGAGCAAAGGGAGAAGTTTAAACAAATGGGACATGAAG
The DNA here is from genome assembly GCA_009823395.1 of Thamnaconus septentrionalis. Taxonomy (NCBI): domain Eukaryota; kingdom Metazoa; phylum Chordata; class Actinopteri; order Tetraodontiformes; family Monacanthidae; genus Thamnaconus; species Thamnaconus septentrionalis. Next base: position 9,195,383 of record CM020503.1, read on the forward strand.
CGATCCATCTCTCAGGGAAGGATCGATCACCAAGTGGATGGATCAGTTACACCTGACTGTGTGTGTGTGTGTGTGACAGAAAGCCTCAATATCGGACAGCTCTTGTTGCAGAGAGGACCTGCAACCTAATAGAGAATGAGCGGGAGGTGGAGGGGAGACGCAGGGAGGAGAGGTTTCAGGGAGGTAAACAGTGGCGCTGATAAAGAGGTGGGGGAGAAAATAGAGGCATTGGAAATCCACTGCTGGAGTACATGAGGGGAAAGATAGGTAAGATATATGAGGAAGGAGCCGGGTGCATCTGGGAGGCAAGCACAGGGGGAAAGAAGAAGAAGAAGAAAAAAAAAATCAAGTCGGGCACGTGCACGTGCACCTGGAGCACCGCTGTGTGCGTGTGTGCGCAGCCTGTGGACGGAAGTAGAAGAAGCGGGAGGGGCAAGGAGACGTGGAGGGCAGCAGAGTCAGCAAATGATGGAGTTTAGACAAAAAAGACTGTGTGTGTGTGTGTGTGTGTGTGTGGAGGGGAAGGGGGGTGGGGCAGAGGTAAACCTGTGACTGATAACATTGTTGTACTCAGGTTGCCTCAAGGGTAGACAAGACACGCGGAGGTGGGGGTGGGGGGGCGAGGGAGGAGGCACAAAAGAGGGAAAAAAGTGGAAATTTACAGAGCTGCTGGAGGCAAAGGGGTTACAAGATGGAAGGCGAGGAGAGACAGAGACGGGGTGGGGGAGACGGCAGGAAGCGAACGCCGCACCGGCGGATAAATGGCTGACGATGGGCAAAAACAGACGAGCGAGGAGCTCGCTAATTATAGAGGGAGAGGACGAAGAAGAGAGGGTGATTTAGGTAAGACGGCGCTCGGCGAGGTTGCGGCGGGGAGACGGGAGAGAACAGGAGCGAATCAGAGGTGTTGAGGCAAAGTGGAGGAGGAGGAAGAGAAGGAGGAGGAGGAGGAGGAGGAAGAAAGCAAAGGTGAGGAAGTGGCAGGCACAGACACAGAGGCGAAGGGGGAGAATTAGATAAGAAATGTGAGGGGTGAGCGAAGGTAAAGGTCAAAGCAAGAAGCGTAAAGACGGGAAGCTCACCAGGGGAAAGTTCCCGGGCGAAGCTGCGCGCTGCGGATAAAAGTGAGATGCCTTGAGGGCAGAGCGGCAGCCAAGTCGTGGGGTGAAGCTGCAGGGGCCAGAGCACCTTAAACTGGGGCTTGTCAGGGCGGCCGAGCTGCAGCGGCGGCAGCGGCATGTGCATATTTCCTATTTTTAATGAGCGGCACTTTTTTCTTTTTTTGACGGTGCATTTGGAGCGGCCGCCCCCGCATGCAGGAGCTCAGGAACAGCCGACTGCCCCGGGGACAAACTGTCACAGCAGCCACTTTATTTCTCATGTTTGGAAAGTGATGACAGCAGACAAAAGAGGGAGAAAAAACACAGTACAATTTTTTTTTGCCTCTGAAGTTTGTATTGGAGCGTTCATAGGTCCTAGTCAAAGTGTGTGTGTGTGTGTGTGTGTGTGTGTGTGTGTGGAGGGGGAGGGCGGCGGGCAGGGTTGAATTAGTTATAACAGTTTGTGACGGCCCAGAGATGTTATAGTTTTGCAAGACAAGGAGCAGAAGGTCATTAAAGGTCGCCAAGGCCAGAACAACTTTGTTCACATGGGACAAATGCGACCAGCGTTAGTCCACCAGGTTGCATTAACGTGCACAAGCACGCCACTGCTTTCAGACGTCAACTTTTCTCCATGGACTCACATCTAGGCACACAGACTTTTAGCTCCTCACAGGGAGAAAACTTGCAGCTTCACCTGCCTGCACACAGTCTGGCTCTTTTAGCTTGGCATCGTCTTTTGTTTCAACCTTTCCTTTTACCCGAGCAAAACACGGACTAAACTATAATAGCTTCAGTTTTAATCTTTCCGGCTGGGCTTTTTTTTTTTTTTTTTTTCATGCACATGCAGAAATGTTCATCCACTTCCCACTGCTGCAGTGAGGGTGAGAAGTGCATTTATCTTGTGTGTTGTATTAAATTTGGATCTCAGGGTACGATTCAGAAGTCGATCAACTCCATTGTTGTTTTGTTGTTTATCTGGCTCCTGATTGGCTGACGTGTCCTCACACTTGGAGGCTGGCTGCACCACCGGTGGTTCTGGAGTACGCACTGTCAAACTGCGAGTTTAATTTCAAATTTTTGATCCATCCACAAGAGCCGATGAAATTGCAGTGTCTCACAGTATAGAAGTAATTAAGGCTTTTGAAGCCTTTGATCATTTACTGTAAAAAGGAGAATATGTAGCACTGGATTTGAAGCATCTCATGTTCAAGCATTGTCTGCTTTGCCTTTTATGTCACAGACTGAAAAAAAAAAATACAAAAAGGACAGCAGTGAGCCTGGTGCTACAACAAGGGATAACATTTTGGAAGCAGACCAAAGCAAATCATGTAGTAGAGTGGAGCTTGTAGGATTCTGCTAGAAACCCACATGTTAAGATATTAATGCTGCACCAATATTTGGGCTAAAACTGCTCCTCAGTCTGACAAACCAAAGCTCACACCTAATGGAAAATATTGATCCGACAATTTGCCTTAACCTGTGGAGTCAGTGCTCACGTCTGGCTGTTTAAGTATTAAGTTGCATGCATAATACACCAATGCTAAGGGGCAGCACTTTCCGGCATGTTCCCAGGGTGCTGCTTAGATTGAAAATAATAAAAGTTAAAAAAAAAAAAAAAAAAGTCAAACCCCTCCTCTTAGTTTGCCTCTGACTCATCGCCTCATCTCATTTCCAATCTCTGTCACCGTTACTCTGACTGTTATCAACACTCCCCGTCACTCTCCCTGTATCTAGGTTATAGTTGCTATGGCAACTAATATGCATGCCAATCGGGGACAGTGACTCATCTCTATACCTTATCAGTGCGTAGCAGTATTTAGGGCTGGCTGTGGGCACTGGCAGGGATGCTGTGTGACTCACATATCTAGCTGAGCGCTCTGAGACCCACGTTACTATGGAGCAACCCAATTTGATCGACTGACCCACAGTCTTAAGAAACAGCTTGATGACATAAGTCTTTGTCTAATCCGCTCCCACTGGTATATAATTGTTACTGCACTCAATCCTTTGGGATGCTGTTGCAGGGCATTATGGACGTATATTATTGCATTACTGCAGGAGTTCAGAGCATTTTGGAACAGAAGGGAGCATGGGTTACATGAACTTAACGGGGGACAGTGACCTCTCCCATGGATCTGCTCAGTAGGTAGTGCTGTCCAGTCAAACGTATAATAAGAAAATCCCAGGCTACAACTCCCCTGTTTAATAATATTCGATAACATGCAACACTGCTTGTTTTACATTGGTTTGAATGCAGCAATTTGAAAATCCCATGCACAATTTTGCTACTTTGCTTTGCAGTCATGCACACAAAAAGCAAAAACATACATTTGATTTGTATGACAGCAGACTAACCAACTACTGCTTTATAAGTCTAGAACAAAAAAACATTTTGCCTCTCAAAAGCCGATTTATGTAGCCAAAGAAACTTTTTTAAAAGGTCAATTCTCTTCAGCAACTTGAACAAAGTCTTCAAAGCTCCACAAAGCTGGACTCTAGTAGCAGAGATAGTCCCTTGTTCTGTGGAGAGAAACATCTATATTGCAGTGTAGATGAGTACATCTCTGTATGGATGTTATATGCTGTGAAGCACAAGTGGACATTAGTGGAGGATGACACTCACGTCTGAAGAGACCTTGGCCCATGAGTGCGGCTGAGTGCAAAACAGACTGTGGAACCATTTCTGTCTAGTCAGAGTAGGTGTAAGTATAAAAAAAAGAAGAAAAACAGACAAAAAACAAAAAACAAACTTTTAAAAAACATTTTAAAAGAACAATGTGAACCTTTTACTGGTTTTAAACTCATATTTTCTTCGTTGCCTCTCTTCTCTCTTTGTTTCTATGCAGGTCTGTGGACAGCCAGGCTTTCTACCATGCCTGTCCCCCCACCCCTCAATCCCTGCAGAAGTAAACACCTGCCCCGTTCACAACCCCATCCTCAAAAAAGGGCAGAACATTTCCCCTTCCCTCCATCCATTCTTTCCATCCTCCTCGTCCGCCCGCTCTTCGTTCCGTCCTTGGCTTCCTCGTCGCATCTCATCCACTGCCCATGTCCCAGGACGACAAAACGAACCCTTCCCGACTCGGCCTCGTTCCCCGCGTTCCACTGGCTAACTCTTGTCACGTGCTGCCTGCTGCCCTCTCTGATTGGAGCGGGTGAGACTTGGGGCGTGGTCTCCGCCTGCCCCTTCCACTGCGTGTGCCGCAACCTGTCCGAGTCGCTGAGCACGCTGTGTGCCGACAAGGGCCTCCTGTTCGTGCCGCCGCATGTGGACCGGCGCACCGTTGAGCTGCGACTGGCAGACAACTTTATCATGGAGGTGGGAGGGAGCGACTTTGTCAACATGACCGGACTGGTTGATCTGACTCTGTCAAGGAACACCATCCACCTGATCCGACCGCTGGCCTTTGCTGACTTGGAGAGTTTGCGCTCGCTCCATCTGGATGGTGAGACAAATATTCCTCCCAGAATTTGCTGTCAGATTTGCTAGCATCTTCACATACGTCAAGAAAAAACTGGTGTAAAATAATTCAGCATTTTTTTTTTGTGTGTGTGTGTCTAGGTAATCGGTTGACGATACTTGGACCCCGGGACCTTGCGGGTTTGGTCAATCTGCAACATTTAATTGTCAACAACAACCAGCTGATCAAAGTCTCCGGCCAGGCCTTCGACGATTTCTTGCTCACGCTGGAAGACCTCGACATGTCCTACAACAATCTCAAAAAGTATGTTTTTGTTTCTGGTGGGATCACATCGTACATTCAGACACTCCACAATGTCCCAACCACTGGAAACACACCATATTACTTTTGAGCCTCTTGAGATCTCAAGTCCTCTCAAGTGCAGCACAAAGACAGAATTCAGTTCTAAGTTTCATTTGGAGGCGCTGTGGAAACTGTATCATCCTGCAAGAGTCAGCAAAGGCAGAGCTCAAACTGCTGAGTCTGGAAGTGAAGGACTTAAAGCTCTAGAATTTGAGAGTGAATCAGTTTTGATGAGGCTCCACTTTTCTGTGCGATCTGATTAAGATCAGTAAAGTGCACGTCTGAACCCAGTCCATTGCATGTGCATGCATTGCTTTTACTATACTATACAGTATTTGATTTACCCTTGGAACACACACTATGGTTAGCGTTATTTAGACCGAAAGAGGAAAACTCGTCCAACACTGGCAAATGTATATTTTAGGAGCAAATAAGGCAGAACCATGATAATAAACTCACAATAATGCCATTATTTTTTCTACCACTTACTGCTTTGATTAACTTTGCAGTTCTTCTTCATCACTTGCCTCATCTGGTGCGACTTTAACCTCCACCAAAACATAGGAGAAACATAGTGCATGATACTAAAATAATAATAATAATAATAATAATAATAATAATAATAAAACTTTATTTGTACAGCGCTAAATCACAACCAAGGGCGTTTCAAAGCGCTTTATACAATCAGAGAGAACCAACCGGCCCCCGGAGCAAGCAAGATGCAACAGTGGCTGGGAAAAACTCCCCAGTGGGAAGAAACCTAGGGCAGAACCAGACTCCAGAGGGCCATCATCTGCCTATGAGTAAATAAGAACGATGTGATCCCCGATTTTTTAACCATAGCAAAAAAAGAGAACGCTTTACAAACTGGAAAATACTTGACAGGAGGAAGTGAAAGACGAACAAAATGAGCAGAGAATTGAGCCACACCAGTTGCTCATACTGTTTTGGCCATGATATTTACCAAAACGCTCTTGAAAAATTATCTAATGCGGACTCTGCTCATTTCATCCAAAACAACAACTATGTATCTTATGTATACTTCGTAAAATATGAAGCATAGTACATTTTTTGTTTCTTCAAATGCTTTCCAATTGGAGACATCTTGCTCTGCAGACAAACACAGGGACCATCTGCCGTTTGTTGTGGTTGTTAATAATTTATCACATTTTTCCTCTCGACTTGAAGTGACTCTCCTCTAAAATTTTAATGGCAAAAACAACGTATTATCTCAAAACAATAGCGAAACCTCCAGAAACCATATGAGATGGTAGTCACTGATACGGAGTTCAAGGCTCTCTTTATTGGGAGCTATAGATGAAAAACAAAAAAAAATGTGTAAATTAAAAACTCTATGGCAAAAGAATAGAAAATAAAACTGCGTAGTTGGTGCCATGGCTTCCAGACGATTTCTCTGTATTGACAGAGTTGCTTGTCATAACTTTGACTTTACGAGTTGATTAGTATTAGTGTATTAATATATTAGTATTAGAATGAAGTGAAAACAACCAACCAACTAACCCATAAAAATATTTTATTGTTACAGGGTACCATGGGAGTCAATTCAGAACATGGCCAGTCTGCACACACTCAATCTGGACCATAACCTAATAGACCATATTGCAGAAGGAGTCTTTGGAGAACTCTACAAACTTGCAAGGCTGGATATGACCTCAAACAGGCTCCGCACCCTTCCTCCAGACCCCCTCTTTGCAAGGTAAGCCTATTGGTAGCAGGAAGTCTCCAGTTTTTAGGGTTTTCAATAGGAAGAAAATGTATCAATCACGGTTTATTACTATTGTCACTATTCATATATATCCATCTATATATCACTATTACTGAATCACACAAAAATGTCCATATTTACGTTGTATTTCCAATGCAAATTGATCCCTTTCAATGCCATACACTGGGCCTTCAAAAGACAGTTAAATCACCAGTGTCACCCAGCAGGAAGGTTCAGTTAGTGCTCTAATCCACAGCAACATTTGCATTTTACTATAAAATTATTTTCTCTGCCTACAGACTGGATTACATTTCTGTAATCATACAGACAGTAAGCAGCGACTAATTACACAAACAGGCGTACGTAATGATGGGATAACCATAAAGCTCCAACTTAAAAATAGAAAGACTGTATCCGAAAGAAATTGAACTCAGCAGGGCTGCGATTACGCCGGAAGGTTGAGGCTTTAAACGGACTCTGAGTTTGAGCTATTATCTTGCAATATTCCCCCTGTGGCATCGCAGGTCTTGTACTAAGCAATCTAGAAACCTGCTTACAGAGGTATGCAGCGCATCAGGGTTTCGTTTTCTTCCTCCAAAAACCATTCCAAACTTAATTTGAAAACACCAGTGGCAGGATGCTATAAACAGTGCTGAGGTTACATAATGCTCTTGTGTCTGTCGTGAAGAATCTTCTCTTTCCTCCCCAACTTTACAGCACAAAGTTTTGAAAATTTGATGAGGCAAGGTTCTCACTGATAAACAAAACGGAACAAAACAATCTGTGTCTAATCTAATAATTACGATCTTGCATTCCAATAAATTGGACTCTTAATTAATCCTTCCACAGATGCAAGAAAGTGCTACTGGAGCTTCATTTATTTACATATCGTATGTAAAAAAAAAAAAAAAAAAAATGTATTGGTTTTTAACTCAAGATAAAAAAGCAGTGCAGTATCAGGTTATTGAACTTTGTTTTTGAAACGAATGGTTCCTGATTGTACTTTTCATCTTCAGGTCCCAGACAGGAGCAATAAGTCCTACTCCCTACAACGCAGTCATAAGCTTAAATTTTGGTGGGAACCCATTACACTGCAACTGTGAACTGCTGTGGTTGCGGCGGCTTATTCGCGGAGACGACATGGAGACGTGTGCCACGCCCCCTCACCTGGCTGGAAGGTAAACACTGCAGTTTGATGGATCCTTACTGTTGAGCAGTAAACTGAACAGGCAGCAGTTTATCCTTGCGCTTTCACTTAGTAATGCCGACTTTAACAGCAGGTGCAACACAGCTAAGTAATGTCAGAGGAAAGCACACAAAATCACACGACAGTTATTCTCAAAAAATGTCACTGCCAATTTATCTTTTGGCCCATTGCTCTTCATCTGTTTGTAACGTGATTCATCACCAAAAAGACAATGGAGAATCTCTGTATATGCAAGAACAGACCAGGAGCAACAATTTGCAGGACGGGTTGATCATGAAAGCATGAAGACCATAACTCAATTTCAATTACAACTTCAATCACAGTTTATTCCAACTTTGAGAACACTCATAGCTCATCTAGTCACACTAATGCGAACGCTGGGACACTTCTTGATTCATAAATTCCTTTCATTTGTCCCTCAGATATTTCTGGTCTATTCCCGAGGAAGAATTTACCTGTGAGCCGCCTCTGATCACCCGGCACACCCACAAGCTGTGGGTGCTGGAAGGTCAGCGGGCGACGCTAAAATGTCGTGCCATTGGTGACCCTGAGCCTGTGATCCATTGGGTCTCGCCGGACGACCGCATCATCGCCAACTCATCCCGGACGAGCTCCTTCAGCAACGGGACCTTGGATATCTTAGTCACGGTTTCCCGCGACGACGGCCCGTACACGTGCATCGCAATAAACGCAGCGGGCGAAGCCACTGCCACTGTGGACTTGAAGATAATTCCTCTTCCTCATCGCGGGGGAGCAGGGGGCAGCACAAGCAACACCAACATGAACACCAAGAACAACAGGAACGTGACCAATGGGATTTTACGGACAGATCCAGGCTCATCGGATATCAGCACGGGAATAAACGGAGGGATTAACAACGGCGGGCGCGGAGGAGATCCGGAGGACGGGAGAACAGGTGTGGGCGAGGAGGACGAGAGCGAAAGCAAGCCCGCCGACAGGGAGAGGGTGGATGGCGGGAGCATGGAGGACGACGAAGGGGATGAGGAGGAAGCGAGGATGGTCGGGGTGCAGGGCGTCACGTCAACCTCGGCTCAGGTGCGATGGGATTTGGGAAGTTTGTCCACAGCCTATGTGGTCTGGATGTATCAGATTCAGTACAACTGCACGGCGGACGAGACCCTCATCTACAGGTTGGTTCAATTTCCCTCACGTCGCTTTCGACAGCATCAATTAAACACAACAGTCAATGCCACTTTTTGTGAGAGCTTCGCGAGACGTCAGAGGGGAGCTCTTAGTGGTCTTGTAGTAACATCTCCTCTTTATGCAACTACAAATCATCTTTGTACAGTCAGCAACTTCTATCCCTCTGATGGGGATATGATGATCTCCTGCAAAAACCGCTGAAATATTTATCTATCACAGCACGACACTTCCGCAGTCCAACTGTTCACCTTGGATACGGACGAGTGGATAGCTCAAGGGATGGATGAATGGGCAGACAGGTGAAGGGATAGAGGGTGGAAGAACTTAATAATTCATCTCGATCACCATATGACACTAATGTGATTTGGGGGAGTACAAATGGGAAGAAAAGTGTATGAAAGTTAAGTCAATTCAGTCGTCAAGCTGTTGAAGAAAAACTGGACTTCAGAACATAATCTCGAAAAACATTGAGTTCATAAACAACAACATGCCTCTATTAATATGCTCATTTGATAAGGCAACATGGGGAGTTGATGAGAAATGCCACCTCTAATTTGAGGCAGCTTTCAAACCCTCCATAAGCCACGCCAGTTTGCATTCAAATGAGCTACCCCCCATACATCACTGTACATGTTTACTAAACAGGCACCCTGGGGAAGAAGCAATTAAACATTTATAGTGACTGGGGCTGGAGTTTTAGCGCTGTTATTGTCATTACAAATAATTTAGAAACTATTGCTTAAGACTCACGTGTTTGGAGCAACATTTAACAAAAGGAGAGAAATGGGGAGGGGGGAGGAGAGTCTGTACAGCGGGAAATCTTTTTTGTAGCTACAGCTTCTCTTTGCTGAAATGAGATTTTATATAAGGCAGCTGTGTGGTAAGAAAAGGGAATAAAAGGTGGGAATAAACTGAAAACAGCATCCATGTGAATAAGAGACGTATGGGGGAAATGTCTTTCTAATACCTAAGTTCTATTATGTGATACCCTTTAGAAATATACAACAAAATACAAACAGAAACAAGTATAAAGGCAAGATATCAGTCAAAATAAATGAGATCTCCTGCCTTTCCTTTTCCTGTTTTCTGAAACAGCAGTGCTTGTCCAACTGTGGGTGGGGTATCAGCCATATATACAAACAATTTTATTACACCATGAAAATGTTTGGAAGAGGCTGGAAGAGATGAAAAATGGTTGAGTGCTGGCGCTTGCTATTGTGTCATAAATTTTATTCACTTATTTATTTATTGCTGCGCAGCACCGACAGTGGTCCGCTTCAATGAGGGTAGCACGAGGCTGGAAGTGTTATTGACAGGGAGTGAAGGAGGCGCGCCACGTGGCACGAAGAGGTCAGGTGGAAAGATGATTGGAAGGATGAAGAATGGCTGAGCCATAATCAGGATTGAAGAAAGTAAAGGAAGACCGCAGCCGAGGCTGAATGAAAAAAAAAAAAAAAAAAAAGATGGAGGGGAAGGAGAAACTAATAGTTTGAGTGATGGATAGGGCCGGAAGGGAGGAAGGGGTGAATTTTGAGATAGGAATGGGGCCTCAGAGGTTTCAGAAAGGATTGACGTAGACAGGGAAGATAGGAGATGCGCTCTACCCAAATCACCCTGGGAGAGATAGAGATGAAAGAATGATGGGGGAAACACAGGATACGCAGGCGGCCAATAAGAGGGCAAAAAATAGAGTAGAGTCCAATTGGTCTGTGAGGAAAAGGCATGGAAACAAGGATGGAAGGACGGTGCAAAGGTATTTAGATGTGTTGCCAGGTCCAGGTAAGGGATGAGCGTGTGCTGCCTTGAATGAGTGAATATATAAAAATAGCACACCGCTCCAAAGGACGCTGAGAGCGCTGCGATGCAGCCGTGGAAATGCTCAAACATGACGGGCAGTTTGTCGTTGTAAAGCTGTTTCTATGCAGTGCTATACTAAAAGAGGCTGGTCTCCTGACTCACCTGTAGCAATTACAGATCTAGAAACAACCATAGAGTGATCAGCTTTGTTAACTCCTGACAGAAAATACTCGAGAAATGGTGAATGATGAAAATGGCTTTAAATCACTCTGGTCAAAACAAGGACTTTGCTAAATACTCAGCTAGAGAGCAAATATTGAACATAAAATATTTTAACAGATTTCGTGTACTGCACTGCAGTGCACAGTGGCACAGCTTTCAATCCCTGCCAAAAACAACTAGGACTGAGACAAAGCAAAAGGTGAGGGTGTCAGCGCCGCAGCTGGAAATGAGGAGATGTTGAAAAAACACAAAGATGAAGCAACACAATGAAGAGAAGAGAGACACAGACTGCGTCACGGCAAACTGCGTCACAGGATAGACACAGGACTTCAGCGAGGGGAGAGTAAACAATGAGAAGCTCCACTGAAGAACAAAGCAGAGGGATGAGATGGTTGACTCCATGGTGCCAGTGGGCATTGAGGTCACTGCGGCTATCTTAAATGTGAAAGGGAAGACAGACGGCATGTGCGCAGCAGGGAAGGCAAGATGAACACAGAGACGAGATGTCTGAGGGGTTTGAGGCAGGAATCGGGAAAAGTGGCCTCAAAGGACACATTGAGGTAATGGCAGAGGGAGGTCTTTGAAATGGAAGCGTACCGCAGTGTGCCCAGTGTAGCTTTCCATCGCCCTGTCAGCGCGCCAGTGCCAACCACAACGGCATGCTCGGCAGTGAGAGGGTAAAAGGAGCCGGTGGCCAAACGGGATTTTGGCTGACTGATTGACCACCGAGATTCCCAGCGTTCCAATGTGGGTTTTGTGTACACACTGTGCCCGTGTTGTTGCTATGCCACGCATTGTTTAGCAGATGGGTGGGTGGGGAGGAGAACGTAACAGCTGATATAAAATTAGGGTGGGGAGGAAATACACTGAACAAAGCTGTCGTATTTCAGCCAATTTTAGATCCAGGTATCATTTTCATCCCGAACCCCAGTGGAAGCAGCCACCCAAAAATTCTACACATCTAAAAATAACATACTGGCCTTCTTAAAGATGCTTGGTTGTAACTTCCTGCCAGAGGACAGAACAGGCACCAGGCTGAGGCTGTTGTCAACTAACTCGAGAGGTGTACCCGTTCCCTATGTGACATCACAAAGGGCTGGAAGTACAAAACTTTAAGTGTTTTAAACACACACTGTTGTGTGAGTGAAGGGTGGACTTCTCTCATTTCTGAGGAGTCCAATTGATAGCACAGAATCACACTTTACAGTTGGAAAATATGGATGCAGTGAATTCAGAATGATGATGCACGGCCGCCAGACCAATGCCAGGCAGCACCAGCCTCCATTGTAGCATGTTGAGCCCACAGCTGAAGGCCTCAGAGACGGCCAGCTGGGATATGGGCCATGTGACATCTGGCGGGCTGCGCTCGCCACGTCCCCACTGACAGTGTGCCGCTGTGATTTGATCCTAACATCATGCCTGTCCTTGATTCTCTAATGAGAACTGTCCGCTAATAAAGGATGGTACGGAGGGTTGGTTCCTGCTGGATGTGAGGACTTGAAGGAGTCTTGGTTATTCCAGCCTCCAATCACGTCCAGCCTTCGCTGAAAAGCACGATGCAGGGCGGAATGAACATCTCATCGTCTTCATTAAGCGGCAATTGAGGAGAGACCCTCATCAGCGCATCTTTGAAACATCCCCTCTACATACATACTATGTACTTCAGGGAGCACTTCATTTAGAGAGCCATGCATGCATTTCATAGAAGCAGAGACTTGATTTTCATTTAAACGGGTAAAATACCATTTTCAACAGGGACCTGGCCAAAAAGTCAAAAAAAAAAAAAAAAAAAGAATCAAATTAAATTTAAAACAGTTTCATAATTTAGAGGGCAGTAGCGTGACTGGCTCCAATAGAAATGAATTCAATTGCGTTCGAGTTTGTTCTGTAGCGTTTTCCATACAGTGTATGCAGCAAGACTAAATGCACACCAAGACATAGGCATCACAGGAAGGTAAGGCATAGTGATTGGTGGTCTGTCTTAAAAGTGAACATAAAACAAAACATCCAGCCAATTGATCCCCTCATAGAAATGTACATGGTTGACATTTCTTCTTGTCAATGACTGACTTATTGTACCGTCCACTTTTGTCTTTAATGTCAGAGATGCAAACCCATCAAAATGCGTTTTAGAAAAGAGCAGCCGACATCCAGGCTCACATCCATGACTGTTCTGAGACCCATTCACAGAAAGTTGCTGTTCAGTTTCAGTATCTTTCAGGCCAAACTCTGTGTGTATTATAACAAATACATTATTCAACCACTGAATTATAGAAGACGCTGTCTGTTGCTTTACCCTGCACCCCTGATGTTTTTCTCCCCTCCAGAGAACAGCCTTTAATAAATCTGCGGTGGGAGAGGTTTTCAATAGTTAATAAATCGGCAGGGCGCAGAGATGCGCTGGTGGCAAAATTTGTATGACACTTGTACGTGTCAGAATGTCTTTAAAGCGTGCAGGCTGGAGTGTGAGGGCTTTAACAGTTGTCACAATTCTACCCCAGTCTTAACAGGATCAACCTTCCTGCTGGGCTCCAAGAGCACCAAGTTTGACACAGACTTTAATGGGAAGCGAAACGATGCCAGGGAGAGGAGGTCCAACAGAAGTTGGACAGAAACATCATGTTGAGCTTAAGAAATAAGGAAAAAGTAAAAAGCGGAGGCCCCATAATGTCATGCCGAGTGAAAAAGGACGCGTCGAGCGCTCAACAGCAACAGGAGAGGAGCTTGCAGAGACCAGAGCACATCATGGGGAACAGTGACTCACAAAGAAAAGGGGAAATAAAAGTGAAGCGGTGCGGGAGGAAAGACACCATACAGGTTTCACTCTGTCCGTCAGGATATATAAAAATATAAGGGACTTAAATAACTATCAAGGACCTGCAGCTTTTTGTCACACAATACGATGCTGGAGAGATTGAATTGGACAAACTTTGTTCTAATAAATAATAGAGGAATATGTCAAATAAAATGCCAGAAGAGAGCAGATAAGTGCAGCTGCCGTCAGGTTTGACAAGGACTCACGAGAATAAATGGTAAGAGGGAGGAAGGAGGGATGAGAGAGGCTGTTTACAGGGATGGTAGGGAGTAAAAATAAAAATAGGAGAGGGACAAATGGGTTTTGGAATTGCACCCCAGTGGCAGACGTAATTAAGCTTTAAACTACTGTGTCAATATAAGTGTCAAAGCACAGAGGAAGCGTCGGCTTCCAACAAATGTTCTGCTGCAAATATTTTCATATTGAGTTCTGCAGCTGGGTCAGTGAGCAGTGGGTGCATAAAGGGACGGGGCTGTCTAATTCCTCTTTTTAATTGTGTTGTAAAAATAAAACAAAGAGAAGCGAGGGAGAAATGTTGTACGCAGGCAAATACGGAGGGATCGGTAAGAAGGAGGTCATTAAAAAAAGGAACGGGAACGGGAGCAAAACATCGGAATCAGGCGGCACGAGGAAAAAAAAAAATAAAACCAGGCCAAATGAGGGAGAGCGGACCGAGGAGGAGGAGGGATTAAGGAAGAGGGCAGGGAAGAAGGAGGGATGAAACAAAATCCCGGGGGGAGGGGGCAGGCAGAGGGGGGGGAGACTGACAGAGAGACAGATCAAGGGAAACAGAGGAAGAGATCAGATGCGATTGGAGGAGACAGCCAACAAGGCGGAGACACAAATCAAGAGCAAAAATGGAGACGGGGCTAAATGAAGAATCAAAATGAGGCGCGGGGAAGGAAAACGAGGGGCCGCATGTGCGTCAGACGAAGAGATGATCACAGCCAGAGCTGCTCGTCCGCACCTGCTGCGCACGTTCCTGTTTTCAATGTCGCAGGACTGAGCAATGTAGAGGGGAATAAAATGTGTGTGGTGGTGGTGGTGGTGGGGGTGTGGATGCTTTCACTGTCTTCTCCCTCTGCCGTCCATCACCTCTCCTCCTCTCCCTCCCTCTCTCCTCTCCTCCTCTCCGTCTACCTCGCCTCCGCCTCGCCGGCTGCGTAGAGAAGCCACTCCCCTCGCCGCCTTCCTGCGCCTGTGCGCGTCTGTGTGTGTGCGCGGTAGCCTTTGCGGGGTTCAGGCGTAATTAGAAGCACGGAGACAGACTCACCCGGGGTATGTTTGGTGAAAGAACACTGTGTGTCAGCAGATGCGGGGACAGTAATGAGAGCAACAGCCTCGGCTCTCGCACGGGGAGAGAAGGAAAAAACAATTCAATCACGCGACGCAATGCATGCGAGTTGCACTTTATATTTATGAACTAACGCTGTTTTGGGAGTTGGAGGTATTCACCCAAGATGCGACGGTGAATATCATTGTGTGCGCGTCCGTGGTGTGCGAGCCCGGCCGACTTCCACTTTGCAGGTGGAACAACAATATAGACAATAACCATAAATAGAGGTAATCATGCATAATGCATGGCAAAGCGGCGTATCAAAGATGCATGTGAGTGCGAATGGGTCCAGTTCTTCCATGTATATTTCAGTGAATTTGCTTGCTTTTTTTTTTTCCTTCTCTCCCGGCTAGCCATGCGGCCAAGTAGGGAAAAAAAAAAAGGAAAAGAGAGAAGGATGACAAGGAGGGAGGAGTGGTGGGGGGGAGCTGGATGGGCTAGAAGGGGCAGACGTGACCTTCGCTGCTAAATAGTAACACAGGAGTATAGATGTGGCTAATAGAAAGGTAGTATAGCGGCTGCAAGGTGAAGGGGGGTCAGGCACTCCGAGCTCAGGTATGCATGCGGGAGCCCGTGGGCGCTTGTCAAAGGAGTGCAGAGGCACACGTCTGATTAGCTGATGAAACACGTGGAGGAGGTTGAAGATGAGAAGAAAGAGGAGTGATGTGAGGAGGGGTGTGCTTGGAAAACAGCTTCAAATTTTCAATCAGAATCAAAGCAGGGCAAAAAAAGGAAGGTCAGCATCCAACTAAATGCATCACTGCAGTTTTCAGTAAAGAAAGGAGGGAAGATTTAAGGGGGCAATAACGGCGAGATAAGAGCGATGGACCGCCCGGTGGAAAAAGGAGGAGATCAGCGCGACCCGGGCGGATGTGACAAAAACCAGGAGGGCAGTCAGAGGAGAGGATCAAAACAGAGCTGTAAAGAAGGTTTACTGGGAAGACGGGGGATTGAGCACAATGGGAGGAAAAAGATTGATAAGTCAAAGATTAATTAAGATAGTCACATTCCTAAAGTTGAAATATATCTGGTGCAAGAGACTAAAAATCCACTGGAAAACAGCAATAATTAGTTGTTTATATGGGATAATGAGCAAAAAGTTTCTCGTCGCAGTGCACCAATAAAACTTGCCGGAGGCTGCTGTCCGTATTAATCAAGCCGAGGCAGTATAGAGGAAGAGACGGAGGAAAAAGGACACAATAAAACAGGGGTGTGTAAGCACGGCAGTAAATTAGACAGAAGAAGCCTTTTAAATGTGGGTTTAACCTTTGCAGCAGAGAATCAGAACATCAGTAGGTGACACGGATCTCTGCAGTGATGGTCACTTTGTGTGCTCTACCGGTTTCACAGAGTCCTGGTCAGGCTCTGGACCGCCCTGCACTGCTGCAACATTGTTGTATTTTTTCCCAAAAGTGTTTATACGCAAATTCAGAATTTATCTGCGAGCGAGATGTCTTGGCATGTGAAACACAAGGGTGAAAAACCACACCGTCTTTAGGCAGCTGAGGGCGCCGACAATGAATAATTCCATGGAGCACATTATTTCTCAAGACGGGCAAGAATATTGACTTCACATTTTTAAGGCAGTTGAAAGTTTTAAGGAGTGAAATAGTTTGAAGTTTTGTGGAAAAAGATCACTGTTAAATGCCACTGCTGATGCAGCTCTTATTATTTAATTCTCCACTGCGCCCACAGATTTGCCTTTTCTCTTCCATGCTGTCGCATGATGCTAACACCACATTTACCATTATTTGCATCGTATTGATGTTTGTTTTCTCTAATTTTAAATGGAAATAGCTTAAACAGAGAATTGTGGGGGCAAGAGTCAAAGTATAGCTGATGGTCATGAAAAAAATCATTAAATGTGTTAACACTGCACAATGAATAGCCTTACTTTGGTCTCTGGCACTGCACTGTCAAATAATGAGATTTTGCCATGGCAACACACCTGGTACCTGAGTAAGTGAGCACAGACAATAAGATAATTGGTGGATTTTTGACAGCTTCTGTATGGATTATGCCAGGATATGTCATGTCAGAGTACACTGTGGTTCTATAAGAGGCTGTAGCTTTTGCAGAATTTGGAGGCTGGATGCATTCCTGTGCGGTTTTATTTGCTTCTTTATTGTTATAATTCAAATCATTCAGGAGTCTGCAAAAGGCTTTGAAAGATATTTTGGAATATATGCTGAGGTGTCAGTGACTTGGAAGGTGGTAAAACAGAAAAATGGTCCGTCAAAGCAAAATTTATTTTGTTATAATATGATTATTGGGCCTCTTCAACTCTTAGTCATTTAAGTCATCAGATTAAAAACTAAAGCAAAGTTAAATATAAAAAATGAAAAGTCTCTGTTTCCTGGTTGGTTCAGGTTTATTAAAACACACTGGAACCACACACTGCGCTTGCGAGTGTTCAGCTAAAGGCTCCCTCAGTGTCTGAGGCAGGCTAGATAGCACTTAATGGATGGAGCTCATGTCTGAAGGGAACTGGATTGGAAGCAGCAGACAAAGTGTGAAAAGTGCAGCGGGAAAAAAAAGAGGAACTGTTAATGCAGACAAGACGAGAATAAAAACAAACACTGGGAAACATTCTTGGCAGTGGCAGGGACTCACAACTGCACGTTTGCCCACACAACAAGGTTGTACAGCAGAGAGTAAAGTCAAACCCATCAGCAGCAGACACTCGAGCTCCGCTCCAGTCTCCCACACACACTTTACCCTGTCACGCACACATTTAAAAAAAATAAAATAAAGTCCTGCATACAAACAAGAGGAAGGATACAAACAGTGACAAGCAGATGCATCTTCTGCACTCTTCCCTCGCCATCACCACACCGCTTCACCGTTTCTGCCAGGCCCTCCATTGCTCACCTCTCCCCGCGTTTGTTAGTTGAAAAGAGCTGCTGAAACACTTTGAATGAGGGAACAGTCAAGGCACTCCTCTCTTGATTATCCCACGCGGGCACTCGTCCCACATTTGGGTGGGGGGGGGGTCAAAACCCACCACAAACATGAGTTCACTTGACATGTTTGTTTCTCATTAAAAATGCCAGAGACGTCCCAAATTAAATCAAATCTTGGCAGCTGCATTTAAAAGGACACGTTTTTTTTGGTCCGTAAAGCCGAGGTCTCAAAAAATGGTTTGCCATTCGTCTCTCCCCGGGATTCGCGTTACGAACTCCCACAAACACGTCCCTGCACTCCAAATGAGCAGACAGAGTTCTCTGTTCACGTTCCCTGGGCGTGCGCTGCATCAATAGCCTCATTCTGCCTCTCAACCCCTGCTGCAAAACCCACTCCTGCAGTCTCTCTTTGCCTCCTTTCCTTTGCCACATTTTTTTTGTAATCCTCCCTCAGAACCTCCATGAATTTTCTGAGGGTAAAATAATAGCATTTAAATTAGTGCAGACGGTTTAGAGCAGGGGTGGGCAAAACTTTCTGACCGGTGGGCCACTATGGGTTATAAAATGTGACAGAGGGACTGGAGCAGGAGCACATGGATGGAGTGTTTTGGTGACCCACCTCATAGGAGAAAAAATATATATCATGAGATATTTAGAAAACATGTGCTTTGATGTCAATTGAATATGAAACAAAGCAAAGTTACCAACCAAATATGTGTCTTTGAAGCCCCACGGTGTTCAGCTCTTTATTGATATGACTCTTAAAACACTGAAAATATAAATGAAATACAGCTATTTTATGACATACTATTAATATAATTTCTTCAAGTTTGGTTGGCCAGACTAAAAAGCTTAACGGGCCACACACTCCGGGCCCTAGTTTGCCTATACATAACACGTTGTTCGTCTCCATTCTGCTCGCAGGATCCTACCGTCCACCACCGACCGTTTCCTGCTGAAGAACTTGGTGTCGGGTGCCGACTACAACCTGTGCGTGCTCGCCATCTTCGACGACACCGTCACGTCTCTGGCGGCGACAAAGGTCTTGGGCTGCGCCACCTTCTCCACCAAGGACGTTTACCCAGCGTGCCGCTCCCTCCAAGCCCATTTCCTCGGAGGGACGCTCACCATATTGGTAGGTGGAGTGGTCGTGGTCACCCTCCTCGTGTTCACCGTGGCCCTCATGGTGCGCCACCGGGTCTGCAACCACACCGACCACACACTCTGCCACAGCACCGGCGCAGAGGCGGGCGGCGGGGCCTGCTGCCAGAGCGGGGGCGTGGGTGGCGGGGACAAGGGGGCAAACAGCGGGTGCTACCAAGCCAACGGCGCTGGGGACGTGATGATGGTGGTGCTGCCCAACGGCCTGCCGTCCAAGAGGGGAGGGGACAAGGACAAGGAGAGGGACAAGGAGGCAGAAGGGGCCGATTCGTCGCCATCGTCGGCGCCCCCGAAGCTTCCTCCCAAACCCAGAGCCAAGCCCAAGGTCAACCTGGAGCAGTTCCTCTCCGCCGGCGGGATCGTGTCGACGGCGGCGGGGGCGGGCAGCGAGATGGCGCTGGTGGTGAGGCAGCGCAGGCTGGACAAGGCGCTGCCGTACACTCTTGAAAGTGACAGAACTCCCCTCTATTACTCCCCGTCCCCGCCATCCACGCTCCCGCGTCACTCCCACTCCAGGGAGCGTCCCAAGCCGCGTCTGGAGCGCGAGCTGACCAATCGCGCCAGCTTCTCTCTGGCGGCGCCCCTGAGAGACTCGGAGCTGCTGGACTGGAGAATCTCTCCCCGCGGCAGGGACAAATGGAACTCTTCACAGGCTTATCAGAGCCCCTTGTCCCCCCTGAGCCCCGCATGCGGCACCGTCAGCAAGCGGCGCCACTCGCTGGACATGGGTTCCTCCGTGGCGCTGGCGACAGACGCCGCGGCCACCGTTGCCAAGCGGTACGGCGCCGTGAGCTACGCTAAGCGGCTGAGCGTGATCTGGACCAGGCGGAGCCAGTCGCTCCACGGGATGCTGGTGCAGTGCGCCTCCACGACCAGCACCACGTCGTCCACAACGAGCGAGGAGGCCGAGAACGCCGGGGGCTTTGGGCCTCACTTCCAGAGGGGCTTCATCCACGCTTACAACACCACCAACTCCAACTCCAACGCCGCCTCTTCGAGAGCAAACGACCCGATGGACAGAGCAAGGGATAAAGCAAAAGATGGGAGCGACGCCAACGAACTGGAGGAGAGCATTGTGTAGCAGACAAGAGCGAGAAGAAACGAAGAGGGACGGGCGGCTCTGTGGACGGAATCTTTATTTGAGGAGGGTAGAGAGGTGGAGAGTGGGGAAAGAACAAACCATCATGTTGCGGATGAAAGGTTTTCAGTACCAGAAGAAAGAACGGGAGTAAAACGGACTTGAGCTTGGCTGTGCACAGATGATAGAGATGAGGAGCGTGAAGAGAAAAGGGAAAAGCGTGTCCGGCAATGAAGTAAGAATGTTTAAGAGGCTCTTCATTCCTGACCTGTAAAGGGAATGGCTGGAAAAAAGTGGGCAGGGAGGTGAAGTGTGGGAGAGTGGAAGAAACATAAAAGGTGGCATGTGTGAAGTGGAATTTAAAAACTCAAGGCTTAGCTAAAGCTGAATCAGAGATGAGAAGAAAAAAAAACATACACAAGTTAATAAAACGCAGCAGAGTGGAAACAAAACTGCAGAGTCAGGACAAAAGTGAACGGCGGTAAGGAGGGAGAGAGAACAGAAGGATCATGATTTAGGATCATGACATAGTCTTTACACTGACAGCATTGCTAACACTCCCACCCACCAGGGCCCGGCATCGCGACAGTTGTCACTGGATCAAAAACAACAACAACAACCAAACAACTGGTAATACCTGCCTGTCCAAAAAAAAATATATATATACCGCAGTGAGAAAGATCTGGGTGACACAGCACGACTTTGGTCGTCATGCTTTTCGACTCCTGGCATTTTTTCCCGGCCATTTTGAAACTCTTCCCCAAAACACAATGAATGTGACTTTATGTGTCCTCTGTGGCCGGACAATGATTTTTGGCTTGCCTTGCCTGCGGATTATGGGGGCATAAATACAGAGGCGAGCGCATTGGACATGATCAATCGATACGAGCTGGAAAGGGCGAATGGAGCACAGACATTATTAAAAGTCAGACTCTGGGATTACAATGGAGTCGATATGGATTACAAAATGGACGAGACAGAGGTGTTTGATGGAACATGTGCCTGTGCGCGTCTCTGAAAGGCAAGATCATATTGGATTGTCAGACGACACCGACCAGTCCGAACAAATTAATTATTCTAATGGATGCATAAGAGTGCATGCACAGTTAGATCAGGGACATGGTGTGTCTAAGGGAGCCTTAATGTTTTGATTTTTGTTTTCTTTTTTTTAATTTCTTTTTTTATTTTTACTAGCCCACTTTCGGTTAGTGTTTGTAAAGGCGGGATCCAGCCTGTTAACTCTGTGTTGGGTTTGGTTCTGGCTGCTAACAGAATGCATATGACACTAAGATGATGAGGTTTGAAAGCCCTTTCCGAAAAATCACTTTCACAGCTATTTCAATTGCAGCATTCGAAATTGTCGATTCAAGTATGTATACTTCAGGCGCCTTTCTCCCCGCATTAACAGTCTCAATGGTGAATTGGCAGCAGGTGGAAAGGAAAGCTGCTCTGGAGGCCTCTGATATCAACGGCTAGATGACTGATATGCTGGCACAGAACACAGAGACTCTTCAAACTTTTATCTGAGAGAAAAAAGAAAACTTGAAAGTGCATATATATAGTATATATACATATATATATATAAAATGATGTTACTTGTCGCACCATGTGTTTTCTGTTTTACAAAGATTTCTGGGGAACAATGTTGGGATCAAATGCAAATGTGATTTTTGTTTCAAGTATTTTTTTATGTTTGGGACATAAAAAAAAAATGTTTAGTATAACAGGACAGAAGAAAAAAATACAGAATAACACAGAGAAAGGCACAAAAAAAAGCACACCCAGCACAAACTGGCAAGGACGCACACATCCCAAAAAATGCAAACAGAAACACAAACAAACCAATGCCGACAACGGAGCCGACGGCATTGACAATAAGGACCGAGCAATTACTGTTGTTTCTTTTCTGTTTTCAGTTCATTTTTGCCAAAGTCAATATTGTTCTCTGGACTTGATATAAATAATAAAAAAAAATGATATGTACTGAACAGTGATGGACTCATTAACATATGAAAGTACGTTGTGTGTCATATTTGTGTGTACGTGTTTAACAGGATGTTTACTTCTTGCCTTTTGCACTAAAGCACATGATGTCTGTGTTGAAAGCATTCCTGGGATGACATTATTTGTCTGTGTATTTGTTTCAAGCACCGCAGAGGGCTTCAGTTACAACTTTACACAACTGTGTCTTCATTACATCAGTCTGAGAGATTCCAGGATTGAGACGGGAGAAACAAGCAAACAAAAAGAAACCAAGGTGAATGTATGACTCAAAGGTAGCGCTCTTCAAATTGAAGTTGTTTAGTTGTTGACCAGCAGAGTTCAATCTGAGTGAACAGTTCTTTCTGAGATACTTTGAAAGAACATTCAGGATGGAAAAGGCAACTGAAAACACTGTATATGATGTTCTACCGAGAGGCAGATCAATCAATCAGGATCCACTGCATTGTAGCGCTGATGCTTCCTGTAAACCATGCCTACAGTTCATAGGCAGAATGATGGATAACATTACACAGCCATGTATCATCATTGATTTTCACTGAGCACTACCTTCAGCTTAGCTAAAAACTGTATCTGCAGGACACGAGCGCTCAGCGATTTCTTCGCTAAAGCGCTCATTAGAAAGCAAAAATCGTCGATCCCTTCATGTTCAGTTATCGAGCCGACAGACAGTGAGAAAAAAAATCTTCTCCTCTGTGATTGCCAGAAGAGTAAAGCAACCACGGGCATCTTCTTGACCAAACCTCGGCAGCGGGACGCTGATCAGAAACTGGGCCGGGGGTCTTTGTTCTTCGCTGGATCCACAGCAGACTGAACATTTTCTCACTGGAAAGAGCAAAGTCGTTGTGGGAACGCAAAAAACAGATGAGCGGCGGTGGAGAGAGTTACTTTTTTTTTTCTTATCTCTGTGGTCTACCTCTCCTCTGGTGTGATTTCATTTTGCATCCAGCCCTTTGCTGATGCTGCTGAATGTCCATAATGGAAAGTGTGGAGAGAGGCCGAGGGTGGCGGTGGGAAACCAGAACACTGACGCGACTGCAGATGGACAAACAGACGACGGTGGGCACGGAGGGGGAAAGACGGCGGCTGGTTTTATCGCTCCAGAACGTAGCCCTCAGTCAGCATTGCGGGGGGGCGGGGCTCGGCCTTTTATTTCCCGCTAAATGTTACCATTTTATCTGAACGTGCTAGCCGGCGCCGCCCTCGCTGCGGCGGAGATAAGGGATCAAACCAGGGCAGGGGTGAGTGTGAAAGAGTTAATGCGCTCTCTCCTCCAGCTTAAACGCCGGGCATTACCAAAGTAGCTGAGTCGTGGAGAGTGCCGACTTGATGACATTAAGAGTGACACCAGAAAGGGGAAATGTGCGTGTGTGTCTGGACACTGGGTTAAAGGGCAATTTGATAGCTTAAGTAGACACAATGAAAGCAGGACAGGGGTTGTAATACCACAAGCATTTCAGGTCAGATAGTTGCCCCCCCTCTCTCTTACTGTGTGTGTGTAGTTACGTGTAAGAACTACACACACAGACACACACATGATACGACCCCTCTCCTCTGCTTTACTCGCCAGAGGCACAAACCTGGCCTGATTTGACCAATTAAATGAGGATGATGGGAAAAAAATGCTGAGTAACATGCTCTCAAACACACACACACACACACACACACACACACACACACACACACACACACACACGCATATGCCGCATAGGAAATGCTAGTGGCCGTGGTGCCTGTGCGTGTGTGTGAGCGTGTGTGTTCCTTCTGCTCGGCTATTCCTCTGACATTTGCTGTTATGATCAAGGTGTGACACATTTTCCTGCAGTCTGCTGAGTAACTGCTGACTCAGCTATTCCTCGGGACTCGGCGCCTCCTGCACTACAACACCAGTCGAACCGCCGCTCGCACCCAACTCGGCCCGGACGGCCATGGCAGAGAGAGAGAGAGAGAGAGAGAGAGAGAGAGAGAGGCCAAACACCACCACAGCAACAAATAAAGTCGGATATCATCAGACCGGGACTTTTGATTATTTCCTTTAAGCGGTTCAGCGGGGCAAGAATAAGACATCTGAGCAGAGCGCAGCTCTTAAACATAATCCCGCTGTTCTTTAAAATCATGACTCAACCTTGGCAAAGCAGGCTGAGGCACAAAAGTGAATTAATAAGCGCAGACACTGTAACTTTCAGGGACAATCCGAGTGAGATGGGAACTTGCAGACAACTCTATGCAAGCTGGGAGATGCAACGCTTTAAAAAAAGATGGTGTTTAAGACTTAAAAATTAACATAAAGACACACACAAATTTTATAATTCAATAGGTTTTTGTGTCATGTAAAGATTTAGTGCATAAATCTAAAGAATAATCTCAGAATGACCTCAAATACTTGGGATGTAGTTTGAAAAAACATTGATATGTTTCATTTTCTGCCTCGTCCACACGGCATTGTTTCATGAAAACGTGTTTGTCCACAGGAAATCACCCAACACGCTGCAGTACGTATGCCAGGCCTGTAAGTGGCACCGCAATGCTGCCACAGGAACACACAAAAAAGAAGAACAAATGCGAACGTAGCGCTTGCAATGAAAACAAAACAGCGGATTTGGTTCTCGGCTCACTGCTGCCTGGAGTCGCTTCCCAACTTTCTGCTGAACCCGATGCTGCTGAGAGTTGCACCTTCATTCAGTCCTTCGGTCCCTGTCCCAGTGCAGTGATGGCACGTCTAGTCTGTGCCCTCGGACATGGCAAGGGTCTTAAACGATATCTTCAAACACACATCTTCCAAAAGATGGAGCAAGCAGACGTAAAGAAAAAATAAATACATACTTTTCTCATTAATGGGCAAGAAATGACGAGTTAAGCCAGTGGTTCTCAAACTTTCCTGTCACGGCCCCACTTGGAGGAAGAAAATTTGGGGAAGCCCCAAATTTGACGTAGCTGTGTCTTGAGGGATCCCGATGAACCTGCAAGTGGTCCCATGTCTCTAGGACAAAGTTGACTTTTGACCCCATAGACTTGCATGGCATTAGGGTTAGCAATAAAGCCGGAATTAGGGTTAGGGTTAGGGTTACTGCTAGAATTAGGGTTAGGGTTTCAGGGTTCCTCATGGACTAGAAGCCCCACATTTGGCGTGGCTGTGTCTAGAGGGATCCCGATGAACCTGCAAGTTGTCCCATGTCTCTAGGACAAAGTTGACTTTTGACCCCATAGACTTGCATGGCATTAGGGTTAGCAATAAGGCTGGAATTAGGGTTAGGGTTACTGCTGGAATTAGGGTTAGGGATTCGGGGTTCCTCATGGGCTAGAAGCCCCAAATTTGAAGTAGGCTGTGTCTTGAGGGGTCCCGATGAACCTGCAAGTGGCCCCATGTCTCTAGGTCAAAGTTGACTTTTGACCCCATAGATTTGCATGGCATTAGGCCAGTGGTTCTCAAACTTTCTCTGTCACGCCCCAGCTTGGAGGAAGAAAATGTTTATCACTTAGCAAATCACTCTTTGTGACATCAAACCCTTAACATTACTTTTTAAACAAGAATACTCCTTTCACTTTTCTGCTGTGCAAATAACTTTTTTTGGGAAACCACTTTTGTAACATCCACCATATGTTGTGCTCCCATCTCCTCACAAAGTGCAGAGAATAGCAGCGCTTTCAGCAGTCTTGTTTGGATGAAATTAACCACATCAACAACATCAGTCATGCGACAACATCACATTTTCTACCTGCCACACAGGATGACGTTGAGCGTTGCGTGCGTTAAGTCATAATATCGCGCCAGTCGCGGCGTAGATCACGTACTGATGCAAAGGTGTTTGATTACGTTGTATCAGCGCTCGAAAATTGTTCTTTATCCTCTGGCTTTTTCGCTCGCGGCTCGCGCATTAGAAAGAAAATAGAGCAGACGGCCGCGGAGGTGCACCCCGTTCAAGTCTGGCGTGAACGACACCATCGTTCCGCAGCTACTCGCGGAAGGATTCTACAGCCAAAAGTGCCCAACAACAAAGAACACTGGCCACCGCCGGACTCCTGAATTCTTCTTTTCGTCCCTGTCAAATATTTGTCCATCCTGTGTAGCGTTTTTCTTAGCTACAACCTACTGAACAC
This sequence comes from Thamnaconus septentrionalis, assembly GCA_009823395.1. NCBI lineage: Eukaryota > Metazoa > Chordata > Actinopteri > Tetraodontiformes > Monacanthidae > Thamnaconus > Thamnaconus septentrionalis. The sequence goes on from CM020503.1 coordinate 9,221,758, forward strand.
TTTTTGTTAATTGTTCCGCCGTGGAAAAAGTTCCAACGTGAAAACATTAGTTACCCCGGGCGCCCCGTCTCCCTCCCGCCCGGTGTTTCGCGCCCCCCCAGACGTGACTCTGCGCCCCCCACTTTGAGAAACACTGGGTGAAGCACACATATCAATGTAAGGGCATGTTCGTATGTGCCTTTCAGAGAATGTGGGGTAAACACTAAATATCTATTTGCTTTTGCTGACGGCCAGCAGAGGATTTCAAGCTTTCATTTTCACATCAAGAACCTCAAGTCTTTGCTTTCAAATACGTGACGTCATGTGCACATTAACCCAAAGACATATTTCTTTGAATTCCAATGCAGACTTTTACAGAGTTGACAGCTTTTGTGTCCATGTTTCCCCCCTAATAGTTTGATTACTACTTGCATTAGCCAAGCAGTCATTTTCAAATAGTAAAAGGCTATTTTGACACGTAAAACACTACTATTCACACAGATCCTGACCACTGATCCTTACTAATGTCTATATCTCTCGCTTCTTTTCCAAATATTTCTCAACGATTATAAGTGTCACTAATGGAGAAATGAACCTGATTAAAGCTTGTCATGGAGGCTAATGAGGACAGTTGAATGGGCACAGAAGCTCAAACTGATTACGTACGGTAGTGTGGAGGTCTGAGACAACACCTCGACATTGACCAGTGTATCACTGGGAGCGTTTATCTGCACCATTTAGACCGACTCGAGTGAAGACATCCCACCGTTGCCAGACAATCCCCATCCAGTCGGCTTATGATACGCTGTCAGCGACTGTAACACCCCACATGTCAGTATTTCACAGTGCAGGCCCACAGCAAATCAGCATAGCACGGAGATGACACAGAGCCAGGGTGGAAGAACCAGGGACGAAGCAGAAATAGAGAGATAGCAGGGGCGAGGTAACAAGATTGATTTGATATAAATGAGCGGAGATAAGGAGGGAGAGATGGGCGGCGCCGTGGAGGAGGAGATCGATGCAGAGTGAGAAGCTGAGCCGCAGTGGTACAGCGGCACCAGATAGGGAGGGAAAGAATCATTTGCTTTATCTAAATGCATTCCTTCAGAGCGGCAGCTTGCATGCTGAAAGATACCGGCAAGAAAACTTCTGACTCATGATCCTTGGGAAAAAAAAAAGAGAGAAGCCTTTTTCAAAGGGGGCTTTTAATCGAAAAATCTCGCTCTCTGACAAACACCTAGGGTCGATTTTCTAATTAAGCCAATATGGCAGCATTTATTTAATAATGACACGCCTCACGGAGCATCTCTGAAAGGATCAGATGTGGGAGGAGATTACAACGGAGGCAAAGATACACAAGAAGAGCGGCATATAAATTAGCATGGCTTTGGATCTGCATTGGAATCTAAGCTACCCCCCCCCCATTATCCAATTTCTTCCATGTTAAGTAAATTATTCAATTCATTTTGTGATTAGAAGGACTCAGAGTTTTATTTTAATTGCTGAATAAATTCCTTTTTGCTGAAATTTAATCTCTCCACCCTCATGCAGCTCAACAATAAAGCCTCTTCCTAGCGGCGGCGCTCCTCTTCACCTCTGACCTCCTTTCACACACACACACACACACACACACACACACACACACACACACACACACACACACACACACACACACACTCAAGGCTTTGGCTTCTTTCTCCGTTTCCCTCTCACCGTCTCTTTGCAATCTTTAATTTAGGCCGTTTATCTGATTGTCTTCTTCCGCCGCCTCCGCTGGCTTTTCACTCACTCCTTTATCAGTGCACTTAGTGATTCTCTGCTTCCTCCTTATTTACTTGCTCTGTCACAATCCACTATTGGCGTCAGTCTGTTGTTCTGTCCCGTCCAACCTTTTACCATCAACTGTGCCTCCAAGAACAACAACGTTTAACACAGTTTCTCAATCCTTGATTGATTTTGTTAGCTTGGCTTCTCTCCGCCCTCTCCCCCCTTTACTGACAGTTTCACTTCTCATAATCTGAGGCACACCTGTCAACAATAGCACTTTTTTTTTTTTTACCTTAATTTCTCAAAATATTGCTGCAACCTAATATGTTTTGCCATCTCTCTCTCCTCATGTTCTGAACAGACAGGCCAGTGGGACTCTTTAAATCCCAACGGCGTGTCACTCCGCAAATTTTAGTTCATTTTTCTCCAGCTCTGACTATTTTCATGTGTATGCACAGTCAAAGTAAATGTCAGAGGCCTCTTCAAAATGTGCATACATTTTCTGATTTCATTACAATTTTTCCCCCCTCCAGATGAAAATGCGATCTCGTTTTACCATCCAATGTCTTCGCCTCTGCTCACTCTTCACACACGGTCAGAGCAATTTTTTTCTACCCCCTGCTTAATCAAATGCAAATACATGTGAATATCTTATTAATAGACTAAACGGTGACTGAGCTCTTTCTTCCTTTTTTTTTGTTACCCTCACTGACCTCTGTGTATCCATGTCACCTTCATAAAGATTCACATGAAAACCACGACCTAATCTGGGATTTTTATGATGCTCGCAAAAATCCCAAATGAGAACGTGTGGCTTCAGCTGGGTGCAGTGACTCACCTGGCCATTGACCCACATGAGGAACAGGTCACCAGACCACTGCAGTGGCTGTTGGCATTTTGCCGAGTGAGTCACATGGGTGATTCACTCTGCGGTGGACTTCCACGGTCCACCAAGGAAAACCCAAATAATGGTAAATAGTTTGCAGGTGAGTTATGACACACCTGTCTAGCCAGTCCGTGGAGCTACTAAGCTCACAAAGCTACACTGACTAGCGCTAGATTGAGAAGGTTAGTCTGATTTAGACTGTTTTTACAAAAGCATGTGAAAGTTTTAAAAAAGAACAGAGGAGTAGAGGTTTGACGGCACAGCCTGCGTGCTGTTTTCCTAGATTATCTGGATTAAAGTCGCTATCTGGACTTTTTCTTCTCTCATTAAATAAACCCTGATGTTTGGAACCACGCAATGCCAGGCGATTGCATGATAAGACGTCCTTTCATTATTGTGTCTTTGAAGTTTCTTTTGTTTTCGCCTGGTTGGAGGCTGTTGGAATAGGAGAATGGAAACAAGACTGACACGTTAGCGGCCTCTTGTTAAAGTTTTAGTGGGACCATCCATTTAAATATTCCACAAACAAAGACTATAGTTTATTGGGAGTCTAGGTCCAACACCCACTCTCCATTCCGTTCATTTTAGTCGCAGCGTGCACCAGACTCCACTATGCTCCCCAGATAAAGGCCAACTCTGTCTGTCTGCTATTGATTGCTGCTTTTATCACAGCATCGGCAAAAACAAGGCACAAAACAAGGTTGGGATGCTCTGCAGAAGCGAGTTAGCTGTGGGGTTGGGAGATAGCTGTGTCACCCTGAGTTGATCATTCTGGAGGTTTTTGATATGGACTTGGGTTCTGCAATATACTGGCAACTGGTCCAAACACAGCTGGGACTGGCTACAGAAGCCCTGTGGTAGAAAATGGGTGGATGGGTGATATGGACGAGCAAACTAAGTGTTTTATATGAAACGGTCAATATCTTGGTTAAAGTGTTGACAGTCAATCCTCAATAACCTCCCTAATCCTTTCCTATTCTGATTCTTCCTGGTGTTCTGGATGCTGTGTCTCATGTTTAAAGTGAAATGAAATCAGTTTAACACTTTGAACTACACTGTGAAGTTCTGATACACCTAAGAATGTATTAATGTCTGGTAAGGAATCTCATCAAATTTTCCACATTATGGCATTTTTTATAGTTTTACAGTACGGTGTAAATTAATATTAAATGGTTATCTTTAGCCACAGACAATTCACATTTTCATCAAGCTGAAAAAGGCCTCTTGTCTACTCTGCAGCATGCGAGCGTTGAATTAAAAAGTCAAAACTGAGTACAGCTGAACTAAATGTTTAATCAAATGTGGGATTTCTCAAAGTTTTTGACACCGGTGAGACAAGATGTGGAGATGAGACAGAGCAAAGGCGCAGCTGAGGTATATTTACATATTTACTTTCTGTTTCATCTTTCGGTCTTGTTTTGAATACACAACACGTCCATCCAGGCTTTTCACAATTTGAATTTTGTTTCTTACATCGGACACGTCTCATTTTCCCAAAGTTTTATCCCATGTGAGATTTTGCCTTTCACTCCGCTGCTCCCCCTTCACTGTGGGGCTTCTCCTGCCCTTCATTAGCTGCCTTCAACGTCGCGCCCACCGCTGCCCATCACCCCGGTACTTTTCCCAATGAAAAATGGGGATGAAACGAGAGCATCCTGCCCTCTTTTCATCATGTTTCCCTCCTTGGGGTGTCTTTGTGGTCCGCAGTGTGGCAGAGCTACCACCTCCCCGTCCAACACATCATCCCTGCGGGCTCCCTTCAGACTTGTGATCAGAAGGAGGGACTGAAAATTTTAAACTCTTCTCATCTTGCAAATGCTCTGCGGCGTCCTAAAAGAGCGACCGCGTGAGATGGCGGAGGAAAAAAAATGCATGGTGTGTGACAGAGAAAGAAGAGACATTATTACAGTGGGCTGTCTCCTCTCATGGTCTATTTTCTAGAGAACATGCAACTGAATAAGAACGGAGTTAGTAGAGCAATAGGGGGGCGGATGACTTCTGTTTGAGGACTAAAGCATTTTCAATGTTGTTGTTTTTCTCAGGAAGCCTATATAATTGACATTGCTGGCTTGGTTACCAATAAACACTTGTACACTGGGCTTTGTAAATAAACACAGTTCTGTACAAATAGTGAACCGAACTGAATTTGTGGTGGCGCAATTAGAGGCTGCAACCCAACAAATCCACTTAAATCTCTGAAATGACAGAATTTAGCAGCAGTGCAAACCTAGCAGAATGATGTAAATTCCCCAAATACAAATGCCCAATTAGTTCCAATTACGTCCACGCTCATGTTTCAACAGATGTCTTACTGTTCAGATCCTCGTTCCCTCGCAGGGGCGACGCAGCGAGAATATTCCCGCTAAGCTTGAAAAATTGGCAGTAGAAAAAATAGCAAAAATGAACCACAACAGCTTGTTGACAACAAGTGGGACCTGCACAGACTTGCACATTTTAAGGCTTTACATTAAACATATTGTTAAGAGTGAAGTGAGTCCACAGTTGTCACCTCAACAGAAACCACTCTGCGGCCGTTGGGACCCTGTCCCGAGCCATAATTGGGACAAACTGCTGAGAGACGGTCCTGAAGATTTTCAGTCTACAGCAGCAGCTAGTAAGCTGTGCCTAGAGGCCAAATACTGCGGCACATTATCGCTATGAAATATTCAAAATGTTTCACTGCCAGTGGATGCTTCAGAACTCGGCGTATTGTTTTCTCGCTACAAAATATATTAGTCTGTCTCGGGCTCATGTTGTTCGGAGCACTAGAAATACTGAGAAACTTAACTTTTTCAGTATGAGGAACAACAGCATGTTTCAATGTTAGTTCTTATTTATTTACATTGAATTATTTTCCATGAATTTGGGTAGAAAAACTTCCAGCCTCATCAACGTCGACTATATCTATCATTGCTGCTCCTTCAATGATAAATTCCATAAGCACAGCGTGAATCAGAAAGATTAGATAATAATAAAAAATCTTGATAATAGGGGTGAATTACCTTGAACTAGGTTATTGCTCAGACCTACAACAGTCACTGTGCAAAACATAAACTTTCGCTGTCGGCCATCCTTGGAAAGAAACTGTACACAACAAATGTACAATTGTACGTCCTACTGCCGGACAGCAGTTGGCAATCACGCCTCCTGAGGTACGGGAGCTGCATATTGCCATGTTGCTTAAGCCACTGCTAAGCTTGTGCTTGTTTAAGATGGAGGCGCAGTCAGATGTCGGCAGCATTGAGACTACAAGGCAAACAGCAGAGCGGCGACAATGTCCCATTGCTCTGCAACAATGGCGCAGAGATACTGAGGAGAATGATTCATTGCCATGAAAAAACTCTGCGGCACAGAGGCGTCTGACCTTGCCACGGTGCTCAGCACCGTTCTCTGCACTCCTTTCAAAGTGATACTCACAACACACGGTGCAATGAAAATCTCCTGCTTTGAGCAAAAAAAAAAAAAAGGAGAAATAAAAATATAACTCATCACCAATGAAACAATGACGTCACAAGAAGTTCACAAAAGGAATCCAGGAAGAAGCACATTGAGAGAAAAACTACTGTTCGCGTGAGGCATTATTTGCCGAGGGAAACAGAAGTGAATCATTTTGAAAAGGCCTTTTACAGAACGTCGTGGTAGAGAAGAAGAAAAAAATAAAAGAGCTAAAACTTGGAGATCTCGCTCCAGCTTTGACTGAAACCAACAACAGCAAACACGTCATGGAGGAAAGAGGACTTTCAACAAGAGAGAGCGACACGTGCATGCAGAGACACACGGTGGGAAAAAAATGACTTAATGGTTGAAATTTAACAGGTTAACAACAGCCTTTGCTAGCTGTGGTTGCAAGCATGCACTCCAGTTGCTGGGGTAAATGAGCAGGCAGTAAGGGCCTCAAGTCACGACTCGTCACCTAGTGCACGGCTGGCAGGCTTGGTTTCACTTAGAAAAGATAGCAGATGGGAGATCTCTGTTGACACAGTGAGATCAATGAAATAACGAATGATGAAGTTACAATCTCTTTACTCTCCTGGACAGGAAATGTTGTTCACACAGCAGTGGGTGCAGCAATCTTTATGTGAGGGGAGAAGAGGGATCGGTTGGCTGGGGTGGGAGAACACATATTCTCTTCCAGCTCATGTGGCGTTTACTGACCCTGGAGGCAGCCAACTTGGCCAATCCTCGTCACCAGACCCGTTTTTGAGGTTGCAAAGTGTCCTCCATTTTCCGCCTGTGATCATTCATCCAGGGTTGAAATCTTGTAACAATCACTGTGGAGATTTGACAAATATTTATTTCGCTGCTTCATGGAAATGTTTTCATTTTCTGGGTTTTTCTGTCTTATTTAAAGGGCTGCTTTGCTGCACTGAAAGGAGAAATGAAATTCTTAAGGCTTATTTTTTAGTTTTGTATCAATATGGGGTGCTACAGTGTATGTGCATAAATAGCAAATAAAGCTGGAACACTGTACTTCTGGTTTCTCAATCTGAAGCTTCAGAGAGAACCTGGCATCAGTTCCAGTGGACAATCTGGTTTTGAGGTGTTTATTTAATTTCCTCTTTTTAATACAGCGATTTCATCAGTTTGTTCTACAGTTGGTGCTGCAGCTCCCACCCTGCAGCTAACCCAGCTGACGTGCCTGTGCTTTCACCCTGCAAGCAGTTCACAATGTTGAAACCATCAGGCATGAGCCACTAAACACATGGACAGGGTCAATAAAAAGATGAGCTTTAATATGCATCACTTTTTCTTTTTTTTTTTTTTTTGCATACAATTGCTTTTCATAATACAGCTGTCACAATTAACAACGTAATATGTCCCCTCCTGGGAGAGACGCTCATTCTCCAAATACAGCATTGGTATTTTTGTTAGATTCTTATTTTTATTTTTTTTTTTTAAAAATATTTTATTTTCTGAATTTTCAGATTTATATTTATACAACACAACAAGTAAGAAACAAAAGACAACACAAAATATAAAAATAAAATAAATGAAAAACTAAAACAAAACACAGAACTACGGAGCTGCCAAATACAAAAAAAAGGTGTTAAGTTTACATAAAAGTTGTTGTAACAAGATCAGGGTTACAGAACTTTCACCATAGAGTCACACTTAACTTGCAGATTACTATTTTTTGAGATGGTCAATAAACGGACCCCAAATGTCCAAAAATTTGTTTTTCACATTGGATCTGTAGAAGCGTATCTTTTCCATCTGAATAATGTTTGTCATTTCGTTGAGCCATTTTCTGAAGCATGGAGGGTTAGGGGTTCTCCAGACCAGGAGAATCATTTTCTTTGCAGCAACCATACCAAGCATTACGCGCATTACGTACCACAGATGGATAACTGCTAGAGGACTCTGAGCATCCAAACAGAGCCAGCTGTTAGATTCTTATTTTTGACGCAACAAGAAAGTTCGATGAGTGTTTTGCCAAAGTATTCAAAGACATTTAGCAACAAAGGGAGAGGAATAAAAGTGTTTTCTGCTACACGTCAGCAAAACATACCCCAAACGCACCACTAGCTCGTATAGCACTGCCAAAGCAGTTCTTTCGAGAGCCCTGAATCATTAGAATCAGTTCATTAAAAAGACCACTTCACCAAATCGTCCAGTGCTTTCTGCAAGCCTTGACTGTGTAGTGCATGCCCTCAGCCCTGAGTGATCGCACCTTCACTGAGTGTCGCACACACAGTACATTCACAATGGAGCCAAGATGTTCACAGGTGACACAACTTTACTTTGAGAAACACATTCACTGACTATCAAGCAGCTACAGACGAGACCTGAGTCGGAGTGATAGCAGCTACCTTCACTGCCTGACGTTCAGAGAGCAGATCTCTGAACGCGCAGCGCTCCTCGCAATGACAGCATGTGACCGTGTCAGCCATCTGCTTTCTTATATTGCGGCGTTCGCCTCGCATTGTAAACTACAAAAGGCGGTGGCGGCTGGCTGATCGCCCGAAGATTCGTTCAGGCAGCGCGGTCACGCCTCGTTCGCAGGCTCGCATCAAAGGCAGCCTGGATCTGCTCCCGACCAGCACGCTGATCCCGTTCTGTTCGTTCGCTAAAATAAAATAGTAAAAAAAAAAATTGTTCTGAACGATGCAACGCGACTAGCTTGAGGTCTATGGGCGTTAGACAACCTCCAATTAATGAAGCATGGCTGGGACTGCAGTGAACTGCGGGTCATTAAACATCTGCAGGGGTGTTTCATTCCACAAAGGACAACAACAAGGTCCACACGTACATTTCACCTCTGTAACCTTGTAAAGACTGCAGCGCACGCACACAGCTGATGATCCTGTCCCTCCCTCTGGCGCACGAGGTGTCGCCTTGCTGATGGATTCGGATGCAGCCATTACACAGTCTTACAAAGCACATGTTGAAGGTCTCATGCTCTGAAAATGTTAACTTTAACACAGTTTTGTAATAATACTATTACTACTACTAATCCTATATTCATAATAATAATAATAACAATAATAATAATAATAATAATAATTTCCCCCTATTTTGACAATAGTCTTTGAAAGAGAAAATTTCATCCTCTGTTTGTTTGTTTTGCAGAAATTAGCACTTCATGATGTCACTAAGGGCCACTCGATGACTGTTAGCACCCTTAGCTGGGTGTTTGTTCTGCACTCCGAGGCCGCATTTCAGCAAGAGGATGGAAACAAAGGGATCATATCTTGTTTTCTGGGGCTCTGGAGCTGTTGCTTGTTCTGTCTTGTCTTTTTTGGGACGGTGGTGATATATCAAATAAGATTGTTTAACATAAAAAGTTTTGAAAATATAAACATTTGAGAAGTGATGCAACATAACCGCAACTCAACTTCACGGCTACGGAAGGCATGGTAAAATAGGAATGAAACAAAACCATCAACAGAAACAAAACAGATGGAATAATGTTAAAACGTAGATAGCACAGGGTAGCAACAGGTCAGTCAAGGTCAGCCAAGGTCAACCTCCTGTGCACTTTTTTTGGACAGCTACACTAATACCCACAACAGCACAAAAGCATGTGAGGGGAAAAACAACTTATTTTGAGTGAGTAACTAAGTTTGTTAATGCACTGCACCTTTTAAAAGCTTCAAGAGGTGCTCTGAGAAAGAAGCAGATAAAAGAGAGACAACAAAACCTGAGAGAAAAAAAACTCATCACCTCTAAATTGTACAATTATTAGAAAGAATAAAGAGAAACCCAAAAATTAGAATAACACTGCAGAACACAAAAAGAAGAAAGACAAATGAATGAAAACAGGACTAAAGGAAAAATAAATAGCACGCGCTGAGTGCCGCTGAGTGAAAGCCAGTGATGGAACAACATTCAAGCAGGAGAAGCAAACAAAAACAGCAGGTTGACAGTTTAATTGCACAGCTCTTTATCTGCATGAGCACAATCACCACTGCGGCGGTTTCAAGTGTGTCTTAAATTGAAAAAAGAAGAAGCCCAACTGTACCGTGCTGCACCCAGCGCTCAGCTTTCACTGCTTGAACAACTTCATTACACAGTCCACCACTATGCTGGGACGCACACTGTAGTCCTGACTGAAGATAATTCTCCTTTAAAGAGCCTCAGAGGAGGGAACAAAAGAGCAAAATTTGAACTGGGGACCCTTAACCACGTCTACAACATTCTCTAAAACTTTATGGGCCACAGTTTGTGCTCTGCCTCTGCTGCTTTGAGAGGGGAGGAAAAAAAATCACCATGTCCAGCTCCCCCGAAATGGAGACATGATGAACTGCATGCTGGAAACACAGTGCCTCCTATTAAAGTAGCAGCAAAATATTGAAATATGTCAAAAATACAACGAGGGCGCCATCAGTGATGTAATGTAACTTAGGTCTGAGTTATGTAATATAAGTTAGGTCCAATGTTGTTTCTATTATGTAAAATTCCCTTTGCCATGGTTTTCTAACAATTCTACATTCTATCAGTCTCTAGCTCGTCAATAAGTCCCTTGGAATGGAAAAGTCCATTAAGATGATGCGTGATGAACAGACAGTTCTGAAAACCAGCCCTTGATGATGTCATTAAGGTCACAAATGCCTCTCCCGGGTTAGAAATAACACCTCCAGCCAGGCAGGTGACTGCTTTGTTTCTGCCTCCATTAAAACATGTGGGAGGTAGAACTCATCATCCAGTGTGATCCACAGCAAGCCAGAGCCAAGTGTTTCTGCAGGACTTTGAGAGATGAGGGCTGAATATGCTGCTTATTTGACACCCAGGAGAGCTTTTCATGAATCATGTGGAAAGAAATGATAAATGAAAATGATTTCTGAAAATGCCAGAAATGAAAAGGGTAATTAGAAGAAAAGTTGTATTAGCATTCGCATGACCTCCAGTTTTCTAAAGCACATCAACGTTAAAGTGCAGAATGTCCTGGTTGCAAGGTTATAGGAAGACAAAGGCCAGAACTTGGGCAAATGAGTGTCAGCGTATCTAAAAGGTGCACTGGCAACATTCTGTAAGTAGTTAATTCGATAAACAATCTTATCAGGTCGATCATAACTTTGAGACTCAGTTCTGCGGTGCAGCCTCGGATCCACACAGCTGCATTTAGCATAAAAAGCCAGCTCGGCACGCGCACTACAGAATCACAGTGTCCGTTCGGCAGCTGACCTTTCTGCCTCGGTGCACAGCAAAGCTTCCAGGAAAAGGCCGGCGAACAAGGAAAACAAGAGGCCGAACAAAAGCCCAGGCTGTGGTTAACACTCGCCTGCTCTCCTCATCCTCAACCTCGCCTCCTCCCCCTTGTCATCTCCCCGTATCGCCAGCTAAAAAAACAGTTATTTTTTTTCTCTGCAACACACAGCGTTAGTCGCAAATCCATCGCAGACTCACACACACACAGACACACACGGACAACAAAGCAGAGGAAACACACACCGTGAGAGTCGGATCTTTGAGAGGAAAGTGCGGATTCTCTAAACAAGCCTCCCTCGCTTTCCTATTGATCCCCAGCTGTTTATGCATCTTCTCTCTCACTCCCCGCCGCCTTCCACTTTGGCCCCTCCCCTGCTCGAGTTTCTTCAATAGCGGGATGGCGCTATTATAGGCAGAAACGCGGCCGGCCAATCCCATCTCATCACAGACGCAGATAAGAGGTGCCATTTCGCCTTCACAGAGGCGTATCGCTAATCTATCTTCATTCCCTCGGCAAACTTTGCCACCTGGTGGGCTTTTCTCATTTCAGGCGGGCAAAGGTTGCGCCATGAAAAGGCTTCTCACAAAGTTTTGTTTTTTTCTTTCCATTTGGAGGTGGCTGACGCGGGGAGTCTGTATACCCCCCAGTTCCGCGTCGTAATTGGCCATTAATGAATCCAGGCGTCAGCTGATCAAAACAGCTGGCTAAAGCCGAGTCCTAATTAAAGTCATTAGAATTAGAAAGGAGACTTTTGTTCCTAATCAGTCAGTGAATACGCGAAAAGAACGAGTCAATCGGCGGGAGTCATTTCTCTGGTGGCGTCCGCTCTCGCAATGCTCCAGCAGCACTTCAGATCAGCCATCAGGCATTTTGATTGAGGCTTCACACTGAGTCTTTATTTTCCTGTTCTGTTTCATTTGGCCAGATTGATTTGACCTTCCTGGGGGATGCAAGAATAATAAATACAGCCATTTTCACTTTGTTATTCGATGCGGCCAGTTGAAGCCTCTCCAGTTTCAACCACAAAAAAAGCTGCACGATCTAACTGATGCTGGGCCAAAATTTGACAAAAATAACTACATTTAAAAAAATAAAATAAAACATTCAGCCGGTTAAGAAACTTAGAAAAGCTAGAAACTTGCTTTCATGAGATCTTAACAATCTTTTCCACCAGCAATATACTGACAGGCTGGGAGAGCACTTATGTGATTATCTCGGCAAGTCTGATTGCTGAGGTTTGATAGCCGCAGAGGCCATCTAAGACCTCCCGCCTATTTCAGGCATTCAGCTCTTATCAAGAACCGCATAATGAGGGAAATAGTTGAATATAAGCTTTAGTTCAGAGATAAACTACAGCACAACACTCGGGGTAAAAAGGGCAAGTTGATAAAGTGAAAAGGAAATTAGCGAGTCGATGCAGGAGATGTAGATCCAGAGTGTGTTTCATTCCAGTGGAGGTGATTTGAGGAGAGACAGAATGACCAACTGCTGCAGAGTCATTTCACTCTCGCCTCTTCCCGCTGATGCAGCGAGGCCCTCAGGCCTCCATTGTTTAAGGAAAAAAAGCTAAAAAAAATTTGTCATTTTAAATTATCCAAAGCCAAAATGGTGCTGTCGTTTCACATTTCCCAACACTAGACTTCCTGTAGCCTTGGAGCGAGCGGCCGACTGCTCGGCGAGTCCTTTCTTTGATCAGCGGTCTGCAGCTGTGGAAAAAAAACAAAAGCCTGTCGCTCATTTCTTTGACTAAAACTTGGCCTGTTTGCGACACTGAGAACACACAGTCTAATGAGCTGGTGACCAACACTTTGCTGGAATTTCTAAATTCCCTCGTTCATTTGAATTTGTTTGCCTGGGCATTTTCTGGTTTGAATATCAAGGAAAATGTGAAAGCAGAGACTTTTTTTCTGCTTTGCAGGAAAACTAATGCTTCAAATTAAGTTGAAGGTTGCGGGAGTAATATTTTGTAATTAATGTTAATACCAATACCTGATCTTGCCCATCAGCTGTACTAGCAGCTTAAAAATCACAAATCCTCGGGCAGGTCGATATTCTGCGCTACTGCGGATGATATTTGATGTTTTCCCCACTTAGCAAACTGATCTGCTTTTCATGTAAATACCAATTGATATATCTGAGAAAATAAGCATACATGTCCCTTTTCTTATTCCGTTTCATGCCATTGGATTCTGTTTAAACGCCACGAGCCATGAGCCATGAGCACTGAGCATATTCATTCTCAGATTAACAAAAAAAACAAAATTACAATCAGCATTTATTTTTTCCCCAGTGATTGCTCTTCAATTTGAAGCCAAATGAGACCGTCGCCTGGTGGGACGGAAACCAGCTCAAGATATTTAGCCTGGCTTTGATATAAATTTTTCCTCCTCACCTCCTCCGCTGCCATATTGATCTAGCGGAGAGCTGAACTCTGTGATGAAATGCCACTCTGAAGGCTTTGTCCGAGACGGCTGTAAAACATGCCGCCCTTGCCCACCCTGTGGCTCCAAACGGCCTCAGCAAGGTCTCCTCGAGAGGTCTCCGCGAGAAGTCTCCTCCGGACGGCCGCGGAGGTCGGTGCAGTTTAGCCAACGAGACGCGTTATGTATTTTTAATACAGCTTAAGTGGAGGGAACAAAAAAAGAGAGAGAGCTGTTTTCGATGTGGCAATGAGCTCAGTGGAAAACTAAAAGGAGGAACAATGTGTCGTTCTAACGCACTTTGCCGAACAGCCAGCGCGGCAGACGCTCTCAGAGCGCAACGCTGGAGATGGAATTTTTTATTAGCTTGTGCACAGTGAGAAGGTGAAGCAAGTCTGTGTGGGGGTGGCGGGGGGGGACAACTTTTAAGAATAAAGATGCCAGATGCTACGGTGACAGCATGCAAACTGTGCGCCGTCATTTTCCCAGGCGACTCAAAATAGAGTGCGCCGGCATTTTCAGGAGAGAGACGAGGGCCAGCGGGCTCCTGTTTTCTCTTGATCCCACGCACGCACAAACACGCACAAAAAACTAACAGATAAACTTTGTTTCGAGATGGGACGCTTCCCATTCGATATCGGCAGCCAGTCCAATTATAAACAGGATTTATCCATGGAAAAACCGGAGAGCAGCTGACTGGCTCGCCCTGTTCTTAGCATGTAGATATTTTGCTCTCAAAGAAAAAAAAAAAAACAACTAAAAAAACTAAAAATAAATGGTACCATTAAAATGTGTTGTAAGACGCCAATTATATTTAGCAGCTGTAGAGGGTTTCACTTGCAGATCCATGGATCTCCTGCCAACAGAAAAAAAAAAAAAAAAAGCAGCCCGCACTTAAGCGTTTTTACATGTCTGTTCTTATTTTCTCTCTTCAAACGCACTATGAAGAGGCACTATGAGACTTGTGCACAGACAGTTGTGCCCGCACTACACAAACACACAAGCCTAATGGTCCAGCATGGATGAAACCTCATTGTCGTCTCAGGAGTTTTTGAATTGCAAGTTATTCACTTCGAGTTCTTGCCCCTCAGTTTCAACATTTTCATTTGGAAATCTGACAACTTCTGCCTCAAGTGCAAATGTCTATTTGAATGCATTCTTATCTTTTGTCTTTACATATATTATATTGAGAGCTGTGCAGGGTAGCTTTACACATAGGGCCACCACGACAACACCACTAACAATGATCGTAAAACAAACAGATAATTGGTGCTGATGTTGCTGGGCACGTATCACAGTTGAAACACCACCGATAAAAGGCGGCTCAGTTCATGTCCAGCTGTAAAATCAGACTGGCCTTAAATGGTTTCTGACGATGTGAGCAAACTAGATTACCTTTACACAAGTGCCCTCATGTCGGTGCATGTAACAGTGAACCGACGCTGCTTTTGATATAACTTGCTCAAAAAAGAACTTCGTCCCACTCACAGAGTGAGACTGGAGTGAAAAGGTGAATGGCTGGTTTAAGTGCTGCTTGTCATTCTCTCTATTCAGTAAGACACAAAAAGGCCTGGAAGTAGGAAGAAGTCCTGTGGTTCAAAGTGTGAGTCTAACTAGGCCCAGTCTGGGCGTCTCGGCTCTCACACCACTGATGAAAGTGGGGCCTAATTATTAGGGCTGATAAGGTCCTCTTTGTTTCCTTTGCATTAAAACCTTCTTCAACAGTGACCTACCTGGGAATTGAATTGTCCCATTCAGGAAGCTGCATAATCACGACTCATTCGACCGCGTTTTGTTTGTTGTTCCGCCTTTTTAGTGGAAATAAGCCGACTCAAGTGTTTGTTAATGGTTTTGTGCGCAGATTATGGCAATGTGTGTGTGTCTGTGTGTGCATGTGTGTTTGTGCAATGCATGATTAAGCACCAAAAAAAAAAAAAAAAAAAAAAACATGCGCGGGCGTGTGGCAGAGTGAGCGCTGGATCACGTCAATTAATCAGAGTGTGAAAGACCCTTAATTACAAAATGCTATTTCCCCCTGGACCCTTCTCCTGAGAGTGTGAGTGTGCATGAGGGAGAGGGAGAGAAAATATTTGAATTAGTATGCACTGCACTGTTGCTACATCTTAATATTCATGACAGTTAGCTATGAGGCTGCATAGCCTCTGAGCTAACAAAAGAGGCTGCTTGTGCTGAAAGTTCAGCTGGCGCTGGAAGATCAGCAAAGTGAAAACCTACCTGGCTCAAATTAATGAGCACATCGTCGCATGCAGCCCGACCCTTCGCTGAAACTAATGCTGATTGCCAAACAGTTTGGACTCAACGTGCTGTGTTTTCTGAGGGCACGCTGGGCCATTAGCTGCTGTTCCTTTATGGATGTTTTTTGAATGTGCCCAAAGGCTTGTTGCTGGAGAGCTTTAGCGGTCAAGAATTTACGATAGACAGGTCCAGTGTATTTCACTCGCCCTGCAGGGGCTCGTCGAGCTCTGCAGCTTGACAACAGTTGTGCTGTGTTTATGGCTGCAGCACTACTAATAAACGCTGTTGTCCTTGAGGACTACGTCCCTGTGCTTCAGGCACATTTATTGCAAATCTGACATTTTCAAGATGTTATAAATGAATGTATCATCTATATGTACGCATTATCAGGTCACGATTTAGAAATCGTGACTTCATGAACGCAGATGTTTGTTTTGCCGTTCAATTCCCAGCATCCAAGACAAAAGCAGAAGGAATTTTTCATTTGCTTTTATTTATCTTATCAGTTTCAATAAACTCAGCACCCGCAAGCACACAGAGGCAAAATTAATTGAACTCATTTAGACACGAGGCTCCGTGGCAGCGTCCCCCTTGGAGAGTGCATCTATCAAGCCTGCTGATCACATTTCACACAATAAGCAAGGTCCTCACCTTCTCTTAACCACCTCCCTTACCGTCTTGGCGGGACTCTCACTCTAATCGCAAATTAATAATCACGCTGACACCCGCCTATTTGGCAACTCCGACCCCCACCCACCATCAGTGTGTGTTTGCGAAATGACTTTTGTGTACCCGCAGCAGCCAAACCCAAGCTGTGCCGTCGGAGCAGACAGAATGACAGATTGCGGGGAAAATAAAAAGCGAGGAAACAACAAGGAGGAACGTGAGGACGAGAAGCGCATGGGGGAAGACGTGAAAGAGAGAAATGAGCGGCGAAGGAATGGAGTGGAACAAATCAGCCTTGAAGAGGAGGCAGCTCACAAAACGCCATGCCTTTAGCTTTGAAGTGGGCTATGTCTATCGCCAGAGCGCCGCAACTCAGACCCACGCATTCCTCCTTTCAACGAAGAGAAAAACCCCAGAAAACTGCCAGCAAAGTATTACAGCGTGGTGTGTTTGTGACATCTGTTGTCCCTCTCTCTCAATTCCCATCAACCTCCTGGCTGCCGCGGCTGTCGGTTTAAAGAATACAGCCGGCGCACATCTTTCACGTCCCAGACAATAGGCTAAATAAAAGATTGCCACAGAGAAGGCTTGAAAAATAGATTTTGCTATAATGTCCAAATTCTTTTGTTGCACAGGAAAAAAGGAAATTCACAAAAAGAGTAAAAAAAACAAACAAACAAAAAAAAACAACAACAACAAATGCGCATATAAAGTTATGGGACATTTATCTCCTTGTGAGCATTACATTGGCCATGAAGAGTTTATGAAACTTGCCAACACTGTTGGCATACTGCCACCTAATACAGGCTGGGTACCACTAGATTTACTAGCTGTAATAGTTATATATTTTTTTTCTCTTGTGTATGTATTTACTTTTAACTGGGTGCAGTTTTCTGGCTGACAGCCGAAGCTTGAGGCGCAGCTCAAATCATGTCTGCATTAAAATATACAAGCAGGCACGCCGCTGCTTTGCCTATAAAGCATCTGTTTTTCTTAAATGAATGTTGTTTGTTCATTTTGTATGCATGTTATATCAAATTACTGCGTGCCCACTCGCCGTGTACAGACCAGGCTCAGTATCAACTCTGGCCTACCTTGCTTTCTGCCTCATCTCCTCTGATCTTGTTATCTGCCTCCCACCGTCTGGATCCTTTGTTGCCACAATGAAAAACTGAGAAATAAAATTAAATCCTGCTTTACATTGGGAGTAAAAACCCTGTGCTAAGCCTATATATTTGTGTTTCATCTAACAAAAAAAAAATAGCCTTTGCGTTGGGTAACCACTATATGACGCTATGCTTAAAAGGGCCCTCAGACGCTTTAATGGAGAAAAAGTTTCAATGCTCCTCAGGGTCACGACAGTTGTTGCACCCCACAGTGAGGGCACGGAGGACCACCATTAAATATAATCTGGTTTTTCAGTCATTTCAGACTCCAGGTCGAAGCATTGCTGCACTGCCAGTCCCCACTGATTCACATAGCTGACATCTCTGATCTGAAATGGGAAAAATACCCATTTCATTGTGAAAAGGGGTGAAAGAACAACGATTCTCAAAGGGGAAACATTTATATTTCTTCTCTTAACTGAGTGATTAGTTCATTTTTTTTGATTGGGGCCGGGCAACTGTGTGCAACTGAGTGATTTGTTAGTTAACAGCTCAACCTCATAGCAGGGAGGCAGATGTGGGGAGTTGGAGTTGAAACAGCAAACAAGAGTTGTTGTTTTTTGCCAGCAGCGATTAACCTGATGTGTTGATACAAATGCAATCAGAACATCAGTCGCACAATAAAGACACATTCTCCGGTCTCTTCTTGCCCAGCTGCTAACGAGTCACTTCACTGATTCACGAGTCAGTAAATAACACATTGCGGACTCAGCATTTTGTAACAGAAGTCAGTTTGCACTCATTCAACAAGCTGAAAACATGTTTGGCTTGTTATTAACATTTTCTCTCTGTGGTTTTATTTTCCACATCAGTATTAACAATTTTGCACCAAACCATCTCTTTTCCTTTCCTACCATAAGCTCCTTTTCCACCTTTGAGTTCCACCTAATTTCCTGAAATTGCTTCTTCCTGGATCCATCTCTCCTCTGGATCTCTCCATCTCTCTCCCTTCCAAATTTACACTCATTACTAGGAATGAAAGGAGCATAGTCTTAATATTTTATTCGAAGGAAAATAAGGGAGAATTTTTACAAAAACAAGTGCGAAAAAAAAAGAAAACATAAAAATATGTGTGCAGTGAATTTCCCTTCACCACACACATCTGTGCTCACACACAGATAATTAGCAGCCTGCTGCAGTAGTAGAGTACAATGCAAGTGGTTGCTTAGACAAGTGGAATGAAAAGACGGATCACCTGGCCACTGGAGACACGCATTAAGAACGCTTTGTATGTGCGCATGCACGTGTGTGTTCTATGGAATGTGCGCCTCTCAGTGTGCATATGCATGTCTGTAGATTATGACTAAACCTCTTAGGCCTGCACTGATTCCCATCTCCGCTCTTGTGTTTGCCAAAGCTGAAGGACGGACTCGGATTCAGATCTACTGGCGGACAGGATCTTCTTTATTGGAAGCTCCTTCCAGCTCAGGTCAAAGTGACATTTCAGGGAATATAGTGGCCTGAGTGGTGACAAGTAAGCAAGGACAGCCTAGATAAATGACTGGATGAGCAAAATGTTTCACTGGAAGATGAAATCAATTCACTTCAAGGTGTTCACATGTCCACTCTGAAAACATCGGGGGCCTTCAGAACGGAACTTCACCTGTGCTTGGTGAACCTTGAAAAGCAATTTGTGGTGTAACATTATTTGGGATATTGGCATCATGTTTGAGATTAAAGAAAACAATCAGACAGATCTGAGATCTGTCATCACATCACTCAAAGGTCAAAACAGCCTATTTTAGGTAAGGAAATAAAGCAACCTTTAGTTTGGAGGAAAACTTGCTTATGTAACTGTTGCACAACTACAAATAAGAGAAATTTGAGTGATTCAGACCACAGCCATGAAAAATGGAAATTAATTTTTTTCTCCTTTCCTTAAAAAAAATGGGGGACAAGCAAAGGAAAGCTGTTACAGAATCAGTGAACCATTGAGAGGGAGGGAGGGAGTGTGAGAGAGAGAGAGAGAGAGAAAGAGAGAGAGAGCGCTCTGGAGTGTGAAAACAAGAGATACACATGAGAGAACTTGAAGAGAACTTTGCTCATAAGGGAGACAGGGGTCGAACTAGGGGAGGGGAGGGGGAGCGCGGCGGGGGGGTGGAGGGGGATCTCACTTGGCAGGTAGACAAGGGAATGGAAAAAGGTAGTAGATGATAAAGGATTTAGACATGACAGAACAGGAAGTGAGACACGGGGTGCTTGGCCACAATGATCTGTACACAAGTCCTTCCTGTCGCAGGTTAACAAACACAAAGACACAAGACACGCTTGAGACGAGGTACAGAGAGAGAGAGAGAGAGAGAGAGAGAGAGAGAGAGGGAGAGGTAGATAGAAAGAGGGCAGAAACAAACTGCGGCTGAGGATTTATTACCTGCGCTCCGCATAATAAAGGCTGCAGAATTTTATTTTGGCGGTATTTACACTACAGGCTTCGGTGCACAACTCTGTTGTGTTGCTCAGGACCATGTCTCTCTTTTTTCCCCCATTTACTATGTGCTTACGTCTACCCTTTTAAAGTCACTATATCTGTTGGCTGCATTTAAACTTGCTCAAGCTTTCTTAAACTTTAAATCACCTGCATGCTATTGGCTACCATCAAAAGAGGATGAAAGTCAGTAACAAACAGCGTTTGGAGCTGCAGAAGATGGTAAGATAATCATGATGAAAGGCCTCACGCCTATTGTGTACAAGAATATGTTGGTTTAAAACACATATATGCAGGTTTTTAGTGCAATACACTGTTTTAATTTGCTGATAGTCATTTCATTTGGGGGAGGGAAGGTTCACTTGTTCGTTTGTGTGTGAGGCCTGACTGCACATTTCAAGACATGTTTGACATCTCTACAGTAGCCCAGAATGTGGGTCCACTCGGGGTTGAGTGATTTTACCCTGCCATCACAGCTGCTACCAGCAGATTGTCAGCCCCCAAATGGAGCTTGCTGATGAAAGGAAACTGTTAGCAGATTGACTCAGTGACTTAAGGGGTCACTTTTTTCTAAAGTGCAGGTCATTTAGCCAAACAGTTTAATCGCAATTCACCGTTTGATGGCTGAGGACAATGTTACACTGTGACCGTGTGCATAAGTCACAATGGGAATAAACTGCATGTTCATTTGTTTGCAATGTACTTTACTGCCACTAGAGGCATCAAAATTGTCCACAGTGGGCCTTTAAATCAAAAGCTGCCTGGATCCTGCATTTAACAGTGCACAGACTGAGCATACTGTGTATGCAGCAGTGATGTCAACATGAAGGTGCAAAAAGATTTTACATGATTATACATGAAAACTATCCCTTAGTTTACATTAAAGCTGGAGTAGTTGATGTTAAATCCTTAAAATGTGGCATTGTTGCATTTTCAGTGATGTATTCAATGTAAGTTGCAAACGAGAGAAAAAAAAAACCCTGCTAATATTAGATACACTGGCAAATATCTGGCTTATTTCCACATTTGAAGGAGGGCTGAGTGCAATTTATTTCAAATGTCTAATTCTACGACCTTATTCCTGCTTATATATTCACATCACAGATCCAATCTGTTGCACTTAAGAAGAAAAAAATAGAATCAGGTCAGATGAAGCATGAACATACGTTACTCCTTAGTTCAGGCCTGGCAGTAAGAATTAACATATAAAACATATTAAGTTATATATATCTTGATGTATTAGTCACACCAGACATAAGTAGAAGGACCAGCCATGCTGTGAAAAAAAGTGAAACTTATAGTTTGGGAAATGGTATGTAAATTCAGCACTCAAGTGACCAACTAGATTGTTATAGAATACGAAAAAAGGAAAACATTCAATAAAGTAATTATGGAGATAATGTATTTTTAATTACTAGCATTATGAGAAATCCACTGTGTTTAGTCATGGATGTGGTGCTGAAGTCGGGGCAATCGGTAACAGCAGGGTAAGGAAAAGAAAAATTAAAAAGGATGCACGTCTCCTGAAATTCAAAGTTAGGAGAGGAAACATGCATCAGGAGCTCCGAGGTTCTCCTCTGTGAACTTCTCCCAAGAAACGCCTGTGATCTTGCCGGCTCTAACGGACAGAGATTTTCTTCAAAGAGCTTCTCTAGATGGCTATCATAAGCAACCTCTGACACACACAGGGGGGTCGGAGCACCTCAGGTGCCCTCAGCATCAGATGAGAAGATTAACAAAGATGAAACCGGACTGCCCACAGCAGAGCAGCGTCTGCGTGGAAGCCCTGGAAACAAACCCGAGGCAGCCTGACACGCTCTCGCAAACACACGTTCGACTCAAACGGACAACATAAGCGATGTGACATGTTTGGCGTCTCTCCTCACCAGTCGTATTCTGCTGGAGCAAATATGCACTCGCGCCTCCTTTGATCGACCGGCAGCGGCTCTGTGTTTGTATCCAGGTGTTGGCAAAAAGAATTCCAGGGCAATTTTAAGGCCGCCTGTCTGTTGGAGGTTGGTAAGACTGAGCGTGCAAGAGTTGGAATCTAAGCCGCCGACCCTTCAAGGTTACAGATGCTGTCATTTAACATCTGTAGACACGATTTATCTGTGGTGGAGAGTGCAAAAAGCACCCGCTTCCTGTGTGTGTGTGTGTGTGTGTGTGTGTGTGTGTGTGTGTGTGTGTGTGTGTGTGTGTGTGTGTGTGTGTGTGTGTGTGTGTGTGTCTGAGTGATGACTTGATGTCCAGTTCCAACCCCACAGCTGTCATTTACAAGGCCCAACAGCGCCTCCTCCTCCTCCCCATGCGAAGGCTGAGGGCAGCGGAACCCTCCGTTCCAGCACCCACAATCTTTTATCCAGGAACGACTGAGTGCAGCATCACAGTCTGCATCACCTACCGCTTTGGAAACAGCAGTTCCGACAAGAGCGGGAAACTCAACAGGATTGTGAGAACAGCTGGTGCCTGCCTCACTTCCATCTCTGGCTGATTTTTGAAAAAAAAAAACATCAAACAAAAAAACCCACAAAATGCTATTTCATTTGACGCGAGCACATGAAATGACAATGAAAGTACAATAACAAGCAGAAAACTCCGAACGGTTGTTAGGTCTTGTTAGGTCTCCACTGACTCCTCGGAACCGTTGCTGAGGAACATTCAGCAACATGACGTGAAGGACAACTTAGCGACGACAACATGCTGCTGATAAGATGAACGCAGGACATGTTATTATTAGCGTCACGTCAAAGACAACAATGGGCTGCAGGCAACACACACAAGATTAGAAATCAGAATATCTGCGGTCACACACACACACACACACACACACACACACACACACACACACACGTTTGTCTCTCTATCTTTGAGAGGACGACCATCACGTCCTTTTATTTTTCATCCTTTGCTACAGCCAAACACAAGCCCACACTAGCAGACAAACGTTAATGCAACGCAAACCTCAGTTCAGACTGTGTCTATGAATTAAGGCCAACATCTTCTCATGTGAGGACACCTCAGGACTGACCAAACTGCCCCTTTGAAGACATCAACATTCTGATGCAGTAATTACAACGTCGTACACACATACACTATGAGCTTGTTGCTCTCGATGGGACACACCTGCTTCCTTGTCGCTTTACGTTACATTGTATCCATCTCGAGTGCCCTTTGGTCGCTCTCCCTCTGTTCCTCTATCTATCCATCTTAACCTCCTGCCAAATTTCTTAGTGTCTTTCTGTCAATCACTCCCGCCGTCTCTCTCTCTCGCTCGCTCGCTCACTCGCTCTGCCGCCGGACGCGTGACATTTTTACAGCTTAACACGCTTCACATTCTTTGTGCCAAAATAAATAAATGGATAAATAAAGAAAGAAAGAAAGAAATGAAATGACGCGGAGCTTTCCGAAATGCCAAATATAATTCCACACCACTGCGGAAGATGGCACGTTGTCAAGCAGCGTCAAACGGACGGCATTTGGTGCCTTCTGTTCCTCAATTCCTCCACCTTAAAAATTTCAGTCTCGAATCTGATTCACTGGTTACATTCACTCGGGAACGGAGCCGCCGGTGCGGAAGGCAGTGGAGAAGCAAAGTCTCGCATCTGGCAATTGTGTAAAATGTGTAATTTAAAAAGCGAATGGTAAACAACGCCTGGATAACAATGTCAGGTAAAAGAAATCTCTGCCAACGACAACAGCTACAACTGTTGGTTGTTAATGTTAACAGCGAGCAGTTTGCCATTATTGTCCCATCCTGTGGCAGCCTGTCACTGTGCAGTCTGAGCGGCACCTGCCACAAACACATTTTCTATTTTTGGTGTTTTTGACGTTTGATCAAATTTCTGAGCAGCCTTTAATCAAAGTGCAGCCTGTCGCGCGTTGATCTGTGCCCCAGATCACTAGAACCTCCACAAAGGAACACTGCGAGTTTGACAGTGTTCACTAAATAATGTCAAATTAAATGGGTGCAAAGTTGACAGGAGCACTGACCTAATTGCTCGCTGTGTATTCCTGCTTCACCCATGCAAGCAACAGAGCCTCTCCTCTTCAATTTTGGAGGAAATGCAAACTCTACATTTGCTATTCAACGCACTTAAGCCCGGAGCCACCCGGCAGACAGTAAACGCAGCCTTTGATTCCTTTACATGTTTAGTTCAAAAGGAAAATAAGGATATGGTTGTCAGTGTACTTTAATATATTCACACAGCAGCCACCGTAATCAGGACTACAGCACACATCGAGCCCACCTTCCTCCCATTAACCTCTGCACCTCAAATGAACTCTTACGAATCTTAAATTGAGAGCTCAGACCTCTCCTATTCATATTCAATGAGACGCCCTGGGCTCCAGCTGCGCCCGTTACCGTCGCCGCACACTTTCCTAGTGACTGAGGTCGAGCCAGTCGCCGCCGTCACTGTCATTCTAAGGCTGCCAATCATGTGTCTCAGCGATGTGACACCAAAGCAACACATAAATCCAAACCTTACATTGGCTCAGCCCAGTGTGTGAACTAGACGAGAGCTACAACTATGGCAGCTTTGCACAGAGGCTGCAGATTTGGTGGAGGGCCAGTCTGTAAGTCCAGACAGTCTGCAAAGATTTAAATAAAATGGAAACCTTGTCACATTCACACCGTTACATCTCGTGTCCAACGCTGAATCGCCAGCCAGTCGTAAATGAAAAACCAGGCATTTGACTCGATCCGCTTTCACCGACCAAAGAGGCATCGCTTTGTAATTCCAGAGAAAAATAAAGGCTTGACAGGAGCACAGGCTCGAAGCAGCGGCACACAAAGCGTGAGTATGAGTTGTCCTACCTTGACCCCGCGCACCCGGAACTCAGCCAGGGCTCGGCTCATCTTGGACGACGCCGTCTGCAGGTCTTTGCCGCTGGCGATGACTTTCACCAGCAGGGAGTCGTAATGTGGGGAGATGACGGCTCCCTGGAAGGCAGAGGCGCTGTCCAGACGGATCCCCATGCCCTCACCACTGCGGAACACCTGATGGGGAAACAGGACAAGTCGGCTTAGACGGTTGGCTTCTGCATCAGAGGAGAAGTTGTTAATTGTTACATTGTTGTTATTGTTGAGATAGAAATGCTGTAAGAAATGCAACTTAATTAAGAACTTTCAGAGTGCCACTTGATATCCTCCGAAGAGGATGTTTAAAATTCATGTTCGTTAAAGCCAAGGATGTTTAATTAAAGATGGTCTTGCCAAAAAAGAACAAAAACAGCTTTTATGTTTTGTTTGTTCATTATTGTCACACTTACCTCAGGTGACATATTTTTAGAGGCTTTGTCGGAGAAGTTGCAACATGAAACTATTTCTCCTCTTCAAAACAACCCCAAAAGTGTTTCCCAAAACTAACTGGCCAGATAAAACCTTCCTGCGCTGTATATTGAGTCAAATGTTTGTGTCTTCTAAAAGTCGGTGCAGTATTCCTCCACCACTGACGCACTTTATTCCAATACCTTATTTACAACATTTCCTCAGCGGAGCGGCCGAGATGCCAAGAATCATATTAGTCAGGTGGCCACGTTGTCAGCTTAAATTAGCTGGCACTGAGAATTCAATCACTGACACACCTAGGAGGGTAAAATGAGAGGTTGGAAGGCCAGGAGGGAAATGGAGGCTGAGATGAGTGAGAAATGGAGAGGACAGGCCATTCCCCAGCAGTTGGCAGGCCGGCAGAGACAGAGAACTGAAGGCGAGAAGTGAAGACGGTCCAGCACTGAAGCATACGGAGGCCCTCGAGGCCCAGAAGGAGGAAGATGAGCAGAAATGATAACAACGTTGCGCCACACTGGTGATACGCGGGTGATATTTCGTCCCGCGTTGCGTTCAAGCGAGCGTGCCAACATTTACGATCAACAATATTTCCCCACTATGTCTTGATTCTGCCGCTTCTGTTCGTTTTTTTAAAGCTCAGACTTGTTGACAAAGACACTGAACAGGCTCACATAGCAACACATAGCGCAGCTGCCACAGCGAACTGAGGCCAGAAACATTGACGTATTGTGCTGTGGTGTATAAACTCAACATCGTGGAGAGAAATATCAGTAAACGAGAAGATAAAATGCTGTTAAGCCGCATGTGAGGATTTGTTGGAGTTTAAGATTTAAATACTTGATGTGTGCGACTATTCCCCTTTAATATCTACAATAATAATAATAACAGGATTGTCCTTCACAAAGAATGGGCTCTGACCTTCTGAATTGTGAATCAGGGCCAAGATGAAAGAGGCTCTCCGACATAAAGCTGCAAATGTATGAGCTGCTGAAGCAGAGGAAACGGTTGGTCACGGGCATTGCTGCTCGCGAACGCAGCCTTGACACCTTTACAATGCGCCGTTTGAAGGCTCAAAGCCTCCGTTAGCAGGTTGTGATTTTCAGAAAATCCTGCTCTTACCCCTTTGATTTCTCAATGCTCCAGGCCGGTCATCAGAGCTCCAAGTGTTACCAAAGTGGATTTCAAATTTTTCACACTTTGCACCTTCCAAAGGCTCACGTGCACGAGTCGAGCGGCTACTTTGCAGTTTAGCTTTAACTGAATAGAGCCGACAACGGCGTGTCCACCAAATGGCAGGAAAGCAAAGAAATGGAAGAAAACGGCATCAAACTTCATCACCAACGCAGTTTTCTTTAACGTCAATATCACAAATATTATACTTCACTAAATAATTTATAATAAACGCACGCAAACAAATGTAGACTATGAGAGAGATTAACGTTTACAAGTCCAAAAGCAATAAATAAATGAAAAGGTAACAAAAACTTTTCAGAAATAGAAACAAACCAAAAAAAAAATAAATACATCAGCTATGTTTCCCAGCGTGCCACAAAAAAGGCAACGTAAAAGAGTTCTGCATTATTGAGAGGGTAATCTAACAGCACTTTATAAAAACAGACAGCCATGCACAGACTTCAGGCTGCTGCCAAACACTCTTTTCACAAATGCCCCAAAGGAAAATCTACACAGTATTTACTTTTGCTCTCTGTTCATTAAATCGTTCCTCGCTGCGAATGAAGGCGTCTCGCAATTGTTCCACCGCCCTGTAACTCCACAGGCCAAGCGGCACATACACCAGAGTGATGCCGCTATTAGCGCTGACTGCTGCGCTACAGTGACGGGGCTTCCTGGGCGCGTCGTGATTTAACAATCAAAGCGTCTTTCCAGCCGGAGGGGACGCAGCGGTCGGATCCCGTTTAAACCCGTAGCTTTGACTCCAGCCTGTCGATACGTCTAAACAAGTCGGGCCTTGCGCATCACAGCGGTTTTTTAAGCGCCTTCCCACGTATGATCACACACAGCGTGAGCGTCGGCTAACTCCGCTATCAGTGTGGGCTGATGAAAGAACGAGACAAAGGATTGGTTTTGCCTTGGAGGAGCTCTGGCTGGCCGACACGCTGATCCCTGGCCGCCGCCTCCCCCCTGCCTGTAGACACCCTCAGTGTCGTGACGGCCTTACGGCTGTCTGCAGGTCCTGACACCATCTCCGCAAAAGCTCAGCGGGATGCTCGCGCTCGAGATGCCGTCCGAGTGCGTTTGCATCTCGATGTGAAGCAACTTTTGAAAAGAAGAAGAAGAAAAGTTTCATAACTAGAAGGGAAAATGAGAAGAATTTGGACCTGTTGTGGGGACTGTAACACCACTAAGCTGGTTTAGGACTGCTTGGTTACAGAGTGGAAAACCAATCAGCTTGGCGGCCCGGCCAGTGTTGCCAGATGGGATGTTAAAGTGTTACCAGCGACTTGAAATTATATTATTTTTGGGGGGAAATTATCGTCTCAACTGAATTTGCATTCTGACGTGGATCAGGAGCATCTGGGACCATAACGCATTATCTCGAGCCGTGAATGTTACAGCCTATAATGCAGTTTACCTTTAAATAACCTGAGATAACTGTTGGAATAATGAGCCTCTTGCAGGACAGCGTCTCTTTCTCTGCGCTCAGCGCCTATTATTCATACCTTCTTGCATCACCACACGCTACCTCGTGCAATGATTGGCTAGTAAAGTAATGTGAGGGAAAACAAACACTGTATTTCTGCGCAGGATCCATATTCTGATTTAATTTAACCGTGTAATGATTCGCAGAGGGATCAAATTACTGTACATTATGGGATTTTTAGGAATAACTGATCGAACAGAGGAATAAAATGATTGTATAACTACGTTAATTACTGTTTGTCTGGCAATTGACCCTGACATATTGAGAGAATGTGAGTGGGAATTGCATGCAGTTATCGGCAGTCTGTTATTGGTCTTTCACTTCAGCGATTATTGATCATGTTTAAAGATACCTTTCATGCCACACGGTTTTGAGTAAATGTGTTTCCATCTTCCAATGTGCACATTTGATATTTTAGTCTTCCCTCAAATGAACCAAATTAGATGATTTCTTTAAATTGTTACCGTATTTTGATTCTTTTGCACTTGTCATAAATGTGCATTACAATATCTTAATCCTAAACCTGACAAATGATCAGACTTGCATAAGGCAGCACCAGCTGCACAGACCTTTGTAAAAGTAAAGATGCCTTCCAAGGAGCTCCTTATTTGCCAGCTTAGGTTTATTATCTTGTTGCAAAAAGTGTGAAATCGGTGATTTGGAGTAACTGCGTAAAATGAATCTACAATAAAATATGCAACAATATTTGCTGAGCATTTTTCACTGAATACTGCGGAACGGCATTTGCTTCAAAGCTGAAACAAAAGTGAGATTAATTAACGTAAAAGATTAAAAGTAAGACAAAAACAAACAAAATAAATTGCCAGCAATTAAATGCATTTAAAGCTTTGGCTCCAACTGTGTAAGACCTGAATAATATTAAAAACCTTAAGTGCAATGGGCGCAGGCAAAAGATATTATCTATGTGTTTGCATGTATACGACTTACAAATAGTATACATACATGAAGATGACATTGAGGTTAACAGTGTAGTTAACAGTTCAAGATCACTAGATGCACGTAATAGAAACAATTAATTCATCCCAATGATTTTATTTATCCACCTATTGTGGCAGCTACTGACCTGTTAAAGTTGAAATGAGTAACATATTGAAGGGGACGGACTAGAACACTTACATTACTCATTAAGACGGAACTCTTTGGTGTGATTTTTACTCTGACATCACAGCCTGTGTAAGAAAGACGTGTGATAAAGTGGGAAAAACAGAGATTAACACTGACGTTATTTGTAATCTGCCTTCTTACCATGAGATCCTTCTAAATCTCACACAATGTCCCTTCAAGCCAAAAAAGAAGTCATTTCACATTTTACGTGTATATACTAGCATGCTAATGAGGAAAGTCATGCTCTGCTGCTGTGTCTTTCAGAGCGACTTTTTCTTTGTGAGAAAAAATTGAATTAATTTGTGCTCCGGGGCATATAGATACAAGATTAACAATGTCACAGCAAGCCTTCTCAGAGACAAAAGGGTGCCTTCATCTCATATAATCGATATAGAGTCCTACCCAAGCAGTGCTGTGCAAAAATGCCAACTCAGGCGGAGGCGAGTGTGAGAGAAATAAAATAAATAAAATAAAATAAATGAAAGCCAAGGAGTCAGCTTCCGTAAACTGACAGCAGCGGCTGACAAGAAAGTCCCGCTTTCCTCTCTCCATGGCATTGTTCTCTGGGTGTTGAGAAATTTTGATCAATTAAGTACAAAGAGATGGGGTGGAGGACCTACACCAGCATTTGTTTGGACCCCTGTCGTCCCGACACTGAAATAAAGCTGCTGTTCCTTCGCTCCTCATCCATAATAATCCGCTAATATCCCCCTTTGTTTGCCCGTGTATTGAAGTTAATCCACGCTAACGCTTTTCCACGAGCACCATCAAGTCTTTTAGATCAGAACACAATTTAGAAACACAACGTTCATTTTTGCATCATATTGCAAGTCAGTTGTGTAGTCAGCCTGCCCCGCCTTGTAGGAGTTTATTCTCCTCTGAGCAGCACACACTAGGTCAGCGGCGTATTTCTCAAAAAAACTAAATCAAAGGCCGTTGCTCTGCCGTAGACGTGTCAAAAGCAGTCGAGGCACAAATCCACTGTGCCTCGACTGCTTCTGAGGCCTTGTGAAACATGTCATATCTTTAAAACACACATTCCATTTGGAGGATTCGCAGTGAGGGAGCCGAGTGGCTCCAGTGGCACCCGTGTTGTCAGGAATGTCATAATGGCCTCTGGACAACTTTCAGAGGCCCAGATCATAAAGCATAGTCAGCGTATGTTGAAACCTTACAAATAGGAAGAGAAGTAAAGAAAAAAAAATAACCCAGGAAGCCAGAGGCGTGAAGAGTCCAGATATATATCGCTTCCCTCACTACAGTCGAACGCTGCCTTACAAGAGGAAAAAGACAAAAGGATATCTGTCTCCAAAAATTCAAACTTCAGTCACAGAGAAAGGTATCAGTATTACACTTTTGTTCACATATTTGGTGCTTCTTGTTATCAGTCTGAGGGAATAACTTTGATCCAAGAATAGATTTTTTTTTGAAAATCTGTCTGACTGAAGAGATTTCAGATCACACCTCACACAATTTAAAGCTGAAGCAACCACACTTTCTCCTAACAACTGCCAATGCCACTCATTCAGAGCCAAATCCCCACTTCATGAACCTGCTCTATGCTGCACGGAGAGGAAGGATCCCCCTTAACTTCATGGATGCAAATGCCTCCATATGACTTTGTTGTATTTTCAAAGGCCTCGTCCAAGAAACGTGACTATGTATTTATTTATTTTACAAATATGCTGTTGTAATAATCATGTGGACAAAAGGTCAAACTACAAAGTCACTTAGAACCTCTTTCTGCCCCATTCTGATGATCATATTGAACGTCACCAAGTTGTTTTCACCACATATACATGGCTGAATGCTTTGGGTTGCTGCCATGTGATTGGCTGCTCTGATTCGTTTTCACTAGGATTTGTCTTTCTAGCACCACAATACATTTGTCTTTCTATTAAATTTCTGCCATTTTCCAAAGAAGGAAGCCATTCCTCTCCCTTGTTGAGAGTTAGATAAATGTTCATCAAAAAACAACAATCCTGCAGATGGTTTATTGCTTCATGCAGCTGTGATGGAGTGGAGTTTGGTTCAACGTGCTAGACTGTTTCCTAATTAGAATCATCCAATTGTCTAATGGGTATGTATGAATTTTTATGAGTGTCGCTTTAGGTATCTGAACTGCTTTGTTTCTTGGGGGTGACAAAACAAAACAAAAAAAATTCATGCAATTTGCTACTTTGCAAAGAAAAACTGTGAAAACCAAAGATTTATCGGCTCATTTTCTATATTTATATGGTGACTGACGATTGACGTCAGAAAAGACCTGCTATTCATCCATTTATCAAAGCTGCCCATTTAAGCCATTTCCATTTGTTGTGCTGTAAAATAGTTGTAATAAAGGCTAGTTGAGAGAGCTTAGATAGCACCAGCAGTATCCAAAAATAGCCTGAGCTCGATATTTGAACTGCAGCCACCGCAGACATTCCAGTCCTCTGAACCTGCTTTGTAAAGGCGCCATCCATCCAGACCCACACGTCGACTCTGCCTCCTCTCACCGCGAATCATCCCACTCGCACCTCATTCAGCGTCCTCTCTCGCCTCTGTGGCAGAGTTTGTGCTTGTGGTGATGAAGCGCAAGCTAGGGGTGAAAGGAGAAGGCGCAGACACACTTGAAGCCGACGTGTGGAAGGGAAAACGTTGAGACATGTGCTGTCTGGAACGGGGCACAAAGGCAGCGAGCGACGGCAACGTCTGAGCTCCGACTGATATCGCACCAATTAAAGAGGCAGCGGAGAAGGCAAGGCAGCAGCAGTAAAGAGCAGAGAGACAGAATAACACGGAGAGATGAGGAGGGAAGACGGGAAGGATGCTGTGTTAATGTTTGAAATGAATCGAGTGGAGAAGAGGTGAGTGTGGAACTGAGGCTCAAAGTGAGCAGGGGAAGAATATTTTTTTTTGTTTTGTTTTTTTTCCACCGGGAAACGTTTGACAAGGACGCCTAGCTGCTTCAAAGATGCCTCTTGAGATTTTTTGGTGGGGTGTCTGGAGGTCTCTTAGCGGGTGAAAGAGAAACTGTTGCAAACTTGGCCATTAGTTTTTGTTTGAGTGTCTCGGAAGCATTTCCCTGCTTTCTCCTTTAATGGCTAAATTCATAAGTGGGTCGACTCCCAAGGACCTTGGTTTATCTTGGTTTATGGACAGTTCCGGGAAGAAAAAAAAAGAGAAAGAAACCCGGCCATCTTCAGGATTTAATTAACTGGTATCCATCACAACTGGGCGTCCTGCTGTCGCCCTGGACGAGAATGTCGGTTTACTTTTCCCGCAAATTAAAGTCTAGTCTGTGCAAGCTGCCCAAATCAATGTGTCACAACTTTGCTACTTTTCAAACTAGGGAATTTAACTACAGCTGTGGTCTTACTGACATTTAATATCGTCACTCATTAGCATTTAGTAGTCTACTAATGACTGAGGCAATCATTTGTAAGACTGAGAAAATACAAAATGTTAGTTTCCTGTCTGCAAAAATGAAATCCAGTCGCTTTTAAAAGTCCTGCTCACAAAATGTGGGGGATAGTCGACTTTTGCTGGTGTCATGATGTCAAAATGTGAACAGCGTGATGAAGATGAAGGTGAACTCGAACATTTAGTCATCATCATTACAAGACGAGACACTTTTTCTATGGTTTTTGTGGTAAATCACCTTGTCAAAGAACAGCGTGTTATGCAATAAGTCCGAAAACACTGAACAGGAGAACGTGTGCATTCAAACATTTAGAAAAAGTCAAATTACGTTCAAGAGTAAAATGTGCACTTTAGGTCCATTCTGAAATTCCATACCAAAGCTAAATACCCCAAACTTCTTGTTGGGCAGTGTCGGCAACTCTCGTCTCTGCTCTTTGCACATAAGCACAAGCTCCAAGCAAACCCACAGCCAACACTTAAACACAAATAGATAGGCCTTTAATTACTCAGTTCTTATGTACAGTATAAAATTTGCTGTCAGTGAGAAGGTATCCCAACACATTAAGAATATTCAAACAAATCTCATAAGACAATATGTGTGGGAGGAATCTAAATAAGGACCTTTTTGTTTCTCACAGCAGAAGCAGCTCTTCTCTGAGGAACGCAGAGAAGCCGGCTGCTCGTGTCGAACCTTCACCCTGGTGACAGCTATGGCAATTAGCAAGGGGAGTCTTTCATTGATCTACTTCCGTATTGAACGGCAATTACATTGATTGGAGAACCAATTGCCTTTGTGGGTCGTTACAAAGAGCAAACACAAAAGGCATGGACACTCGGGCGGTTACCCCCTTCAGACCACACTGAGGCCTCCCCTGAGAGTTACTGCCGGCCGTGGCAGAGTGACAAATATCCCGGGCCGTTTCAACTGGTGACCAATACTGTGGCGGCGAGTGGCGTATTAGTCCCGCTTTAATGAAGTTACACGCTATCTGTTCCGCCCTCCATAAGCCATTCCCAAAAGAAACTGTGATCAATCCGCTTTCATTAAGAGACTTAACTGCTGTCCTCTGAGATATAAAGGATGCCATTACCGACTCTATTCCAATGTCACATCGTATCCTGTGTTTTTAACTTCGATTTCTTTACAACCGGCAGTCACGTTATGGCGAATCTGCATGTGCGGGGATCCGTTTAGAAATATCTCCAACATTCATTTAGAGTCGATTTATTTGAACTTGTTTTGGTGCTACATTTCCAAAACAATGACAAAACCCACAATCAACTTTTCCCCCCTTTACTGGTCCAATGAACACGCCGAAGCAGGAGGGGGCGAAAATGTCAAGTCGAGTTGCTGCTCCGTTCTTTTTAACAACAGGAGTTGCACATACAGATAGATGGCCACCCATACACATTTATCTTGGTTTTCACAAGCCATGACAGAATTTAGCAGCTGTGGGACACCAGTAGCAAGTACCAACGACTCCATTATCCCACATGCATTGAGCCTTCCACATGCATCATGCACCTTGTCCGTGGGCAGGCTTCCAGGCCGCCGCTGCTGAGAGTGATTTGAGGAGGCCACTCGTTGGCCACTCTCCCAGTAGAGGCCTGCCGAGTGGGCTCCTTCTCCTCGGCGGAGGCGCAACTTCTTAAGGCGGTGCGCGTGTGTGGCAAGTGCCCGCTGACTGTTAGAACTCGAGAGCCAGTTTCGATTTTGCAGGCGGTGACGACAAAACTCGCAAAAGCCTGGCTGCCGAGTGGAACGAGACTGGTGGCAGAGCCACTGCAGCTTTTATAGGCTGGTTTGTGCTTAAAGGGCAGGATTCAGTCCTCTGAGCCGACATCAGACTCTAACACAGCTTATTAACGTTATCTAGTGGCAAAGCAAGCAACAGCATCTTGGAAGTCTGTCTCTGATATCGATGTCTATTGAGGGACGGAGGTGGGAGGGCAAAGAGGAGGAGGGGGTTCTCATGCAGTCACACTAACAAGGAGCAGGAGCACAAGAAACACAGGAGGGCATGTGACATCATCATCATTATCATCACCACCTTAAGTCTGATAAACTGAATATACACATATCTTCTTTATTGACCAAGACTGGACTGGACATGTGCTTGTTCCCAGCTTGACTGGCAGTTCAGTCAATTCTTGACTCTCCAAATCTCCAACACTATCACTTCTATCACATGCCTCTCTCTTATTTAAATTCTTTAAATTTAAATAATATTTAGTTTCGCCCATGCGCTACATCGTTGACTTCCTGTTTTTTTGTTCCACGAATTTGCTTGATGTCCGGCTGCAGCGTTGTCAGAAGATATTCTTCTGATGGTGCTGACGAGGAGTTTCTGGGACCTCCCTGCTTTCACTTGCCTCATCATGGCTTCATCGCACCTTCAGGCATCAGAGGTGCAGCAGCGGCTCGAGGCCCGTGGTTTTCTCTGCGTGCATGCGTGTCAAAGGCGGAGAAGCAGCTGTTTTGATGCTCTTCGGTGGCAAGTTTTACACACCACACCACACACACACACGCACATACATACAAGCCCCCTCTTTCAGTGCTTCTCATCAAAGGGCTCACTTTTTCATAGCCAAGTGAATTGGCTTTCCTTTTCAATCCTCTCAGTGTGTGTGTGTGCGTGCGTGCGTGCGTGCGTGCGTGCGTGCGTGCGTGCGTGCGTGCATGTGTGTGTCTATGTGAAAGTGTGTGCGTGCTTCAGACAGAGGTATAATGACTTTAATGAGAAACAGAAGATCTTTTGCTGCTCTCTGGTTTTCCTCCTTTTCATTTTCCTTCTTATTCTCGCAGTCTGAATTTTTGTATCAATTACTGCCCACTCTGCTCTGCCTCTTGTACTTTGCACACTAATTTTGCTCTCTGTTCTTATTCTCCTCGCCTCTCTTCTCATCTCCGAGTCTTCCCGCCGTCGTCTTTCATTTCATTCCACTCGAGCCTTTCCACAAGATGGTTCCATATACAAGTCATCTGCAATCTCCTACTTTTAACCTCCTTCTCCCTCCCCCACATTTCAACATCTCTATTTTTCCTCTTTATTTATTTATTTTTAAGCCGAGCTCCATCATGGATGCCTTGCAAATTAGAAGTGAACGTCTTGTCTTTGAAGCCCTGTGTCATAAAAACAACTCAACCATATATAAACATAGATATAAGAGTCCGGATGTTAAAAATTAAACATTTGGAATGATTTCAAGCTGATGGCACAAACACTGGAACACCTGGCACTAATGCCCGCCACCCAGGCCATTCCCTATTCTCTCTCTCTCTCACACACAGCACACACACACACACACACACACACACACACACACACACACACACACACACACACTCTTGACTCTCATGCAAAATTAAACATCAGTCCCACCATTAGAATCAGTGGCAACCAGATGTCTGTGATGACACTACAAGCTGTTTGGGACTCTGGAGGTGAGCTGGTCACACACACACACACACACACACACACACACACACACACACACACACACACTCACAGAACAAACACACAAACACACAAACACACACCTGATGTGTAAGCTGTCGGTACTCGGTGATGTTTGACTGAAGACTGAATAAATCACTGCGATGTCACAAACACACCAGAAGTCTTTGTACGGATCACGTTAGAAAATAAAATGCCTAAAAATAATCAACCTACATGTTGGAACGTGTGACATTTGTCTGATCTCACGAAAGCCACTGACTTTTTTCAGAAAATCCCACTATTCAAGGTAAAAGTCCCAATTTTAGTTATTTGATTTAATGATTACATACATTTTGTTTATACTTGGAAGAAATATGTAATTTGAACCATTTGTGGTTGCAACCACTGAGACCTTTGTACGTGTTCTTTGTCAGTTCCAATGTTTTGTTCAAAAATGTCATTAACAACAGAGCATTCATGGTTTATGCTAAATAATTACATTCATTCTATTGGAGGGGGGATAATCACTGGATTAGTGATTCATCTATTGTATTTCAGTTTCCATTACCTTGAGGATACAGTAGAGTTAATTCATTTAGAGGATTAATCAGCAGTTCCATGGTTGCTGTAAGTGCAAAAAAGGTGGAATTTTATCTTGTACTGCAAATTAATTTGAGAAAATCACTGGCTACGATGCACATCCCCCCCAGCCTCTGACCTGTGTGCCTGAGATCATACTCTGAGTTTAATGTTAAGGGGATGGATTAATTTTTCAAAGCACCTGGCACTTCTTGCCCTGCAGCTGGATGCGGCTGCCATTCTGGCTAACCTCCTCTTTACCTCCTGCGAAACCAAAAAGTTGAATTTATCTTTCAATTTTTGTCAAGTGCTTACAAGTCACTTCCCATGTTCCTCAAACGGGCAACGCGCCGCTTCCTTCGGGCTACACCTATGGGGCTTTTGCACAGACCTGCGCTGCCCAGGTTGCCTCAGCACAAAGGCCCTTTTCAATGAACCCGTGTCTGGACGGTCGAGGGAAGAAGAATCCTCAAATTTATCCAGCTGGAAATTTTCAGCTGACCACGTCGACCCGGCTTGATCTATTTCTTTTAGCGCAAATATAAACCTCTTCTTTTAAAGTTCAAATCAAATGCATTGTCCAATACATACACGATTGAACTGCCTCTAAATCAATGGTTCTCAATTGGTTTTCACAGCATCCATAGATTTATTCCAAAAAAAACAAAAGTGCTAGCCCACTTTCTATCATGTCTGGTAAACAAATTAAAGAAATTATTGAACTGCATTGTGTGTCCTTCAAAATAAATGTTCAACATTTTCTCTCACCAGTTGAAAAACACTGCTCTAAACTCCATTGGACCTTCATTTATGTTATTTACAGGCTTATATCACCAGGTAACAAAATCAGAGAAGACGTCATTTACCCATTTTACATTTAGATTTACCCTAAACACAAGTCCTGTGGTTGAATACAGAGATACACTTTGGTATCTCGCAGATGGCAACAGGCTTTGGAACAATCCAAAGTTAGAGGTTTGTGATCTGCAGACTAATGAACAGTCACGTAACTTGTCAGTGAAAAAAAAACAAACCTTGTTGATGACAGAGCATTTGTGATCCCAGGATAATTAGCAGGCGCATCAGCCAAGGTTCTGCCATCCATATTCATGGGGAACATGGCTATGGGGATTTTATATAATAACTAGGCTACACCGGGAAAGATAACAGATCGCAAGGTGTCATCTGCTCGGCATTCAAACAGTGTCATCCACAAATGACTCTTGTGTCTGGAATACGCTATTTATCTTGTACCCTTGATAATTGACTCAAGCCGTGGAAACAAGCAGAAAGATAAGGCTTACTAGAATTAGTGGTGCAGTAGACGTGACTGAGACGCAGTAAATCATTAAAAGCTCAACGTAAAAGGTGTTCCGTTGTTGGTGTGTGGAGTTAAGTAGAAAGCGAGGAATTGATTTCTGCTCCGCTGCAACTCTGCCTCATTCCCCCAACTTAACAGACTGTTTGATTGTATAATAGCTACTGTTTGCTGTGGTGTTGTGTGGTTTTTCAAAACAATACAATTTACTTCTACAAAATATATCATAACATTAGCATCCTACACTGTGTATTTTAAAGTTACAACAAATTTAAAAAAAAAAAAAAGATGCAGGCTTTAATCATCATATGCCTGAACTACTAGCAATACTCATTTATAAAAAAACAAGTGATGATATCCTACTGGGGCCTTTTCCAGACTGAACAAAGCTCTGGTGCAGTGAAGCTTCACCAACATTTAAATAAAAGTCCAGAGTTGTTACTAAGATCATGAGAAAGTGGAGGAAAATCCGAATGACTCGCATCAGCACAGTAACATGGAGAAAGCCAGCGCATCTAGAAATGCATCAGATGTCATTCTTCTGTAGTTCATACTTGGTTCACCTCAGAGTCAGTGACAAACACCCCTAGCCAGGTGTTCTGCCCTATGAACTGTGACACAGCCGCTTTGTTCTCATCCAAATGTGTGTAGGTTAGTCAGCACAGAGTTAAAACCCC
Source organism: Thamnaconus septentrionalis (assembly GCA_009823395.1). Lineage (NCBI taxonomy): Eukaryota > Metazoa > Chordata > Actinopteri > Tetraodontiformes > Monacanthidae > Thamnaconus > Thamnaconus septentrionalis. The sequence continues at coordinate 9,260,469 of CM020503.1, forward strand.
CAGCGTTTGGCTGGAGGCTATAAACACAGGGTTAAATATGCTGTTCATCTGAAGTTCTACAGAGTTTTGGGGAGTTATCAAGCAAGGCCGCCCCGCCGCAGCCTGAAATGAAAAATAAAGCCGAACAAAAAAATGGTATAGACCTTTAGGCAGACCCAGAGGTGACGCCTCAACACGCTGGATTCCGCAACACAACCGTGATCCACGCAGGAAACACTGCAGCTGAATCATTTCATCACGGAGCAGCCAGAGATTCCATCCCTGTGCGGAGCCCCATCTTGTTATCCCTTCCACTCAACCCACCAAGAGAATCCAGGAGGCTCACACCTCCTCCACAGAGGTGACATGTAGTCCCGGGAGGGAGGAGGAGGGGGGTTTAACTACACCTGCCAATTTTTTTTTTCCTCTGTGCCAGGCTCCGAGGGCCAAGCAAACAAACCAATACATGTTCTGCAATGCGATGAAACTCGAAAAGAAAGAAAGGACGAGAGCAGGACAGGAACGAGGAGTGTAGCGGAAGGTGTGAGCGGAGGGACCGCAGCAAACTTGGCAGTCTGAGCCAGCACTGCATGTCGTCGAGTCGGTGCACAAGTGTCCACTTCCACGTGCGTGTGCGCAACGTGGTTTCCCTCGAGGCGAAACCGCGGGCCTGCATTGTCATGTGCCAATCATCTGGCTCCCTCTGCTCTGCTTTGATGGCAGTATATGCAGGGAGAGAGGGAGGTGGAGGAGGTGGTGGGGAGGAGGTTTGCACTCTAACTCATCTTCTTGCTCCCTCTCTCTCTCTCAGTACAGTATATATGTGTGAGACACAGCATCTGTTTCTCTCTAAGTAGGTCACCACACCTCCGCTGCTTGTTCCATGCTCTACTCCTCCCTTCCTTCCCTGCACCATCTTTAGCCTCACACCACATTTATGCCTGCCTAGCTTTCCCTTCAATATCCATTCAACCATTCTATAGTTTCCTTATTTTTTTTTTTTTTTTTTTAAAGCTGGGCCTTGAATCATTTGCACTTTTATTCACATAGTTTTTATGGTACAAACGAGAGTCTGACAGCGGGTTGGATGAGGTTGTCACATTAGACAAAAATCAAAATAAATATTTTACAATAACTACTTGATCTGTGACCCAAAATTCTCTGTTTAATAGAATCGGGGTGAGTCCCTCTTTGAGCTTTGAGCCCGAGCCTACATATATACATACTGTATATAACTATACAGTGTATGCCCATTTTCCAGGCACACCCTGAAGGTTTGCCTTTACTCCTCCCTCTCTGCACACACAGAATTCTTTTGTTTTATTATCATACTAAACTGAAGTAGTAAATAAGAGTCTCAGAGGCGTTAAAAAATACATGACAGACAGATGGAGGAAGAGGCAAAGCCAGGGAGAGAAAACGGATGCAGATGCGGAGAACACAAACAAATATTGGGAGAGTCGAGAGGAATATCTAGAGAGGGAAAAGAAGAAACTGGGCTTGAAAAGAAGAATAACCTTGGGATTTCTTACTCTGAAATCTCACTCCTTTATCTTCTCAACCTTCAGCAGACAGTGTGTCCAATTGGCCTTAAACATTTTATGGATTTCTTCAACCAATCAGGATTTCTTTTTTTTCTCGCAAAACAAGAGCCGCAGGTGGCAGCAGCTTTAAAGGACAATTGCACTGGAAACATTTTCCTGTCAAATGACATCAACATCTTAAGCTTTATTAAAGTATTGAACAATTATCAAAGGAATGAAGGTAGCTGCACATTATGGGGGTTTAACTGCTGGGTTAGAGATTAGCAGAGCTGCTGCCGTTTTATCACGAATGAATAGGATTTTTTTACATTAACACAGACAAACGGCAAGGGATTTGTTAAACCAAAAAAAAAAACTACCCATCAAACATTACACCTCGCACCAAAGAAAACCTGGAGATTTAGTGACCTGCCCAGTCTAGCGGGGGAAATCCTGATTTGTCCACTTTGATGTGACAGACAGGAGGTCCAATCATCGTCAGTCAACGCAGCAGCAAAAAAGGCAGGCTTTAACGGTGTTGCATGCCAAGTGTGACTGATCCAGTAATGGCTGCCATCCGACGGCATCCAATTTTCTGAACGTCAGAAAGGGCGCTGCCGTAAATTGAATGAAAGTGAAAACTCTCCTGAGCAGCAAGATATGGATGCCGTGGAATGGAAGGGTGGAGAGTTCAAACATCACTTCGCCTCTTTCTGCCATCAATCCAGTTGTTACACCTTCAAGCATCGCTTTGCGTGCCAGGAGAGCATGGCCATCACATGACTCCACCATACTCAACATGTGCCAATATGCAATTATGCACACAATTATACGCGAACATGCCCATACTCCAAAATTAATTTTCAATCTGCCTAATTTTGCTGGTGACCCTCTTTTCATCCCCACTGATCTCACACATACCCAAACACACTCACTACAAAGAGCGGTAAATTAATGAGCTACATTTTTATCAGTGAAACTAATGAATTAAGCCAGTGCGGGATAATAGGAAACTGGATATTGAAGATGTGATGGATAATGGTGTGTGTGCGTGTGTGTGTGTGTGTGTGTGTGTGTGTGTGTGTGTGTGTGTGTGTGTGTGTGTGTGTGTGTGTGTGTGTGTGTGCCTGGATATTTTTGCATCTGCGGCTGTGTTAGCGTGCCCGGCCGTGCAGGCATGTCCTTGTGCATGCGTGTGCGTGCATGTATCTTTATTTTTCGACAAGGACAAAAGCACTTTGAACAAAAGCACTTCTCATTACGCCGAAGCCTTGATGTGCCGCCGCAGTAATGTATCATGCATAACAGACACTCTGCGAGCTATAATTGCCTTCTCATTTCGCCATCTCGCCCCCCCCCCGCCCAGTCTTCATTTCTTTTGCTAATCAAAAGTGTAACCAGATACATCTGCAGCCGTGCACATCTGCTCCAAAACAACAGTTTCCATGTCTGATTCGGTTTGCCTGCATCTCATGTCAGATGCCCCCCCCTTCCATGTTTCTACTGAGACAATCCTATGAATATTGTATTTGGTTCACACCCGTGTGTTGTCATGGCCCCCATCACTTTTGCCGTTTGAGAACAAAAAATGCTACGCTGTAGTCACAGTTTATCCTCTTGTGACTTCCAGGTAACTCTTGAGGACAATTTCATTGTAGACCTCGTTTCCTTTTCTGTGTTAGGCGTCAATTAACTGTTAATATTTAATAGAGTGAGGAAGAATTATCAAAAGAGTGAAGCAAGCACCACACGACGGCTCACTAATAAGCAAACAATAACAACTGATGTGAGTGAGAACGGCCGGCGGAATAGTGGAACATAAGTTTGATGCGTCCAGCTGCAGGCACACTCAGAAGAGCGCATGGGCAAAGGTTCGTCTGACGAGCACTTTAACATCAAAGTCCAACCTATCACTGACATCAAACATGATCTTTACTCTGGACGGATGCAGGCCGGTGGCCCTGCATTGGCTTTCTGCCAACACAAGATGCATCGACACAAGCTTCTGCCCGCTAGCTTTAGTGTACGTGCACATCCATCCGCACTCATTATATATGTATGCGAGCCTTTCTCCTTAAGTATCGAAATCGTCAATATCATACAGCTTATGGTGGAAAGCACTAATTTAGATGTATGTTTATGTAAAATATATGGGATTGATTCTAAAACACTGAGAGATGGTTCTAACTTAAAAACAGAGGAGCTAAACAATCAGCATAACACCATGAAATTGCTGGACAGCCACCATCACGACCTCATCTTTGACTGATAAACCACTGTGCTGACAAAAAGACAGTCAACAGACGCAGACGTGGTGATGAAACAGGGGCGCAGACAAGATTTGGGTCCAATGTGCTACAGTGACGGGGAAGCAATAGGTGCTCTAATCTACAGCAGGGTCGGCTGGTCGATCGCGAAGGTACTGTGGGTAGATTGCATTGTACATGGAAGTGGGATTGCTTGGATTTCAACTCTGAAATCTCACTCCTTCATCTCCTATCATCCATCATCACTGGCATTTTCCACTTGATTGACGTACAGGGCAGCCAGTTTGAGGTCTCTCTCTTTTTGACCACGAGTCACTCGCCATCAACAGCAAAACACTGCAGTAAAGCCATCCAACCACTTTGACAAACACAGTCAAGCTAGCTGATTTGTGGTAGCTCTCTAAGTACGATGGTAGTCAATGAGCCAACGATAATAATGTTGATTTTAGTATTTAATACTTTACTTTTTTTTGCACTGAAAAGTAAAAGCAATGCTGTAAGTGGATGAGTTTGACTAAAAAGTAACTTGCAAGCTGAGGAGATGTGGACACCTCTGGTCGACAGCTATTACTTTCCTTTGCTTGCACCAGCAGAGAGGGCAAGGAAGTAATAAGCAGGAAACAAAGCACTGCAGAATTCGCTGTCAGAAAGTCCCAGGAAGCCATTGTTGGACTGCAGCAGTACTGAGCAACAGAAGATCCAACCTCGAGCAGAAGTGGGGTGTGCAAATATGAACCTGTTTCGAATGGTAACAATTAGTCCTTAATACAAGCGAGCTTGTTATCCTTCTGTTTCTCCCATCGCGTAGCTTCGTTCCTGTAATCAGTGAATTTTAATGCCCCACATGCAGAGTCCTGGCCCCATTCCAACATCCAACATATTTAATCTGTGTTCCACAACGTCCTCTTCTTCCCTATGCCTCCAAGAAAACTGCCGCTGCCAGAGGTTTTGGCATGAAACTCTAAAATGGCGCGCGGATTTAAATCTCTGACAGCACAGTTGTCCTCATTAGCCCTACCTCTGCGCACACCATCTATTATTCATCCACATCCCTCTTCTTGTCTCTCTCCATTTCCTGCATGAGTGTACTGGGGCTGTTGTTGCCACAAGTGTTGCTTTGAAATCGTGAATTTGTTTTTTAAATGTGTTGTTCTCCTGCCAGATCGTCTATTTTCAGGCCATGTTTTACATCAGTTGACTGGCCAAACTGGCTAAATGGGCGGCCTTTACCCTGGGGCCTGAACTCATTAAAGCGTACTCATGTTACGCGGGGACCCAAACTAAACACGGCCTGCCTCCGACATCCCGGGAGTCAGCCCTTTAAAAACACATGCTTCCCACATGGGTGCAGGATGAGTCGCAACCGGGTCTACCTGCCTTTAGGGAGTCCATAAAGTAGTCCATGTCTGAACACCCAGTTCCAGGCCACCAAAAATATAAAAGTACTTCTACTAGCAAGTGATTCAGTTTAGTCTGCGACAGCTGCTGGAACAGATCAAATGGGGGAGAAACTCGAGTCAGTGGGGAACCTTCTCGCTTTGGCACAAAGGTGAAGATCCAGATGCTCAGTGAAGAGTGTCCTCACTCGGCCAAGCCAGTGCCCAGCCAGTGAGATAGCAAATACAGGGTTTGGAAACTTAAGCTGAAAAACTTCAGAATGCTTGGGGTATTTGAACTTTCCCATACTTTTACCTTCTGAATGCATATTCAATGGTATGATGCCTGTGTTAGACGAAGAAAGCACTTTTTGTCCGTCTTTAATTCAAGTGTGTGAAATTCACATTCAAAAATCAATATCAATAATCAGAATAGCCAACCCACAGCCGTAACTCAATTAGCCTTTGTAATCTGAGCCACTCCCACCTGTGCCCCACCTCGTAAATCATGTTTTCTTGACGCCTGCTGTGACACTAATGGTGGAAGTGATGCTTCTGAGCCTACCTAATTGGAAAACTTTTAAATTTAAGAGCAGTAAGAAAAAGATATGACCTATTTTGTTGATCACTGGTACAGTGTTCTAGAGCAACAGCATTTTAAGGTCCCACAATCATGAAGTTGCAACATGATTGCCTGCAATACAGCAAGGTTTGATATCGATCCAATACCAAATAAATACAGGGCCAGTCTCACCAATACAATATCGATAAATAATCATTTCAAAAGACTAAAACAAAAAGTTAATGGGCAACCCTGAAGTAGTTTAAACATAAATACATATAAATATATCCCAATGCAATATCCATATACAAATCAATGAATCAATCTCATTACACTAATATTGATCAATACCCAAACCAACTTTGGTATCAATATAATTGCCTGCCCACCACTAGTATTTGCATTACAACAAGGCAATAAATTGAAAAATAAATAAATAAATACACAAACATCTGTGTAATTAAGTCAGAACCCAAATCGCTCCAGTCACCATCACCAGTCCCACACCTTTAGCCCCTTTGGAATATATTATGATTCCTCTTACACTCACACCCAGTCTGAGTAAATGTATTCTTTGCACCTCTGGGCTCAGACTGGTTTAAACATATTAGCACTGTTATGTAGGGCACCAGCATAAATAGGGCCCAGATCCCTCAAAAATAAATTCTCACCACCCTTTTCTCTCCAACATTTTGCCCAACCTCCTGTTTCTCTGTGCCAAGAGAGGCAAGTGGCTGCTTGTTGATGCGTGCATTCGCCTGAGATCATGACAAACATTTTCGTCCAAAAAGCCCCAGATCATCCTCATTATCATCCTCTTTCCCTCTTTGCCAGCGGGTCACGATTGTTTCACAGCTCTGCCACGTGATAGCTCAAACACCACTATAACTCCCGGTTCTGCTCAGGACAGCATAACAGAGGCCACAGAAAAAGTGCCACTCAGCCACATTAGCCCTATCGACTGCACTGAAAAAGTATAAAAATGAACATCCAACATAAAAAGGCTATGTTACATCACAAAGTGAAACAACATGAAGGCAAATACTTGCAGGATTCAGAGGATTAAACAGTATTAATTGGTTATTGTTTTGTCAATGAATTTGGAAGCAAAATTCATTTTACAATCCAAACGCACAAAAGAGACAGAAGGCGAGAGAGGTGCTGAATTTTTAGGATAAACTTGGCAGACAATGAATGTAACTGTCACACTGCAATTTGTAAAAAAGATTCTTCAGGATTTCTGTTGAAGGTCTATGACCGAAAGCTTGATAGTTGACAGATATTGGAGTCTGCAGCTTCTTCATGTTGTTTTCTGGTGATACAATGTACAAAACAACAATTCTAATAGAATTGGGAAAATAAAGTGTGGTGAAATTAGCTAATATTTTGTGAGGGGGGAATAAATCCCAAAGCTTATCTTATCACGAACCTGGAAGGCGAATCGGCTCCCACTGTGATACCTTGAAAGGCCGATTTCCAAAACTGTGATTTAAGCAAGCAAGGAAAAGTGGCAGGGGATGGAACTTCTGAGAGACTGTAACATACCGGAAAACCCGAGTAAAAGAAATTTTACATGGCATGGAATGCCTCCATGATGTTCTATATGTGCACAGTCTGAAATTTTAAAGAAAAAACACGTATTTGAGGCTTGATGGGTAAAGGTGGTTGGCTTGTCTTCATGCTTCAGTAGTTTCAACTTAGTCCCTGTGTCATCATCTCTTTCCACTCAACGCCATCATTGAGCCCGTTTACATGCGAGTAAAAATCTGATCACTATTCATTTATTTAATTACTGACAAGATGGAGTGCAAGTTACATTAATCATTTACAAGAAATGAAAAGACGGTTGCAACAGATTTAACAAGATGCTAATTTCCTATTTAACACTATTTTCAAAACCTCCGGTCTTGTCTTGTTGAACAAGGTGACGCCTACGGCCTTACCTTGAGTTGTCCTAATGTGGAAGCTAATGGGCCTGCAAAATAATTTCATCTAGCATCAAATTAGTCTCGTCTTCACTCCAGTAGTGGCACTTCAGCCATATTGTGCTGCGGCACAGATTACTAAGTGTACAGGCACGAAGACAACGGAGCGCTGAGATATCTACATGTGCTAATTGGACTTCTCTTTACTTGATGACGGTCGTTCTGTGAAAACAGATGCGTCCTCGTGTTTGAAAAATCTCTGAGACAGCTAATCACAGGTAGAGAATATAATCACTACTCTGTGGAAGGAATGACTAACTACTGTTCACCAGGAAGAGTCCATGTCTGCCCTATTTCTCAGCCCGCTTCCATCACTTTATATTACTTGGGTAATGCTCCTGACACCCTCTCCAGATCACTCAGTCGCCCTCGTTTTCTGCTTTCCCCGCTCTCTCCATCCTCATTTCCTTCCATCTTCCCCCGACCAGTTTCATCTTCCTCCCCCCTTTGATATTCCAGTCCACCACCAATCTTCAACTCGTAAGTGAGGTGACAGAAGTTGTTCTGTCCTTGTTAATGCCTGCTCTCGCCTTCCTCTGCCAGCATCCTGATCTATTTTGTGCTGGCAGAAATCTCACAGGCCAGGAGACTTTCTCACCCAGCCGCCCTCGTTGCTTGCCGTTCTTGTCCCTTCCTCGCCGTAGATGTTGTCTTTGTAGTATTTAAACACAGTTGCACCTTCAGTCCAAACGTTTGCCCTCCAAACGTCAGCCCTCTTTTTTTGGCTGCAAGTGCTTTGAAACATCAATACTAATATTTAACTCAACTCTGTTTCTGACGTGTCTGCTCCATTTAATTCTTTCCTGACTTTTAAAATCCTATACATTTTTTTTTTTTATTATTGAAGAATGGTTATCAATTTTCCTCTGCTCCCAAGCCAGTAATCCACCTCCCCTTTTTCAGCTTCCTCCTTTAATTCCCTCATGCAGTTTATTTCCTCTCGGTTCAGCTTTTTCTTCATCTCTACCAAGAGTTCCTCTTAAAATGAAAGGGGAAAAGGTTGCAGTAGCATGGCAGCACATTGCAAATAAATGAAAAGAAAACCACTCAGAAAAATAATCTTTGCACCTTCCGTTTTGGTCAGAAATACTGGGAATTATCTGCTGACCCTTTAGAAATGCAAAAGTCTTCTCTTACTGAGTGAGAAAATTTGGTAGCAAACAAAGATTCTACCGTGTGGTCATTACCAGCAGTTAGCAATTGATGACCAATCAGTGTCAATCAATGTAGTGCCAAGCTAATGATTATTTTGAGTTAGCAGCTTTTGGCCAGACAAAGCAGCATGTTGTCATGCCAAACTGCACTCGTGCAAAAGAAATTCATTTCAATTTCTGATATTTCAAGTCTAGAAGTAATATTTTATACATATTTTTCTACCTTACCCACTTTTCTTGGTAGTAATTTCAAACTCGAGCTACAGCTGAGGTGTTTTTATACCATCATATATGTTGAATTAGTCCCTCAAGCTGAGACTGAAGAGTAAATGTTCTATTGACCATTCACTTCAATTCCCATCAAACATGCCGTCCTCTCCCCTCCCCACCTTCATGAATAGTTAAGGTCCAATAATCAATTCAATCCTTGAGGCTAATATAGTCTACTAATGGACTAGTTAGTTTTGGTTAAATTGTAACATGGCATTATTAGTGAATTAAAATATAATTAAAATTGTTAATGAAAGTAATGGCACAATCCCTTCCTGTTTAATAGCTTCTCAGGTATTTCCTCAACCAAAAACATAATTCCACATATGAATCCTTAACCTTTTTACCTGTTGTTAAGTTTCATCTCATATTCCATTGCACAAATCCTAGCATCAGTGAAACAGTTTAGTCTATTTTGTTGTTTTGTTTTTCATCTTGAATTAATTAAATTATTAGTCCCATTTAACTGAAACAAAATTTATTTTACAACTGGGTTCCAAGGAAATTTCAAATGGCACAAACCATGCCAAAATGAAGGACACTTAGATGGGTCCTTCCTAAAACCTCTATAATGTTATATAATATTTTACAATACTTTACTTCAGCAGCACCCAACTTGGTACAGGTGCTGTCCTGACGTCATTCCATTCTTTGCTAATTTCAAAAAGCGTATTCATCACATTTACAAGGGAGGTACAGGCTATAAAATGGGAATGAGAAAATAATGAGACAAAAAAAAAATCCTACTTTCATGCTGTGTTTATGCCGTGTTCAATCAGTATTTAGTCTGCCACAGTTGCAATAATGGTGAAGTTTTCACCTCTGAACTTCTGCAACCTCACAAGTGTCACCTTTATTTGAGAATGACAATAGACCTTTTAAGAGTCATAACCCTTAAAAAAGGGCTCAGGGAAGAAGAGGAGAAGTTGACAATACCGATCTAATTTAGGCGTCCATCAGCTGCACAATGGAAGTCATTAAGGACATTGCTTTTTCCCTTCCAAGAAAAAGCTACGAGTTTGTGAAAACAAGTTGTAAACAAGCATCATTTGCATGCGATGAAGTGCTCCTCTCTCTCCCCACAACCACTCTGCTATTATTCCAAATTTTCTCTCCTGCTCCCCACTCGTCAGTCTCAAGCAGACCTTCCGGGACGTGTTGCTAATTATCACTTTCAATGATGCCCGGGTTGCAAGGGGGGACCGGTCCCAACCACTGACGGCACAATGGTAAACAAATTAAGTGTCAAACGAAAAAAACACTCCGGCGCTCATGCGGCCTGCGTCTCTCTGACACGTGCGCGAAATATCAGGGCAGGCGCGCACAGGCCAAACACTTGGCCGGACAAGAGGGAGTGCACACCCCAACGGCCATATTCACACGTGCGCAGGGAGGCTTTAAAGTGCCACAGCCTCAGCTTGCCATGTCTGGGGAGGCAGGATGATTAATCACACTCGATGCAGATGGCCACACTGGGGAGAGCGAGGCAGACCAGGAAAAGTCTCTCTCTCTCTCTCTCTCTCTCTCTCTCTCTCTCTCTCTCTCTCTCTCTCTCTCTCTCTCTCTCTCTCTCTCTCTCTCTCTCTCTCTCTCTCTCTCTCTCTCTCTCTCTCTCTCTCTCTCTCTCTCTCTCTCTCTCTCTCTCTCTCTCTCTCTCTCTCTCTCTCTCTCTCTCTCTCTCTCTCTCTCTCTCTCCCCTCCCTCCCTCCCTCGATTTACGAGTGGCTTTCGCAGACCTACAGCCTCGGCAAGGTGTCTACACGGCCGCCATTTATGACATTCACTTTGTCCATCTGTTTCAAATGTCTCTTGTTAAACGCACGCACACAGGCGGGCGGGCAGGCAAGCAGGCAGCCGTACAGTTTCCAATTGAATCCTAAATGGTCTGCCCCCGCCCACACAACACTCACATGCACACACCATTAAACATGCACCAATAAGTATGTGCCACTTTGCGACTGCGAACAAAGGCGGCCTTCATTTAATTGTGTTCTCCGCTTTGCACAAGCAGCCCTGCTGCTCTGCCTACGGCCCCGCAAGTGGAGGATCCAACCGGCGCAGGAGAATGGTGGCAGTAGCGACAAAAGGCAGTAATGTGTTCTCGCTGCCTCCACAAGTGAAATAAGGCAAAAATAAATAAATAAATAAATAAATAAATAAATAAAAAAAAAAGTAGCCATCAGGATGTAAAATTAGACAAGACTGGGCTGAGCAGCAAAGGCTAACAAACCGTTGCTTTCGATTGAGCAGGACACTGGATTGAGATTTGTCTCAGCTTTGTGGTGGTGGTGGTGGGGGGCGAGAAAGAAAATCCTTTTCTCCACCAAGGCCTTTGTATCCAATCACCTCGTCCGGCTGACACCCGAGCCAGCCTGTCGCAGCCCACTTCAGAGACATCCAGCAGACTTTACTTTGGCTTTGAGCTTACACAGCACACGACGAACTCGGGTGTCTTGAGATTTTACTCTATTACAACAATGAAAGGTCAAAGGAAATTTTATTGAAGTATAATGTCACTGCTGAGGTCCTGTGGCCCTGCTGAGCTGGTTTCACCCATTCCACACTAGGGGGCGGGGAGGGTTAGGGGAACATGTCCATGAGAGCGCAAGGAGAAAAGCTCCCAGGCACAGAAGCACTTGAACAGATGGATGGATGGATGGATGGGTGGATTTGATGGATGGATGATTGACAGATTTGATGGATAGACGTTTGGGGGTTTGTGTTTTAAGTGTTTTAAGAGACAAAGTAAGGCTCAACAGTAAAATGCCTAATAATCTGTTGATTTATTTACCACTGTTGTATTGTTGTACACTGTTGTATTGTTGTACAGAATATGGAAACCTCTTCTGTGCATGTCTCGAACAGCAAAAACAATGTGAAGACGACTTCTGTGGTGTAACTTTACATGCAAGTTAAAGGGGCCATAAGCAATTTTTCACAGAAACGGCGAGGCTTCAGGGCCACACGTCCCAGTCTTATCTCATAGCCATCGCACTAGTCTTGTATGAAACGCAACAAACACCTACTAGCAAGTAATGAAAATGTTAAGTGACAATGTAAGTACACGAGTGAGATTTTTTTGTTAAGTTTTAATTGTCCACGGTCATTTAAAATAAAACAAACTAAACTAAAAGCAAGTACAAATTCTATCAAACACCACAAGTGAGTTCCATATGAGCCGAACAGGGACCAAAGGGTGAGGTCAAAAGAGAGCAGGGCATCAATTTAGTTAGGATTTGACGAAACATGAGCGAAAAACTAAAACCGACATTTTAGATTGACTGTGGCCCAATGCTTCTAGAATTTTACATTTTCAGATATTGAAAACTAAAAGGCTTTTAAAATGGTACCTGGAACAAACAAAAGGGTGCAGACATTTTGTGCTCGGTGGCCAAAGACAAAGTTCAAAGGGAAGCTGGATGGAGCGACACGCAATGAAAAAGTCTTTCAGGTTTGATGGTCAGCACTCAAAGGGACTGGTGTGCAGCAAAACAGCGTTGGGAGATGTTTGAAAAAAAGGAAAAGCAAAACATCAAAGATCACAACAGGAACGGGGACGAACAGAACATGTTGGAGGTTTGTTCAGCCACATGGATGCGATTTACGGCCACCAACTTGACCGGCTAGCAGCAGGAGAGGGACGCCTCGACTCGGCCACGGCAATATTTTGAAACGTATGAGGATTGTGAGTGTATTGTGTAGGCTATTAAGAAAGTAATGTTGTCTCATGTAGTTAAATTGTTGACCTGTTAATGCTACCTCCATATTCTGCTTGTATTTTGGTTTTGCTGCCTCTGAAGTTTCGCTTCTAGGAACGATTAAACACACGCTAGCTTGTTAACATCGGTGGAATTAAGCTGTTGCTCTTTCATGCTTTCTGTGGACTTAAGTTGTGCCTTTGTTCATGTTCAATAATAAACAATTTTTGTGACTAAAGCGATCATTTCACCCTTTAAATTCTGTCAACCTGGATAGGTTATTTCTATGAGTAAATAGTATTAGCTAAAATGTATTGTTAAAAATCATTGTAAATACAAAACAGGAAAACATATGAGTCCAGGGACACAGAGTGAATGATAAATGTCAATGCGAAATGGGGCCCGTCTTGCTGTAGTAATTGAGCCCCACGCTGAGTTGTAACCTCAGTGTGGCACTTTTTGACTTAGTTGACAATCGAATGCTGGGCTAGTTTCAGTTTCAGATGCATATGTGCTGGCGGGAAGCCGCGTATCACACCCATATGTCACTACTGAGACACACTGTATTATGTATTATATGTCACCAGCAATGCTCTGCCGCACAGGCGTCAACTAGCTTCGCCGTGACCTTAGATCAGGGGCTCAGGAAGCAGACATTGACATGAAAGTACACTTATAAGTCTCACGGTTGGTTGGAGTCTCAGACATATTACAGCTCATACAAAGAAATACTTGCATTTAAGCACAGAGAAACAACCAAAGCATAAAAACCCATTAAATGTTTCCTTTCTTTCTATTGTTGTTTTAATTGCATGCCAGCATCTGAGGGGAGTGGGAAGACGTTTGTATGATGAGAAATGGACACTTAGCATCCTGTGAGCCTGAAGGGAAACCATTACACAGAAGGAGAAAGAACAAAAAGACTGGGACAAGACTGCGAGTGTGTGCTAATGGGGATAATGTGGAGATGGAAAACAAATGACACTGCAGTGGGGCTGCAGCCAACACCTCTCCATGTCTGTTCAGGATGAAAGGCTTTGTTCTCTGGCTGAATATCTGGACAGTGCACTGATCACGAGGAAAATGCCAAATGTGAGGCAGCAGCTCGGAGAATTCACATAATTCCAAGTTGTTTAATTAGCTGAAGAATAAAAACAAACTAATCAGCCACATAAACCATGTGAAATCTAGTCTGCTGATGTCAAAGGGAAGCCATATCTCCAAAGTCAACCAATTGATGGAGAAACTGATTGATTTCAAGTTCTGACCCATCTGCAGCAGCAACTGAAGTTCATTATTGTTCTGACATTTGAAATGTTTGATCGATGCTCTGTTAGAAGTCGGAGGGAAGAGCCATGACCCGACGAGCGTGGGAGGAATTCAAGTGCAAACACAGCATGTAAACAAAGGCAGGAGCAGGTTTCAGAGCGAGACCTCTGCTGGATCGCCGAGTGCACATCCACTTGGTGCCGGCTGAAAATAAGAACCCCCATCTGCACAGCCTATTAAATTAGACGTCACATTGATACGGTTGGCTTCACATGCGGCATATGCGGCAGATAAGAGGTTTAGTCAGAATCCCATTTTCATTAATTGCTAATGTTTCTGCTAATTTTATTTTAATTGCCTTTATCCCAGCAATGTCCACTGGAAAAAAAAAAAAATCAGCAGGACCAATTCTAATCCACGACCATGAGATAAGTGACCCCCTCTCTCACATCCTGGTCATTACAGCTGCCTGATACAGCTGGTCACCCGTGATGTCGTCAGCTCAGTTAAATTGGATTTGAAAAATAAATCAGACTAGGTGGCTTTTCCCAGAATACACTTCTGCCGACGCCTCCACACCAAGGCATGTGTTGTTTTAGTCGTTCCTCATTTCCGCTCTCCTCCCTTTGCTCTTCCCATTGACGTCTATCTGCCATGTATAAAGGCAGTTGGCTTTTTCATTATAGTCCTCATTTACTCCTGAAAATTGTGCTGGATTGCCTGGCGCCCCCAGGCTTCTCGTCGCTCCTTGATCCCAAATAATCCTTTAATACTAGCGGAATGCAAGTACTTTTTTTGTTCATTATAACATATTGAAACAGAGATACAGACTTGATCCTTTCACTTTAATCACGCTGTGTAACCTCCTGTAAACAAAATAAAAACCATCTGCTACCTCTCCGAGCTTATTAGAGAGGAGCGGCAAACCACCCTTTTCTGCAATAACTCCTTCTCCATTCATTTCCACCAAATCAGAAATTGCCTTTTAAGTGCAGCATGACTTTGCATTATTTTTGACTGACCTTAAAATCCTCTGTATACCGTTTCAGTCCCTGAAGCTCTGAGGCACTGTATTTATAGGGCGCTTTGTTATTCATTTTTATTTATCTCAGTTCCTTTTTTAATTGAAAAAAGTTTTTACTTCATGAAAATAAAAAAGGATACCAACTATGTCTGAAAATGCACAAAAACAAAAAAATTGCACATGAAACTTTCTGGATGGACGGACGGGGAAAAAAATAGCTCTGGGTTTGGTTCAATTATGTTTAAAATATCCATTTTTTTCTGATCCATGCTGGATTGCTTAAAATTCTTTATACATCCGATTGATTTACAGTATATGTTGATTTAAAACTAACGATTGGTTTCATGGTCTTGTGATGTCATGTTATGTCTTGTGCGACCTTGTGTTTCTACTTCGTTTTGAAACAAGATGATTCCATATTTGGATGTGTGGGCTAGAACCAGAAAAAAATTGACATTTTAGCAATTTTATGTTTTTTGTTGCTTTTTTTGAACAAGCAATTTAGACAAACAAAACCAGCCGTGAGTTCATCCATCTTTATATGCAGTTAATGCTTTGATCTGCATTATGCCATGTTTGAACATTCTGAGTCATATTTTCAATATCGATGGATATAGCTTACACGATATACTGCACGCAATAGTATGGTTGCAGATGAAATATGTGCCACTTCTGAGAAGATGGAAGCATACGAAGTCATCACTTACCTTGCATTTCAAGTCCGTATCATTTGCCTGCGTAATATCTCAGCTAAATTAGATTTGAAATGAGTCCAACTTTGAAGCCAGTTTAGGGGAGTTTATGGATGGATGAAGCACTTCATAGCTCAAAAAGTGATCAGTATTCAAAATGCAGGGAAGCAAAAAAAGGAAATATGAGGGTTAAAAGAGGAAAGAGAACTATCATACCCTTCTCAATAGGTCTGCTTTAATGGACTTGAAAGCATCTCTGTAATAAAATGTAAAATCCATTAGCACTCTTCCTTAGAAAATACATTGAGGGTTTCATAATACAACCCTTTTAGTTGTTTTTTTTTTTTTGCCTCGATTTTGCTCCGTTGGATCCTTTTCACCCTTCACTACATGCTGCTGTCTTTTTCCCTTATAAAACAGCAGCCCTGTGGGACGTGACATTTCACAACCTAACAAGGAGAAAATAATCAGGAAGGACAAAATGGACGTTTTTTTTTCCAACCACCTCCTTAGCTCAGTGACAACCTGAAGGAACAGAAAACTCTCTGCTCCTTAGATCACGAACCAGGTATCAAAGACTTCCTGCTGTATTTATTCCATCTTCCCTCCTTTTCTCTATTAACATTGTTAGACATCAGGGTTACACTTCTCCAACCTTTTTAAGCTCTAGCTACGATACTTGGACGCTGCTGGAACTGGCCTTCCTCACCTCAACTCACCCAGCACCTTTCCACAAAACTTTTCATCCCCGACTCCACATCCTTCCCTCAATGTTTCCTCTCCTGCAGATCGTAAACACACCAGACCCCCATGACGATTTTAAGAGTCTTTTTTTGTTTTGTTTTGGCTTTAAATGCGAGCTATCTGTACGTGAGCTGAATGCCATAATACTGGGACACAGACACATGAGAAAACACTGGCCGTGTTCCCAGTTTTACGCGCAGTTTGGAAGATCAAAATGAAAAAAAAATACGTTTTTGACTGATAAATTGGGCACATTGAGAGATGGAAGTGGATTTGATTTTAAGTTGCAAATAAGTTCACAGACATCTTCTGACAGAACTGGCTCTGCTTTTGCAACGACTCCCTGTTTGGCACTCAGCATTTAGGGTTTGAATTGTGGGGTTGCAAATCATCGAGTGATTCCTTGCTGCTGCTGCTGCTGCTGCTGCTGCTGCTGCTGCTGCTGCTGCTGCTGCTGCTGCTGCTGCTGCTGCTGCAGCACACCACTCCCTTGGGAGATGCGGAGGACAAATTTGGCATCTTTTGGGATAAGACAATCAGCGGGGCTTAACACACACAGGATTCACCTCATATTACACTGGGAGCCACATCAGAGTCTGTTAAAGCAGATGCGGTTAAATGCAGTGACATAATAATATAGACCTGCATGTGTGACCGCAGACACCCAAACACAGATAAAACTCCTGCAGTGTTGGAGTATAAAAGGACCTTTTCAGTGATATCTCTCCATCTCTCTGCCCTCCCGCTGCTCTTCTCCCCATCCTCCCCTCCCACTTGCTCGCCCGGCGCCTCCTCGTTCTCGCTCCGCTTCCCTCTCCCTGTTTGTCTGTCCTTTTCTTTCTCGCCTCCCTTCACTCTTCAGAGGGTTCTTCATTTAACCAGAACCGTGGATGAGAGGCTGGAGCCAGCTGCAGAAGCAGATAAAACCACCCTCACATGCCCCCGCTTACGCGCCCTCACACACACACACACAGAGGCAGATACTGACACATATACATGCAGATGTAGAAACAGAGATGAATGTACGCTGAGATGCATCACTAAACCTGTGAACACAAGGACGGTTCAGGTGCACACAAACATCCTGGTCAAGGCGCAAACACGACAGGGGGAAGGAGGTAAACACGGCAGTGAGGAGAGGAAGAGATAGTCACAGTGACAGTGGCCATGTGGGATACAGGCACCAAGACCGCTCAGGCACAGCCTGTAAAAAGTGAGAGGGAATAAGATTTTTGGGGTAAACAAAAAAAAAAACCAAAAAGGACTGCAAACAGTCTAGAACAGCTGAGATGACAACACGCAGGTTAAAGTGATGTTAAAAAAAAATAATGCGTAAAAACAGGGAATAAGATGCAGCACAAAGAGCGACTAATGGGACAGGCTCACATAATGGCTGAGTTCACGCAAATGTGACACACTGCGTCAGAAGCCGGCAGGGCCGTGCAGCGGTTGTGCAGCAGGGGGTCTCGTGTAATTAACATTGCAGGACCCGTCGCAAGACATTGAGTTGCATAGTTTGCCGCGTTGCGCCGGTGTCAGATCCCACAGCATGACTCATCTAAAATGGATGGGAAGCCCTTCAGTGTGGGCGCAGCCTAATGAGGGGGAGAGACAGGGGGGAGGGACGACTCAAGGGTCAGACGCTGTTTGTAGAGCTAAAAAAGAAAAAGAAAAAAAAGCAGGATTTTGGAGACGGAGTCCGTACCTTTTTTCACTCCATGTGGAAATAAAAAGCAGCACATTCCTGGGAGAGCAACAGCCTCCACTGAGTTAGGTGTGCACTAACAGTCCCATTTGATGACTGTGAGATTAAAAATAAAAGACTTGCAGGTTCAATATCAGTAAAAAAAAAACAACAACCTCTGAGCAGGTTTCTCCCCGCCCATCTAAGTGGACAATCAGGGCCACCATGAAGACGGTTAAATCATGATGGTTTTCCCATCAGTAATCAAACAGAGACGTTACATTTGAATATTGCTGCTAGTTCAGTGAAAGGGGAAGAAAAAAAGGGCTTGATTTGGCACTTGTCACACTAATACGGTGCCACTAATCGACGCGCCTACCGCAAAAGAAGATATTACACAAAAAGCCTTTTTTTTGTCGCAATTTTCCCTCGTTAGCATTGAAATGCAGAGAGTAACTTGTCTGCTGGTCCGACTGAGTGGCTACTCTCTCGGGAGGCGTTCACTGTCACCAATGCCCATTAAAAATTGTCACTCTGACTCAGAAATGTGATTATAAAAAAGGGAACAGGTCAATATTACGAGCCAGGTAGTGAGCCTGAGAAAGAAGCCAGAGAGTGTCGTCACCTTGTCTCAACTGCAAGCTAACAGCTATGTCACGTCACTGAGGTGGCTCGGGGAGGATTTCAGTCTTCAATGTAGCTGAAGCACAAAATGACGAATCATTTCGACACCATGGTTCATTCTCACTGCATTATGAATAAAATTGGCACCTCGTGGCTTTGCAGCACTGCTCAATTTAAAGTTCATATCGGTGACAGAATCGGACTGAAATTATGTGTTGAGAAAAAGATGGCTAAAGTCAACATGTGCGGCACATATGTTTTCACAAGTGGGAAAAGGTTATGTTTATCAAAATGGGATGATTCAGGCTGAAAAGAAAGCGGAGCCAGTGTTGCCTGAGGCACAAAACACACACATTCAGATAAAAGCTTTCCAGGAAAATGTTTCCATGTTCGAAGAAGGAAACACTTGACGGAAGGCTCGTATGGAAAATTGAGGAAAGGGCCGTTCAGCCGGCCGCCTTGCAGCACACCTACTGAATAAAACACACAACTAATGTACTGCACGCATACACACACACACCAGAGAATTGTTCCAAATTAAGCACCGTCGTGTGGCGCACTGCAAAAAAACTAAAAGAGCCGGGAGTGAGAGAGGAGAGTGCTAGCTAATGCAGAGAAGTGCTGGTCGCAGCAGGCACGGCCAGAGGTTGGCAAGAAAATTTGAAAATGCAAATGCAGAGCAGTGCTGGAGGTTTGACAGAGACACAAATACGTGATCACCCCGACTGCCTGGCACACTGCATAAAAACACTGCAAAACATGAGCTTCAGCGCAATCCCCAAACAAGGACGTGAACCATAAAAACACAAAGAGAACAGAGACTGCGGACCATCAGACAAAATGAACAGAAAAGAGAAATGGGAAACAAAATGGGAAACTGGCACCAGCTATAAAGGCAGAGAGAGAATAACAGAAATATTGCTGGCAAAAGAAAAGGGGGAGGTATTCTGTGCAGAGAGGAGATGAGGGACCAGGTGTTGATAGAGAGGAAGGAGGAGGAGAAGGGAGGAATCCGATTTAGACATAAGCGAGTTAGGGAGGGCTGAGCACGGTGCAGGAATGGGGGACTAAGAATCGACAAATAGGAAGATGATGTTCAGACAGAGCAAAGACGGTAGGAGAATAAAGAGATGGGGGGGAGACAACAGGGGATGCGCAATAAAATAAAATAGGTGGGCAAGCTGTACAAAAACAAACTGCAAATAAAAGGGATACCTGCCTGCAAAAAAAAACAATCAAGAATCACAATAGAGGAAAGAAGCAAACAAAAATAAAAGAAGACCGTGGACACAAGCGGAAAGGGAGAGTGAAATGGGCAAACATAGACAGAGACCACAATGGGAGAAGAGTGTGACTGAAACAAAAGAGCCGCCTAAAGAAATCAACTGACAGCACAATGAAGAGACCCAATGAGACGAGGAGAAGGAGGGAGTGTTGCAATGAAAAGGAGGTGAGAATAGAAAAATCCCAGAACTACGCTGAGCTGGAAGGAAGGAGGAGAGAGCGGGAAGAGACACGAAACACCAGGAAGATGAAGACGTTGGCGGCTCAACAGCAGAAACATTCAATCAGACCCGCAAAAATAATAAAACAAACCCACACCTGTCTGCTCGCAGTCACCTGCACGAGGAGGTGCGGGGCCACGTTTTCATACCAAAACACCAACACAGACGGAAATTGGTAGAGACAGCAGGAAGCGAGGAGGTCAGATGGAAACAGCACCAGAGGAATCGAGGAAAGCAACACCAGAGGTGAAAGAAAATAGCAGGGAGGAGATTCAGTGGAGGAGGAGAGGAGGCCAATTACCGCACACGGCGGAAAAACATGAGCCGGGACGCACTTTGTGAATCTGGGGGAGCCGTACAAGACAACAACGTGTCGGAATCAAAGCGCGATGAATTTACGGCCGAGTGTTTAAACTGGAGTGCCGTCATCACTCACGCTAGCGTCCTGTCAGCGCTTGATGAGCTATAAATTATTCTGCGATGACTCAAAGTCAAAAAAAAGCAGAAGAGGTCAAAACAGTGAGTGCAGTTATGAGGGATTGTTAGGAGGGCTCTTTATTTTTCTGTTCATACACTTATGGTGCACATTAGGTCTGGAAAACTGCAATTTCCCTCTGACTTGACTTTACTTTGCGTCTCCTGTGAAAAATGAAGGTGGGCATATGGAAATAGAGGGAAACTGTGAATGCAAAAACGACCTTGGAAAGGTTGCAAAGAGGAAGCGTATTGATGTTTATTCTAATGTGCCGCCTTCCGTTCCGCTGCCATGACTGTCACTAATTTCTCCCACTGCGCGTCTGCAGCTGAACCCGTCAGGTTACTAGTTTGCCTCCTATGACGGCTGTGAGCGCCCCAATTAACAAACCAAGCCAGGCACACGCAACTGTGATGAATTAACATGCGTCAGGCATGATTCCAGTTGACTTTTGTCTTTCATTGATTTCCAAACTCTCCAGCGATGAGCACAGTTCGTAATCTGTTTACAACCTGCGGCAAGAACAATCAGTAGCCATAGCCTTTGTGACATCACAAAGGGCTAATTTCTGGAAATATGTAATTCAGCTCACTATCTGAGGGCTGGAACAAACAAGAGAAGTGTTGACTTTCAGAATCTCTGCAAAAGTTTCTAGAAATGCTGGAATTAGAAAAAAAAAAAAAAGATATTTTTTGCATGATGGGTCCCCTGTGCTTTTTATTGGCTTAATATGTCAACTATTCAATAAATACGTCAATTTGAAATGTTACAACCTCAGTTAGCATGTCATTCCGTTCATGATTCATCCCGCACACTATTTTACAGTTAATTAATCACCAGTGGTGAAGAGGTCTGCATCAGTGGAAATCAAAGTGGGCTGAGAAACAGCAGTGACCCCAGAAATCCATTGCATTGATTGCCTTTAAGAGTTGTGGCTTTCAATTGGGACACATTGAACCAGGGGCTGTCGGACTGAAAATTGAGAGTGTGAGAAGATTTCAGAGAGTGCGCTCAAGCGCGGTTCTCCGATAAACTTTGCATTTTTCTGTTCAGCACTTTGGACGGCTCGGCGTGAGCCACGGGAACACGTTCAGACTCATTTGCACAAAATAGTTCGACACGGACGGCAGTGCAGTGAACAAATCACCCCCCTCGCGATACAACGTTCCTCTGTACTTTCAATTGTCAGATTTTTTTGATCAAAACGTTTCTGACTCCATTTCATTAGTAACGATCAATGGGGAAACTTGTGTGTATGTTATTAGTAAAGACTTTTTCCTGGCAATCTCGATAAATGAAATTAAAAATAATGGGATGGCGTGTAGGGGGCCGCAGGGAAGGAGAGGCATCAAAGTGGCAGAGAGAGAGAGGAAGAAAGAAAGACAGTAATTGGACAATACCGGCCACCGCGTTAACAGGGAGGTGAGTGGAGAGCTCACTAATAGAGGAAGAGAAGAACTGTCACTCTGTGAAACACTGAGCTCATTTAGGGCCCATGATTATCAACACGCCCAGAGTGGAGGCCCACCATTGAGATTTAAAATAAATGTGATTTGTGAATTTAAAAAAGAGGAATAAGAGAGGCACTAACACACACACACACACACACACACACACACACACGTCTCAGGGAAGAAAAAAAAAACCCAGGTGTGGATGTTTTTCTTGGTGCCAGGAAATCTTTCTTTTCCAACAAAGTGGAACTGGGTCGTTACTATACAGTATTTGGTTAATCAAGAAATACCACATTAAGTCCTGACGTGACACACATGACGAGGCTGCTTTTAAATGAGTGCTGATCTCTCCTATTTATATTATATATATATTCCTATAGAGGAATTTTGTGGCTGGTCTTCTTTGCAATCCCAGTACAAATGAAGAGTTGTGTGACTTTCATTTTCAGTTCAATTAATAATTTGGAAACCAGTCTAAAGAAAAAAAATGCAATTAAAATAACTTATGATTCAGCTAATATTGAGTAATTAATTAGCTCTAGAAAGTAACACATCAGAACCAAAACTGAATTCACATTTGGAGGTTTGTTTATGCGAGAAGATCTTTCAGAGACGAGAAGAAAAAGACCTTTTTTTAATAGATATTATTTTATAAGCAACTAACCACACAGCAAGCGGAGGAAAAAACTCCCCTCCAATTTTAGAGGTGACTTCTTGTTCATTGATGTCAAGTTGAAATTGAAGATAATGAAAAGATTCTTGGCTCTGTCAACAGGGGCGGGCCAATGAGCAGGAGGTTTGCTGGTGTGCAAATGAAGCCATTTATGATGCGAGATGCAACACAAACATACTTCCTCTAATTAGCGCGAGACCTATTTTCAAACTTGACTTGACTGCTCTGCAGAAGGGCACACACACACACACACAAGCACGCACACAAACAAAAAAGACTTATAATGGTGATGTTAAACCTATTATTACTACATTGAGTGACACATGCAAATGCATTCTAATAAAAGAAACTAAGTGGAAAATATGCACGTACGGGGTGATTTAAATAGACACGCAGATGTGAGCAACAGCCTGTGAGGGGAAAAGACATCTGATTTAAGGGGTGAATTATGGGATGGCAGCTTAATGCTATTCAGGTTTTTTTTTTTTTCACATTCCGATGGATAAAGATTGCAAGCAAGGTGGGAAAAAGGAGCGAGGCTGCGTTGATGTAACGTCACAGCCGGAGTTTTCATTTCAGCGAGAGCTTCAGCTGGGACTTCAGGGGGGAGAAACATCCTGTGGAGAGCGTTTGACAGCAAAAAAGGAAAAGCGGAGGAAAAATGTGCATGTAGGGGGGGATAAAAAAGTGAAAGGAGGTGGTAGGTCACAGGAGTGCGGTGGAGGGGGGTGGAACAGCAGGATTTGGCCCCATCTCCTGCTGTTGGTGGAGATGGAGAGGTGAAGAAAGCAAAGGTTGAGAGAAACAAACAAAAAGGAAACCAGGGCGATGGCAACAAAAAGACGAGTCAGATGAGGGGACAGGTAGAGGGGGAAGGATGTCAGCCATAATGGAGATAAATCTGCAGTCAGCAGAGAGAGACGATGGATCAGTAGATTGCTGGGAGGGGGGAGGAGGGGAGGGGAAAAAGGAAACAAAACCGTAATTGCTGCTCCCTTGTTAAGGCAATCAAACAGAGACGGTCACACCCGCTCTTACCGCTCTGCAATGATGACATTGATCAGCCAGCCCACCCCCACCCCCCACTCCCCCGACCACCACACACACACACACACGCACACACGCACGCACACACGCACACACACACACACACACACACACCACTCCACCAACTGCTCCATCTGTTATTCCCCTCAGCATGTGACAGATTTCTCCCTCGCTATTGTAGAGAAGCAATTTTTTTTTCTTTTTTCTTTTTGGAGGAAGGGGGGCGGCAGGTAAATCGTCGTCATCATCCACTTATCGCACCATGGGAGTAAATGTGTTTCCCTTTGTCATTCCGGGAATCGGACTTCCGCACACCCGCCCGCCAAGTTGCGAAGCCGATCACTGAGCTTATGAGGGGGAAAAAAGGGTTGGGAGGGTCCACGTGCCGGCTATTAGCGGTGGCGGAGAGAAGAAAAGTAGATGAAAACACAAAACGTCAAGGTGCTGCTTTAACACTCTCCCCCTCGGCTTCCATCCCATGGCAGCACGAGGCCCATCGCTCGCCGTCGTGTTGACAGGGCTGCCGCTTCCCCTCGCGCCCTGACATCCATCAGTCCTCGTCCTGCTCGCAGCCAGCTCCGCCCCCACGTCCCCGGCGACACACCTCGCTCTCATTACTCTTCCCCAGCGCGTGACTCCACCCGCTCTTGGCGCGCGACGCCTAAACAACGCAGGTTTGGTTCCCCCCAAACCCCTGAGTGCGCGTCGCCTCACAAGTTAAAGCGTTAGATCTTCTGAAGGGCTCAATCCCACAGGCAACGACGAGAAAATCCATAAATTCAAGGAAGTACGGCAGCGGGAAGATATATTAAAAACCGAATTATTATCAAATGTAGTTTTGCAGTGTTTTACCACCTTTTTTTTTTTTAATTCCCACAGCAGCTTGAAGCCTGCTTTCAAAGCTGGCAACAACTGTTTTGCCTCCTACTCTGCATTGCATGAAAGCTAAAGGTAAATATTTGACTGATACTAGAACATTTATTCTGATCCATATTGACTTTTAATGCTGCATTTTTTATTACCATAGATTTACGATGGTGAAAAAAATATATATATTATAAATCAAGATATATTGCAGAGAGAATAAAAACCCAGACAGCTTGGAAAAACTATCGTCCCATTTTCAATGCAAAGGCAGAGTGTCACTTTATTCACTGGTAAACACATCCGTCAACTTCGGAGAGCACTAATTCACCAGGTGTTCAGACAGGGAATTGGCATGAAAGGGAGTGAGGTGGCAGGACGGGATTGACTTACTTGTGGAAATCTAAAATTCGGAGAGAGCAGCTGAATGTTAACGCCGCTGTGAGAATATGGGATGAGAAACACTGCGGGTGACATTTCCATTTACTTTCTGAGCAAAAAGTAAAGAACAACTTCACAGACCATCTTGTGTCACAATGAACGACAGGTGACGTTGAAGTGAAACTGAAGCTCAGCACGATGCACTGAAGCAGTGCTCTAGACAACGGGGTTCGCCGCTGAAACTGACCTATCGTTAACTTGTCAAGCAGATCATCTACCTTATTTTACTTGTAGAAAACATTTGGAAAGGGGAGGCAAAGCTCGGAAGATGATTTGGCAAAGCAGCCTTCTATCACCTTCACACTGGTCAAAGGTGACTGCCCCATGATGAGTCACTGCATTGCAACAGTGAATTCAGTAGTGAAGGGTGTCTAGTGAGAAAAAGCCTCAGTGGCGTTCAAGGTTCATCGGCTGCGTTCAGACTGCAGGCGAATCTGATTCAAATCAGATTCCTTCTCAAATCTAATTTTTAGGGTTGACTGTCCACACTGTTTTTAGCAAGCGACCAAATGGGATCTGGCATATCACTGCGACAGCTGCACTTGTATTGATACCTGTCCTGGTGCTTGGCTTGAATGGAGCTACTGTATCTCCCCACACACTGATGAGCCAATGAGTTTCCTCCTCTGTCCAGGGACTGCTGTTTTCCACTTCTTCTGTCTGCTCCATTACGTTGCAGCTCCGCACCTCCACTGGCGCTCTCTGGTCTGACGCATTGGGTCTTGCATCATGTAGAGTGACGTCACTGACAGTTAAAACCGATTGGTGTGTTTGGAGCTGTTCAGACTGAGATGCATCTGCCCAAATGCGATTTGAAAGTACCTCCCAAAGGTGGTTTCAATTCATTTTGCAAAAATCATGTGATTTGTGAGGTTTCAGACTACAAAAGAGCCATCCAGTTTCAGTCTGGATGGGCTTGAAATCGCATTTTGGCTGGCCGTCTGAAAGCGGCTTTTCATTTGTTTGTAAATGCCTTTGAGTTCTGATAAGATTGTCACCGCCGCAGTATCTCCACTGATCTCTTTAGGAGTTTTTCTTTCCCCTGTTCTTTGTCCATATTTTTGTCTGATCCGCTTGGAGCAAGTAGCTCTTGCTGTTACCCCTTTCACCTTTTAATGCATGCAGGAAGCTGAATAGTTAGAGAACTGAGGGCAAACCAAGAGACTGATAATGCAGGCTAGATGGATGACTTGGGCTTGGAGTCGGAGCCTGAACAAGCATCTTGAGAAAAGACACGATTGTGGTTAAGGTGCACGGTGTGAAGCCAACTGTTTGCAGGGGCAGTGCTTTTTATAAACTGAGCCTTTTTTTTTTTTACAACCTGAACGATAGATTAGCAGCGAGTAGGCGGTGCATGACTAAGAAGTGTTCAGTTGACGATTGAAAAACAGCACCAGACAGTCGTGGTGCAGACATGAGCAACAGCAGGGGGCGTAACGCGGTGATCGTGAGTCAGACCTTGAAATGAAAGCTAAGGGAAGATAGCTTTTAATACTGCTTTACTTCCCAGTGTGCCCAATCCATTCCAAGCCGCCTCCTTTTCTCCTGCTGCCCTCTGGTATCCTCCCTGCTTTGTGCCTCGCCAGCTACACCAAGCTGCTCCACCTCCCCGGAAAACTCCATTAGAAGAAAAGGAGACAATGACACAGGAAGCTCTTGTGTGCCTTTTACACATTTGATCTATTTTTGTCCATAAACAGAGACGGAAGTCAAAGAGACAGGAGATAGGGTGAACCTCATTATTGACTTGGCCCATTTTGGAATGGTGTCTGTTTTTTTTTTCCCTCACGCTCCTGCCTTGCTCCTGCTTCTCGATGCAGACTGATACTTTTTTGTCCGTATTTCTCTTCTACTTACCACAAACAACACATCTTTCCCTCCCTCTGTTACCATTTCTCTGTCATTCAAATGTGTGATAATGAAAGACATTTGAGTATTAAAAAAAATTGATATCCTTCGACTTCCTTCTTCTACTGGTTCACAGGCATTGAGCATAAAGTTGGGGATGAACGTCAGTGGGCTCACTCGGCTTTGAAGGGTTACATTTCGGGCAGACAGAGTTCTTACTGAAGGTCCAATAGGAATCCTTCATTCTGCCCTGCCTCCTCATTAGCATGCTGTTCAACCAGCAAGACTAGTGAGAACTATTAGTTTGGGGACTTAGACTTATTAGAGACACATCTCTGCTGCAGGATCCTGACCTTTACTTTCCCTTTGCTCGTGTTTTTTCCTTCCCTGAAGATGATTGCCCCAAATCTTACCAGGAATTGACTT
Source organism: Thamnaconus septentrionalis (assembly GCA_009823395.1). Lineage (NCBI taxonomy): Eukaryota > Metazoa > Chordata > Actinopteri > Tetraodontiformes > Monacanthidae > Thamnaconus > Thamnaconus septentrionalis. The sequence continues at coordinate 9,288,053 of CM020503.1, forward strand.
CTTGAAAGGGATATTTGCCGATTGTGCAGTTGCTCTAGAGAGACCAGTGAAGTGAGTCCAGCTCCACTCAACGGTAGTTATCCAAGCTGCAGGGCCAGGAGTCCTTCCAGAGGCTGCATGGCTCCTGTTTTCCTCCCTCCACAGTGTTACTTGAATCCACAACCTGACAAGCTCTTAGGTCATAAATTATTCAGATGTCCCTTAAACATAGCATTCCCTATCCACGCTTTTTGTGTTGATTGTGTTGGGTTCATCCATATTGCATGGTAATAGCGTGGTGGGCCATGGTTGTGTTGACCTTATGTATGTGCTACGTAGCACGGCAGCGCAAAAGAGGAGACGAGGAGGCGACGGATGCAGGGGAAAAGTGAGAAATAAATGGGAAATGGTCAAAAATGAGGAGCTTCGGTGCTTGTGAAGGTTGAGTGGAGAAAATGTACATTTGAAACAAGTGTGAGGGAAGAGTGAAGAAATGGTGGGGGAGCCAGGAGAGTGGCGGAAACAGCCAAGGGTCCTTGAAATGGGAAGATCAGACCTTTCTATGGCCGCAGCGGTTGGTGGGGAAACACTACAATAAAAGCTGCTGCTGCTTTTAGAGTAAAAGCATCAGGTGATGTAAGCCCATCTCAGATTTCTCAAACCTGGCGAAAATACAGCCTGTAAGATGCTGATAAGGGCATAGCTTTACAAAAATGGGCATATTGATAAATGACGGTCCTGTTTGTGACTTTTAATTTCAACAACTAGAGCTACAATTGGGTGGAAATTTTGTTGAGTTAAATTCAGTTGAAAAAAATATATGTGTTGAACACCACCAATCAATTCTACTTTTTGCTTAAAACCATAAAACAGTGGTTGTGTTTAATTGGAGAGGGCAGCAGTGCAAGTCAAGTGCAATCAAATTCACCTTGGAGCAAGGGCTGTCTGTCATTCACATCCTTCATGAGAGCAGAGTCAAGAGGCCAGGAGATCTCCAGGAAATTATAGATTCTTCATTCAAATTTACTGAACAGGCAGGCAAAACTACGGTATTAATCAAGGGCCAAATGTGTAGACTTCTACTGAAGTGCACAGCTCCGTTATTGGATTGTCAGCTTTTTCACCTCATTTTATGTTGTTTAGGAATGAATTATACCCAAGCACTGTTGTTATGTATTTAGTCCAAAGCGGAATAGCAAAATACACCCAAGCTAAGCCATGTAGAGCCTTTTAGAAGAGCTTTTTGCTGAGAGTGAACTCAAAATTCTTGATCTTGAATGAAATGCTGTTTTGAATTAAATCACACATGCAGACACACTCATGAACACATAAACGCACAAAGATTTGTTCATATCAAACCATTTGACTTCTACTTTGATATGTATTACAGCAACTGAAATTACCATTTCATTACGGCATTCTTAAAGAAGACCGTTGGAAAATAAGAAAATTAGGGGAGGGTGAGGATGACGGAATGACAGGGAGGGCTGAGGAGATGGTGGCTTGTTCTGTCTTTTGGTGGGGAGTGTGGGAGGGGGAGGCAACAGGACTTGACAGTGAAAAGCATCCAGGGATCAGACCTCATCAGCAAGAAAGAGATTTGTGGAGTGACACAATGACAAGTAGGATACGTGGTGGGTGGATATAGGGTGGGGGGGATATACAGACGGAGCTCAAACAGTTATATACATGGAGCCTCTTGTGTAAACGCTGTCGCAGGAAGGAGCAAAATCACAGGTCCTCCCATGCAAGTCACACACTCGCTGCTGCATCAAGCATTCAAGCATTAAACAATTTACTTACGACATACAGCTAAATGCACAACAGGAAGACAGGCGGGTTGGACGGATAGATAGACATCCTCATCAAGGATAAAGGTGAAGATTCTACACATGTACTCATGGAGATCATGTCGTCCCCCGAGATGTTGTATGATAATTCAAGTGTTATAACACAGCTCAGGCAGCCGCGACGTGAATCATCATGACAGACGGCTAATTCACCGCCAGTTGCTGTCTGCAGCTGCCGATGGTGCGCACGTGCTCACACATATGTATCCACAGTGGCGCAGCGGGAGTGCCACTGTTTCTCATTATCATTCGAATCCATTGAATGGAAATCTCAGCACATTGGTACGAAGCATTTTGAATAATATTTTGAAGAATCAGTAGTTCTAAAAACCGCAGAAACCTCCTGTTAAATTGACTTTCAGTTACAGTTTCATCACCAAATAGGACAGAAAACGTCCTGTCTTCTGAGCTTGTCTTGCACGGGCAAGGACACTTTTGACACAATTTGAATCCACTATTCACTACTCTGAGAAAGAAACAGAATTGCGCTGTGCTGAATAGCAGCCTGGGCCATGGATGTCTATTGATTCTGTCACATATATACAGGTTTAAAATATTGTACTACACAACAACTTTTGGCTATCTTGCATTTTGTCATACACTTGGCTCAAGACACTGGCATCTCATAATGAGCACTGGGTTCTTTACAGACTAAAAACTTCATCCTACCTCAATTCTGCCGGTGTCAGGCTGGAATCCTCTGGCGGGGTCTTCGGTGGTTACTCTGCACTGGATGGCACAGCCATTCACCCTGATCTTATCTTGTTTGAGGTTGAGCTCTGGCAGGCTGCGGCCTTCACATACATGCAGCTGAGCGTGCACCAGGTCCACACTGTAAAATGAGAGGTGAAATGGTGAAAAACTGGTTCAAGCACTGGCCAAAAACTGGAAAAAACACCCATACAAATACTAATCTGAAAAACATTTGTTTCTGCACGTCCAGAGATTTGAGAGTCAGTCAGCTTCCTTACAAAAGTCTTTACTGATACTTGGCCTGAACATATAGCTGTGTGTTTAGTGAGTGAAGTGTATTTGTACAATGTTAATGAAACAAGTCTTGCCCCAAATAAAAGAACGCAGATAGAACTCATTGTGTTGGACCGACAGCCATCACAAAAACAGATGCACTGCAGTCTTCTCAAGACAGCTCCAAACATGACTGCAAAGTGTTCATAAAATTTTCATTTGATTAACCAAATAATTTGGAACGCTCCCCGATGGCGCGTTCCCATTTGTTCTGCAACACAAGTTCTAAACAGCCAACAAACTGCTTGCATCTTCAACACATTGTTTTATGATGTTCAATAAAAGGTTTAACTCAGACGTTCATTCAGTTTTTGAAATCACAAAATATTACACAAAAATAGAACCAATTCGAAACCAATTCTAGGTCCTGCTTTTGGCTCATCTGCTTTCATTTATTTAATGGTGATTTTTAAATAACACTTTCTGTTAAGCGTCATGACCTTGTGCAATCAAATAGAGGGTTGCAATGCATTATAGCCTTTAGTCGTTGTTGCTGCATTTTTAATTGCAGCACTGGATGGACAAATTTGGTCGGGGGACACAAATGTTGAATGGCTGAGGCTCCGCAGCCGCCAACAGTAAACACACTAGGGTGGCTTCTCTGTCTTAAAGCTTGAATGGGAGGCAGAAGGCGCACACATCAACAAACAGGCTCACATTTTGGACACCATCTTGGCGTCCATTGTCATCATCATCATATTGTCATATTGCCAATGTCTCAATTAGCTGGTATCCATGTTTTGGCCAAACAGAAGGACAATTATGCGTCAGCCTCGTGTGAAATGTGTTGGTGGGGAAAGCATATCTGTTCCCGGGATCCTGGGCAGCTGCTAACGTCGCGCCTCTGCTACACTTTCTTCAATATTTTTTGGGTTGTCTCCACTGCAAGGCCTTGCTGTTTATTCTCTTATTCTAAAACAACACAGAGGGCCACATGAGGTGGGTCAGTATATAAAACGTGGAGATTTAGGGAATAAATTGCTTTAGAACACAGCTCTCTGGATACTTGATTCTGATTGGTCAGTCACCAATATTCATAACACAGGCCATGAACGTGGAGCAAGACTGGCAAACGGCAACGGAAAATGGCAACGGATTTTGATAGCCAAGACGGCAGGAGCCGAAATCATGTCCTGTGTTCATTCTATGCATCGGTAGATAATGCAACAGGCAAACCACACTGTGTTAATTTGACATCCTGAAAAGCTCCGCCTTCAAATTCAGCAAAGGAATGTTCAAATCTGTCATTAAGGCTGCTTTCAGACTGCAGGCCAATCTGATTCCTTTGCAAATCCGATTTTTAGGGCTGACTCTCCACACTGCTTTTATTAAGTGTCCAAACGGGATCTGGCTCCATTTAGACTGGGCCACATCATTGACCAATCCGGCAGGTTGCTGTAGCAACGACGTCAGAGTGACGTCACGGACAGTCAAAACCGATCGGTGTGTTTGGAGCTGTTCAGACTGAGACGCATCTGTCCAAATGCAATTTCAAACTACCTCCCTAAGATGGTTTCAATCCGTTTTGCATGTGATTTGTGAGTGTTCAGACTACAAAAGAGCGATCCGGTTTCAATCTGGATGGGTTAAAAATTGAATTTCGGCTGGCAGTCTGAACACGGCTTAAAACTCGTTGGAAAAAAAAAATGTAGGTTGTGGTCTAAGTGAAAAATGTAAAATGAGCCGGTGATTGTTGGAAATCTAGCTGCCTTCAGGGGAGTAGGTCCCCTCTGGCTGAACATCATATCCTTTGATTGCACCATCATACATTGGCTCAAATACTTTTTATTTCCTCAACTGCACTTTCTTTTTGTTGTTGGTGGAGTAAATAAAGAACACTTTGTCACAGAGGTGAAGGTGCAGCTGAGTCAACGTGGGCCAACAGGGATAGCAGCACCTGGGCTATTTTTGAGCAGAATGGTGCAGAACTCTTCCAGGAAACACTTCTCAGTGTCTTCACATAGAAATGGCTACAGCGAAAAAGGACAATTAAGCTTCTTTGGCAGTTTTACTACAGCTAAACAAATGACCCACTGGATCATTTGCATAAAAACCATGCATTGCAACAACTAATCAAATTAAAATAGAGTTATATTATTTAATGGTTGTAGACATGGTCCATTTGTAATTTGACAATGCACGGTGGCAAAGTAGGCACGGTAACATTAAGGAAAGGAGTTTGGCATTCATTTACAGAGAGAACAGTACTTATAAATCATGATTGTTCTGCTTTTCAATGCGTGACACGTCTCTTTGGAAAAAACAAATCAACTCTGCTTGAATAAGAAGTCTTCAGAGGGTGAAATTCATTGTATAGTAATTGGACTCGGACAAATGAAAGGGCCTGTTGTAATAGTTGTCCCTCAGTGCCGCTATTTACACAATGAGGATGCTGATTTAAAGGATCGCCAATGTGGCCTCTGAAGTTTTTGGCACAAGTGTGTTGAACGTTTGACACACAATTTTGACAAACATTTTTTTTCCCTCCATCACAGCTCAGGCCTAAAAGCTCAGAGGCAAAAAATGTTTGTGATTAAGTCAATGCTGTTGCTCTGCATGTAATAAAAACACATATACCTTTCAAAGCAGGCACATCTGGTTAAAAATAATGCGTTGACAATGACAAAGGTTAATATTTTCTATTTGAGAAGCTCTATAAACCGAAAAATGGAGAATTTGTTTAAAATGACTGCTGTCAATTCCAAAGCTTAAATTATACAAAAAATATTATTTCCAATATGAGTTTTGTTTGTTTGTTTTATTTTTTCTACCTTTGTTTTCAAAATGTTTCTGGGAAAAAAAAAAAAAAAAAAAAGGTTCTGAAAATCAACACTGGCCATTCAGGAAGCCAAGACAGAGCAGTTTTGTTTTTGTATTGCAGTGTGTATGCAGAGGTACAGAGGTGGAAAATAAAGAGCTAAATGAGGGGGATATATCTTTTCAAATAAGCTTTTCTACTTAAGTATTCACAACCTTGCTGAAGAGACATTAATACAGTGCGTACTGACAGCAGAATCGAAATCCATGCATCAAAGGGGAACAATGAAAGTGAGCGCTTGATTCAACTGCAGTTGCACAATGCAACAGGGAACTTTGCATTAACAAGGCAGGAAAAGAGGATTTCTTGTGTGCGGTACAAGGTTTAAGACCTAGAGTCACATGTATCATTAAAATGCTCTATAATAAGGCCAAACTACAAAGGGGACGGCTGTGGATGATGACCTCAAAAAGACACGCACACACGCATCATGCTTCACATGAGGATGAGGGGGAAAACAGCTACTGCAAGTGTGTCTAAGCTCACAAGATAAAAGAAGAAAATGTAACTTCAACATCCAAAGCACATCTAAACTCTGGAAATGAACCGTTGTACAAGAGAGTGCATGGTATTTACAGTATGTGATGCATGGTTTCATGTTTAATAGAATTGGCTGTCTACACATCCCTGAGACACAATTTCAGTCATTTGTTTCACAAACAACTTTGCAACAGAAGAGAGTTGTTCAGGTCACTAGTTTTTTTTGTCAAATGCATCATTCCTCTTTTAGGCAACTTCACTGGAAGCGATGCCTGAATTAGTGGATAACATAGACAAGCATCAGTGAAATATGGAAATTGTGGCGAGCTCAGCGAGAGAAGATTTGATGAGGACGGCCGAATGGATGTTCAATTGCATGAATATTTATGCAATGCAATGCAATGCTAACTACACAACGATGAAAAGAGAAAGAGTTTCAAAATCCAACAAGTTAAAGTTACACCAACGACTGCTGTCTGCTATGAAGGAGTTAGAGTGTAAACATCTTTTTATGTCCATAATAAAGAGTTAAGTTCATTTATAATTGGAATATAAAAGTTGACCTTGCTTCTATTAAAATCATGTCATGTGATCGAACCGAAGACTCAAGGCCATTTAATTAAGGTTTTCAAAAGAGCCTCAGGGAACGAAGGGGGAGCGTTCCTTGAAATAAACCAACGCGGCCTAAGGTTTGCTCTGGGTCAGCTAGTTCATTAGAATGTTGATTAACTCTCTAATGCACAAACCTTTGTTTTAGAGGAAGGAAGGATTTCACTGTTTTTGATTTTGAGTCGGTAGCTTGGGGGTGTGATAAGAGATTAATTCTAACATGTAACTTCTGTCCAAGCTGCACATTTATATGGTACTGACAAACATGTTTGTACAAGGTGTATGTTTTGGTGACTGGGGACCGCGGGTATCTTCTGTCTTGGGGCAGCAATGTCTCTCGACATACTTTCTGGCCATTAAATGTCCCCATGTTCATTTCTTGTCTTTTTTAAATGTATTTATTATCTGCTAATAATTTTGCATCCCAGCAGCAACAGCAGATCCATCCACTGGCGTGATATCAGACAAGAAAAATTGTTCAACTGGACAGTTTTGCCCTGGAGCAATAACTGAGAAACCATTTCCCACATGTGCATAAAAATGAAAGTAATCAATTTGCCTTCTTGACAAGTTCATGCACATTCACAAATCCTCCCCCAAAGTTACTTGCATGTAAACATATTAAAACGTGGTTAGTTGTTAGCCATTCTTTCCTCTGCTGGAGCTCTGTCCCCTGCAGCTGAGGGCTGATAAAGAGGTGTGTCAACCCCAACCATCATAGTCTTAATATAATATGATGATGATGATGACGATAAAGAATCAGAAAAAAATAAATATACACAAGGTTCAATATATGGGCAAAAAGTATCCTGAGACTAACGATACAAAAGGAACAATAAAATTATAGAAATATGAATAGAGAGAGAACAAAAATGAGAAATGAAAAGTTGTATTTGTGATGACCACTGGCTCTTTTTGATACACGGACAATTCAAATAAAAGCACCTTTTTCAGAAAAAGACATGTATGTTCGTTCAACAGCGCCTATGAGTGGATTTCTGTACGTCAAGGATTTAAAGTTGTTCTTAATCTTTGATGAATCTGAAGAAAACATAAATCATTGAAGGAATCTGGATGTTCTTGCTGCCTGACATCTATAACTGCTCTCTAGCCTTTGCTTTGCTTTCGGGCCTCTGAAATGCTGTCAAGCTTGTATTTGATTCCAAAAATCCAAAAGAAAAGAAAACTAGAAACCCCAAGGACTGTAGAATTTGAACTTTCTGCTCAGGTTGAGTTGTTCAAATTGAAAATTTTTTTTTTAGATCCGCTTGTTGTATAAGTTGCCCTGCGGCTCAGCAAAGTGAGTCCTCTCACGGAAAACATCTCTGATTATGGCTTGCGAACAGGTCAAACCTCTTTCTGATAAATAACATTAATCTGAAAGAGATAATATATGTTTTACAGTGTCACGGTGCCCCCAAGTGTGACAGAAGCAAAGACAATTATTTTGCAACTCAATCTCACCTGAAACACACAAATTGACAAAACGAGATAATGTGTGTCTTTAGCCTGCCAATGAATTCCCTAGAAAGGACCAAAAGTAACCTTTTTCAATTCCTATGATCCACTTCTCAGAAACTGCAGGCTAAGACCCACAGCTCTGGGGAGGCTGTAAACAGAGGGCTAAAAGGTTTTAAAAGGGTTTCTTTTTGTAATAATTGATCACGCAAGACTGCTGCACGTGAGTCTGGAAAGGAAATTCAAAATCTGAAAGGTTTATTATTGCACACTTTCAATAGCACCTCAAACAACATTTTTAGAGTTTCTAAAGTTCATGTCCAACACATGAAACCAGCACTTTGACTCCCAGCAAAACTTTAAACTCTGACGGAACTTCCCGACTTTCCCTCCACACAGGAGAGGCCCTTTCATCTGTATCCTTGGTAAACGTATCACAAACTGTTTACCCTCTGATGGAAATGTTTTTTACGACGGAAGGCTGAAGTCTGAGCACCCACTGTAAGCTGACAGGATGTTTTCCTGCAGCTTACTGCCGTCAACATTACCTGAGTCAGATGTGACATAGTGTAATCTATACGTCATGGGAGATAATCTAATTAAGGCCACTGGGGAGGAGAATGACTAAGGCCTTCAGCGCCATGCGGTGTGAGGTGCAAAGTGCAAAAGTGAACAAACATGCCTAGTTTCTCTATCTGCTATTTCATGCACATTTCAAGTTAAAAAAGCAAAAAAAAAAAATAAAGCAATTTTATGCATAACTTTCTGACCATCAAGGCATCGAGCACTATGTGATATGTTTTAATTTCAAAGAGGATGTACAAGATCCCAGGTCATCTGTGCTGTTAGGAGGCTTTCATTAAAAAGTCATTCTGCTGAGATGAGCCACCTTGTCATTGCCAACTTATCCTGGTGGCGGTGCAGCCACTACACAGGGCAGAGGAGATCTGAGCGGAGGATGTTGGAGGTACTGCCTGTGACTCAGGGTGAGCACCTGCACGCACGCACGCACTCACTCACACGCGCACTCTTTCCATTCCATTAATCAGGCCGGTCTTCATAAAAGGCACATTATATGTTCAATGCAGAGAGAGCACTCTTGATAGTTGCCCTTACAGCATACCTGCATGCAAATGGGCCCACTCCCAGCTTATGGAGGTGCACTGAATGCACATTAGCATAATACCTCACAGTTCCTGCCGCTACCTTGCACAAGCACGGCTTGAAAGTCCAGCATCTGCGTGCGTTCCTGCTCACGCGGGGAGCTTCATCCGCCACACCAGCACGCAGGCACACACACTTCCAGGGGTCATGAAGGCTGACAGCTAATTGCATATCATTTTCAGTCGTTTCATTCTGGGCTTATTAGGGAGGGAGAGGGAAGGCGGTGGTGGTGGAAGGGAGGAGGGGGGTGAGGAGGAGCAGCCGGCCCCCACCAAAAAGCAGAGACATAAAGAAGGAGACAGACGAGCATACTGCAAAGAGAAAGGCAGCGTTTTCATCGGCCGCAAGAGATGAAGAAACAGCAACAAAAAAAAAGCACAAACAAGGAAATAAATAAATTATTCTACAGACTGCAGGAGAGAATTCTGAGATTCTTCAATAGGAGACGAGATTTCTTGCCGCCACCTCCACGTCCCACTCCCCCCGCCCATTTGCAATTCACAAGTGCAAAAGAGAAGTGAGGGGAAGCAGTGGGAGTATGGAATAGGATAAAAAGCTGGAAGCCAGAACTGACAGAACGAGTGGGAAAAGTGGGAGTGTGGAAGAGATTGGATTTGGCCTTGCTCGGTGGGACAAAAGGAATGAAGGCAGTATGGGGGCGGGAGGCGCGAAGGTGGAAAGGCAGAAAGACTGGAGAGGAAAGAGGAAGCCAGGATGGGGAGCTGGGTATAGACCAATGAAATGGATGAGTGGGAGGGCGGTATAAGGCGGGAAAATGGGGTAAGACACTGGTGAATTGAGGGCTGAAACTGGAAGAAAGAGTCACTGCGTGGAGGATCTCTAATGAGGGAAGGTGATATCAAGGAAGGAAAGACGTGGGATGGCAGTGGGATCAGGGGGAAATCCCATTCCTCTTCTGTTAGAGGTGATGTTTCGATTGTGTTCACACCGGGCTTTAGCACAACCGAAGCGAAACTCAAGAGCCGTAAGCCCACTGGTGTGGTTCTTTTGAAAATTTGCTTTAAAAATGAAAAAATAAAATAACAGGAATGGCCACTTTTGATTTTGAGCAAGGTAAAACCGTCATGTAGAGCATAGCAAATTTAACAGCACTTCACAGCATGGCGAACTGAGAGGGGATTTGGGGAAATCCTGTCAAGAACTGGATGTTGGAGCTATTCTAGGAGAAATGGCTGTTACATCTCTTTCAAGAATGAGCCTGAGGAGCTCTTTAGCCTCCTCGCCGTGCAGACAGATCTTTTAATGCCAACGACCCTGCTGGTTATGGAAAAACATCCAGCAGGATGAAAACAGTGCAGGTCAAGCGAGCTGATCGTTTCCAGTGTCAGAGTTCATTCAGCAAACTGTTTCCACAAACCATCTCGTGAATTAGCTCTGCTTTGAAGAGTAAAAGCACATCAAGCGAGGGAGTTGTTTCAAATTATGCCGTTTGCATAAATTTCAAATGCTAATTTCATCTTAATGCACAGTAAAAGGCATCTATGCGGTGATATGCACTGTCTGCATCAGCTTTACAGATCAAGGTCAGCGTGAAAACAACAACATCTGTGTAGGTTGAACAAGACAATGTGAGGATTGTTTATGCTAACCAGCCATTTTCCAAAAGCAAACAAGTCACAACGTATGCACGTGACTTGTTTTCTTTTCATTACTTTTTTTCATTTTATCACTTATGTTTACATTATGTTTGCATATGACAGTGGGTGGTACATGGTATAAATAAAATATATGTCTGAAGCATTAAGTCACCTCTAATGGCAACTGCTACAATAGATGTTGGCTGTACATGGAGTAAATTTAGTTTCTTTTTTGTTTTTTGCTTCCAAAATTTGAATTGTTGCAATAATGCATTTCAAATAAAAAATACAGACAAAAACAAACAGCATTTGAATACAAAAAAAAATGTTGTTTGGTTGAGCCAATGAATAGTTTGATCTTGGTTTCACTTCTAATGCTTTTGGGCCCTAGTTAGGTGAAACATTTGTGTTCATTATTGTTCTTGCAAATAAAGAGTTTAACAAAGTGCTGTAAACAAATATTACATCATCAAAATCTAAGGGACACTTAATAAAGATATATCTGTTCTTTTTACATGCTTTTGATGAAGAACACTTTTTGGATGCATTTGAATGTGATCAATGTCTTTATTTAGGATTCTTAGTTTGTGAAGGTGTCTCATTTGATGATGAAACTTTTCTTTCGTTTGCTAAACATTTTCAAGTGGTCGACAAGAGGACACACGTCTACACGGCCTTCAACAAGGAAGAGGAAGGTCAATGGACACCCACATTACAGGTACACGTCAGCAGTGTGGTGGATGCATGACAGAGCAGTGCTCTCAGATTAACGACTTCTGTTTGCGTGATAAAGAAATACAATTTGGGGAACCAAGAGGAGAGGAAAAAGGGAAAACTGTCACACTTAATGCTCTTTTCTTTGCATCTCTTCTTCTTCCTATTCTGTTGTGCTTCTTTCATTTTGCCCTTTCATCTGTTCTCCTTTGTGTCTGCCCTCCCCCATCCACCATGCTTTTGCCTAGAAATGCAAAAAAAAAATAAAAAAAATAAAAAATTTGAAAGTGAATACCTTAAGTTCTAATTTCATTACTGGGCTGTGTGTTAGTCTGCACTGCATCACAGTGTCCAAATTGAGATTCTGTTTTTTTTTTTCTCTCTCTGTTTGAATCCAGGCTGTTAATGTCACACGCATACTGCGTCCCTGGTAAATACATTTTCAAGATGCTTTGGGGCAAGTGGAAGAAAGAAAAGAAAATGTATTTCTCATTTCAGTAGGACTAATGTATGCTCTCGTCTACCCGAGGTACCACACTTTAGAAATAATAAAAGAAAAATAGAGTCAAAATACTGGAAGGAAAATCAGGTGGAGGTGTACATGTTGGGCGTGAGGGCCGCAGACCTTGTTTACAACTAAATGTCATTTGTTTCATGAATGCAGCAGGTACACAGAGGGCGGAGTTTCCCCTCAATGACTATGTTTACATGCATCGAATTATTGACGGGAACGCGTCCACCTCCCCCACACTAGGGGGCGATATGAGTCTTTTCAGCGTGTTAACTTCCAGTAAACCTCTTTGGTCACACAACAACAAAACAACTGGAGCGTGATACAACACCGGTGTTATGTCTGTACTGCTCTTCAATGTGTCAACTCCTGGGTCCAGTGCTCCAATCAGGCTTCAGAAGCCACACCTGCCTTCACACTCTTGAAACACACATTCACACACACCGGCTTTTTCCGACAAACACACCTCAACTACGCACTTGTGTGTGACTTTGGCCTAATAAATAAACTATATTATTGCATTTTGAATGCACCTCCACTCGCTTCATCACAGGTTATGAGTCAAATCGTGGCGTGGTGAACAGGAAACCAATAAAGGCTGCACAGATGAATGATGATGTATGAAAAGGATAAATATAGATCAAAGAAAGATCGAATTAAAAGAAATGGGAGATTAAAAGAATCTCCATGGAGAAAAACAACAGGGTGAGGGCATGAGCGTGTGAAGGACAAGAGAAGAAAACAACACGGCCAAAGTGAAAAGCACAGAAAATAAAGGGAGAAACAGACAGAGAAAGGTAGAGAGGAAGGCATCAAGTCCCCCATCTCGCTTTGTATGAATTTCATTAGACGCTTCACGACAGCAAACAGAAAAAGAAAAGGAGGGGGCATGACGAGGGGGGGTGAACGACGAAGACAGACGAGAGGGATGACTTGTCTGCACAAGAAAGGGAAGGAAATAAGAAATTTGAATTACTGTGGCATGAGGAAGGCACTTTGACATCAATTTAGCTGGCAGCCAGAAAACTCCGCTGCCTGCCTGCCTGCGCAGTGCGCAAACGCAAGCAGGCTGCGGATGAAGGAAGAGGATGAAGGAAGAGGAGGAGAAGGGAATAGAGGAGGGCGGAAAAAATAATCACAGTTCAACAATGTTCACGGAAGAAAAATAAACACAGGAGGAAAAAAAAAATATGGAGGAATGAAGAATAGAGAAAAGATGTCTGAGGCATAAAATGAATTATTTTACAAACAGTATTAAAAAAAAAAAAAGTTACATATAGCACACAAAGAAAAAAATGGAGTAAGAGAGAAAGTGTTAAGTTGAGGATGAGGAGGCAAAGAGGCCGAGCTGCCAGACAAGCAGGAGCAGCCGGGCCCAGCAGACAGGCACCAAAACAGGATGTTTTCTGATTAGTTTTCTTCTCCCTCTCAGCTCACTCTCTCTCCAATGTTCTCAGACCTCGGTATCAGCCTATTAATTAATCTGTGCTTCCCTTGTTGCGCAGCAGATGGGAACAGTAGGGAGAGGAATGCAAAACAGCAGCTTGGGAAGGACAGGAGGAAGGGCGAGAGGAGGGAAAGAGCTCTCAGGAAAGAGCAGAGAGGCGACGGAGGTTTTAAATACAGTCCAGAATGATGAGGTTGGCATTGGCAGCAGCCGGTGCGTTCACATGCAGTCTGGATAATCGGGGTATAGCATTCCTCCGATGACGACCGCAATTTATGAATGCAAGCAAATTCCTTCATCTGATTGGAAAGCTGTCAGTTTGGAGTCACAGGTGGCGCCCACAGCATTACATGTTCGGCAGAGTGTCAGCCTGCTGCTACCCAACAAGAAGAAAAGATCAGGCTGGAACTTTGTCTGTGTGTGTGTGTGTGTGTGTGTGTGTGTGTGTGTGTGTGTGTGTGTGTGTGTGTGTGTGTGTGTGAGTTTGAAGATGAAGCCATTGATTTGACTGCATGAGGGCAGAACAGGACATTGAGTCTTCTGTGCAGCTGAACAACAACAAGCTGAGCACGGGATGAGTTGTAGACAGAACATCTCTCTCTCACACACACACACACACACACACACACAGTAGCTGCGTTTCCATTACCCCTAGCATTGCGCAACACCTAAATATCGCAATAAAAAACTGGTAATGGAAACATCCTAACTTCGAAAAACCTCTTAAATATGGATAACAGGTTTTAACCCTCTCATGAGGTGGTTTTTCAGACGTATCGATATAGAGGTACATTGCAACACTGTAATGGAAATTTACAGCATTTACCCGTCATTGGACGTGATGTACTGGGGTCGCGTGACCAGTTCACTTCAAGTGAAAATGGTGCGTTAACTTTGGACGGAGGAGGAGACAGAATATTTTTTTTACAAGTAATCAAAGAGAAAAATATAACAACCATCCTTGACAGCAAACAAACGTAAACAAACAAAAGCAAACGGAATTCTCTCGGGACGAGATTTTACGTGAATTACGGCATATGCGCTTCACACCATTCACTGGAAACATCTGCAAATCGTAATTGTACTTTGTCGAAATTTCAGAAATACTGCTTTTATTTTGTGAAAAACTGTAATTGAAACGCAGCCACACACACACACACACACACACACACACACACACACACACACACACACACACACACACACACACACACACACACACACACACACAAAGTGCTGCTATACCTCTATAGTATTACTCCACCATCTACTCCAGTGCCTTTAGCATTAGCAACTGTCCAGAGCTTTGAGGGGCAGCCAGCACTGCCTCGGGTCGCCTCCAATGCAGTTGTGTTTTCATTTTCTCCAGCTACACAGCACATTCAAAATAAGCATATAGCTTTGGCGTGCAGTTGTGTTTACACACATTTTCGCTGCATTTGTGTTTCTGCCATTGCACCTCAATCTGGAGACAGTATCAATCACAGACACATGTAGTATCTTTCAACTGACACCTCCCTACCAAAATATGCTGAACCAGAGGCACTGCACTAGCTTCACCTAAATTGCAATTAACTACTACTTTCTATGAACAACTACAGGCCGACCATAGATGGAGAGTCCACTGAAAAACTGACAGACTGACTGACTTCAAAAGCCGCAGTGTTCCATGTTCTCATCACTAGCCAGTTTGGTGCTCAACTTTTGTTTACAGATGCTCTATTGACGTGAACAATTGATGTTTAGTGAGACGCTGCTTGATAAAACTCAGATATCGAACCGATGCCCGTCTCTGTTACTCTGTATCGACCTCACTGCACTGGTGTTTCTGCTTCAGAACGTGAAAGAAGATGAAGTCCGAACCCAAATCATTGACTTTGTTTGATGAGAGCCCTATGGGAGAAACAGCACACAGAGTTTCATTAGGTGAAACTGGCTATAGATGCTGTGTAAAAACCTTCATGCAATTCTCACAACTTTGTCAATCTTGTTTCTTTGAATTAGTAATATGTATCTATACATACATAATTAATATATAGTATAAATATATATTTTTCTCATCTTTAACATAACAATCAGCAGGTGTTCAGTTTCACACAATCAACCGCCTCATGGCTGACTTTAGTTTCCATGCTGCTGCCACAAGGTACAAAAAAATGGCATCTTAACACAACCACAAACTGAAAACTCAGCTTTGTTTGTTTGAATGCATGTTGTTAATAGTAGGTTCAGTAGACCACAGATGCCTTAACAGCTAAAATTAAAGACTTGTTTCTTTAAATCCTTTGGGTGTGGTGCCCAGTTTATGAAATTCCATTAAACTGTCCCGAACAGTCAGGCAGACAGATGACGGGAAAATCAAACCAGTGACTGACGTGAGTTTACTCAGCATTTCAATACTTCTAATGCGCTTATTTATATTCTTGGTGCCACAAACATGATTATGCAGATTTAACGGGTAGTAAGCGTTCTAAATATTATTAGACTGTGAACGCACGCTGTGAATAATGACAAAGTGGATGAGACCAAACAGAATTGAGACTTTCACAGTAATCGTAAAGGGCTTATTGATGTATGATCACGGCCACACATTTTGTAATGGATGCATGAACCATAAAAGCTCTGCTGCTTTCACAGTGTTTGACCCGTCATGTTATCTTTCGTTGGACACAGTGGCAGCGAAGATTTAGCTATTCGGAAGAAACAGTCTATATTTTTCACTGCTAATCTTGTGGTTAGATCTACTGCTTCTGTACCCTGCTCAAAATGCAAAAGAAGAAGTGTTGGAAGAGGAGTGGAGTGAATTCAGACTGAACTTCAAGGTTTCATGATTGCAATAACCCTCCATTTCACACCACTCGTGTGAGCAGGGACAAAATAATAGTATGGCACAAGTAAGCTTTTCTGTGCACCACAGCTCAGTGCACAAATAATGACAATAATAGATCTGTTTGAAGGACAGACGGTTACTACATACAATACAATACATTTTCAACACAATAAATTCTATAATAAATGAATATACAAGGATGCACTCGATGTCACAAACAGAGGGAGGAGGGGCGAATCCATACGCACAATCAGAGATTCATGTACCTGCACACATCAATTCACATGTAGTTAAAGAAAATGCTTCGACATCCCTGCACATTGGATTCCCAGGAGACCCCCGACACACACACACAAAAAAGTACATAAATGACACATGGATGTGACAGAAAAGAAACTGGGGCAACAAGGACAAAAATGCACACAAGCATTATGGTATGTGATGAGTCACAAAACGCATCAAGATAAATGAACGGAAGCAGAATGTGAGGAGCGCTGGGGTAAAATGAGAGCTGAGTGGAAGGAAATGTTACGCAACTAATACAACATTATAGAAGAGAGGGGGGCCATTATTAGAGGGTGCATCAGGACACGTGAACAGAGAGAAAGACTGGGGGAGAAGAAACTCACCAAAAGACAAATCTATTCAACCTTGAAATGGTCTGTACGTGCACAAGGCTGAAAAATGTGGAATAAAGTGGGTCGGACCCGGCGCCAGCAGCGCTCTATAAATGAGGCTCGGACGCTGATCCAAGTGCTAATTGTCTTGACCTCCATAATTCGACCAGTGATCACTCTCCTAGTTGCTCAATGCACATTTAAGTCATTTCATGGCAAAATCTTAGAGCGTTTTCATTGCCTCGCCTCGCCACAGTACGGTGTTAGGGTGTTTGCACTGGCCCCAACACGGTTGTAGGGGGTGCTGTTTTGGTACCTCTATGGTTGAGGGGCCAAGCGAGTCGAAGCGAGTTTAGTGGTAACGTAGCGACGAGCAAGACACCGATTGGCTCAGTGTCCTCGTCGATGTTCGCCAACTCCTTCACAGCGCTCTGTGCCAGGTGTTAGAGATCAGGTCAGTCTGAACAATTGGTTACACCCACTTTAACTTAATGTATTTGACTTCTTTTTCACACTTATTTGAAATCAGAGTCATAAGAAATTCCTTGAAATTATGTGACTGTGAATTAGCCTTGGCACAAAGCCACATCAGTCACCAACTTTTTGTATTTTTATAGCAGCTGCACAGACATGCATTTAATGTACAGTATTGGTGAGTGAAATTCTTTTTTATATTCTTCCAAGTTGGTGCATCATGACTGTGCACCTGGGAGTTCAACATAGTGTAGTACAGCATGTCTCAATATATTCTGTGGTCTCGTACTGTGACAAAATTGATGTATTTTCAGAGGTGTTGCCATAGAAATACGTCCAACCGACAACTTCTCGCTGGCTTTATTTTAGTACAGGTAAGGACTGTTGAAGTTAAGAAGGAATGTCTTGGACAGACAGGCCTCGTCCTCTACATTCATCCACCTTCAAATATTCTGTGATCTTGAAAAGTAATGATTTTAACCAACCCAAAGTCTGCAATGATCCTCACTTTTGGACTTCTTATCTGCAGGGTTTAGACAGTGACAGTGATATTTGCGACGCCACAATACAACTGGTGCAGAAGAAGAAAGAGAAGAAGAAGCCATAGTGCATTCAAGTACAAAGGACTGAGAACTCTTAAAGGTAATAAAATCTTAATACAAACAGGGAACTTGATGGTGGTTCAGTGAAGTTTTGTGGAATCTCATTTCATATTATTGCACTAAGAGCATCAACAAGATGATGAATCTTTTGAATGCGGGCGCCAGGAGCAGCTGTCCAGTCGACTCACTGGTCTGTTAGGACTGTTGGCCGCACATGAAGGGTGATTGGTGAGTTGAGCCACATAATGTTCCTGCACCTGAGGAGGCTTGAGTGAGCCAAATGCAGAGCATCAAGCAGAAAGGGGCTGGTGATCAACAAACCCCTTGTGGTTTTCCCCTCAACCCTCATGTTCATTAGTGAGACTGCAGTCCGATCCAAGCAGCAAGTCTTTGGAGGCACCGCTTCTGTCTTTTGAAACATGTCTGTCTGAGGGCCTTAGCCATGATCTGGCGCCTTTGAAGCCCAATCCTCTGCTTTTCGTCACGTCTTTGGAGCAGGTTAGCAGTGGAAGCACAAAGCGTGCAGAAATGGCCTGTGAGGGATCCACAAGGAGGTGGGGAGGAGATTGGGGGGGGGTTGCCGGATGGAACGTATGGAAATTACAGTTTAATTTATCATTTGGGTCATGGCAACTCATGCAAATTAGGATTTCATTAAATCCAGCACTGGGTTTAAATGACGATTCCCTAATGGGTGTGAGCAGACTTTTCAGGGTCGGTGCTGAGATGAAGGTGCTAAATGTGGCGCAGACAGTAATCAGAACAGATGAACCTTCCTCTAATTCAACATTGTACACAGAGGGTAAATGCAAAAAAAATAAAATAAAATAAAAAAATCGCCGCTGGTGTTTGCCTTTGCGTTTTCAGAAGGCCTGCCTAGAATTTCGAGAGGTATTTAAAGGATGGAACAGATACAATTTTGCAGAAAGTGCATGACTGCGTCAGCATGTGGGGAAAAATCATCAGTGAAAGGATGTCAATACACCCGCGAGGGGGCGAAGACGTTTTAGATGCTTTATTGGCCACCTCTGTGCATTAATGTGCATACTTGCGCCCAGTAGCATTGTTGATGTGTAAGTGAAAGTGGCTTGTTTACGATCCCGCTGACATTGTAAATAGTCCGATTTGAAAGGAGCTAATAAAATATATTTGTATTGCGCAGGTCCTGGCAGCGGCCCATAGGTGTTCCCGACACTTACCCGCTCGTTAATCACATTCACAAATGAGGAGACGTCAACTGGCAACTTTCTCTCGGTGTCCTTACGGCAGCGCAGCACTTCAAAGCTGCATTTAAAGTCTTTAGCGCTGAGAGGAAAGACGAGTCTGAGGCCGAGAGCGACGGAGGGTCTTTAATTTCCCCAGAAACAATGGCGTTTGTGATTATAATCATGACAAGCAGCATCTTTCCCATTATGACAAACAGCCTCAGACTGGAGTCTCCCTCGATGGCAGGACAGACGCACAGTTCATCCCTCGCTCGCACACACACACACACACACACACACACACGCACACACACACACACACACACACACACACACACACACACACACACACACACACACACACACACACACACACACACACACTGCGCAGGCAGCACACGCACGCAGGCACGCACACACCCCAGGCCCCCATCCATCTAATTCTCATTCATCTGCTCTCCCCTCAATCACTCACTTTACGCTTCACTGCACAATTATAATCACCTTAAAATTATTTCATGACATGCTCACAAAACAAAACTAAGCCCTCCGAGGGTACGCACGCGCGCCCACACGCGGACATACAAATGTTTGCGTACGCGCTGGAAAACTCGCGACTCGCAGCAAAACAGCTTTCGAACTGGCGGCTGGATGCACGCAGCCGGGTGCTGCGGCGCTGGCGGACGTCTCGCATTCAGCCCAATGTTTACCCAAACGCCCAGGCGTGACGACTGATCCAGGTAATCACTCCTTATCACACAATTAAATACGACGCGCACTTCCAAAAACGTACAATTATTATGAGCCATTATCTGGTAGAGCGCAGGGTGGCCAAGCATGTCGAATTTTTTATTATATATATATACTGTATATGGAAACACGCGTATTCACTGGAGGCCACAAGAAACAAGATTGTTTACCATGCGTGTTTCCCTGCGGCTTCAGAGGAGGCAGGAGGACGGAGGGAAAGCAGAGCGGTGGTGGGAGGAGGAGGAGGAGAAAGATAAGGAAGGGGCAGTGTGGGGGAGGAGGTGGTGGTGGTGGAGGAGGTGGCGGAGGAGGTGGCAGGGTGGCAAAACAGATTCAATAAGCCAGGGAGCCAAGTAAATAAAATATAAGGAGGGAAAGTGTGCTAGTGGAGAGCAGGGGGAGAAAGGTTAAGTGAGGATAATAATAATAAGAGGAAGAAGAAGAGGAGGAGGAGGAAGAATGCAGAGCTGCAAAATGGCCAGATTTTCTTTTCAAAACCGGAGGAAAAAAATTAGACACCGGCCATTGTTCAAAGGAGCAGGTGACTGGTGTTAGCGAGCTAATTACCAAGCACATGCGCAATAATGGAGGGTTGATCCCTTCGTCGACCGGTTGCATCTCTGACAAGGACGGAGGAGAAGTAGCGAGAGGGGCGGCGGCGAAGAAGCAGGAGGAGGAAGAGGAGGAGGTGTAATTGCTGATGCCGTGGCAACTCTGGCAAAAAACTCCCACGTGAGGGTGGAGAACATACAGCCCACAGCCCAGAGCCCAGAGCCGGGAGGCTGGGAGGCTGGGAGGCTGGGAGGCTGGGAGGCTGGGTGCTGCAGCTCGCAACAAAAGCGATACATGCAGCACGAAAGGCGGTGCGAAGGGAAACCTCCGGCCCGTCACGGCGGGAATTAGAATGCACTGGAGCTAATAGTTTCATATTGGAACGCACCGATGCAAAGTTTAAACATATCTCAGGGCGACAGGCTCTGAAACTCCTCCGTCCACCGGGGGCAGCGGTGCTGCTCCGTCTCTGCCGCAGCCGAGGGTCACCCTCCTCTGCTTTGCATTCACCTCATGTCCCGTCAGGCCCCACCTGCCCACCCCCACCACCCCTGGTCATTAGGCCCTCTGCCAATTAACGCCAGCCGCCGCTTCCTCCACCTCTCCTCTGTCCCTCTCCTCCTCCTCCTGATGAAGATGGAGGGCGCTCATTGAGGGACTAATTAGCGGGACCAAACAGACAAACAACCCAGCGGGCCGCACGCGTACTTCCTGTTCCTCTTCAAGTGCCGCTGACAGACGAGCGCGACAACAGCACGGCCAGAACACCGAACAGGCGTGGCTTCTGCGAGTGCGAGCAAAACGTTCACCAAGTTTTTCTTTCGGCAAAACATCCAAATTTTTTATTTCCAACCTCGGTGTGCGTCACTGCAAAACATAAGGCCATAAAAACAAGAGAATAACAATTGTGGCTTCTTTTTTTTTTTTTGCCTCGGAGACACTTCAGTCATTTTGCCGCGGTCGCTAAATGCCATTCTTAATGGCAGCCTGTTTGCCGCTCACATGGTTGTATAAATGTACTGAAGACGTCCCTCTGCACATCTCTTACGGCCCACGACGCAGCTCGGCACCAAATCTCTTAACCTTCAGGAAATAATGGTGAAGGTCAACTTCTAAAGCCATGCCGGGGTTCAAAGTGTAACGTGCGCTTGGGTTTTTCTGAAACAGAATGGCTGATTAAGTCAGTTTCCTCTTTCCTCAATGCATGTGAAGCCGAAACCAATTTTGAACAGGAACAAAGGGAAGAAAAAAAAGAGGATAAACGCTCGTTATTGTGATCAATTCTGCTGGTCCTCTGACAATGTGACATTTCATCCCATCATGCATAAATGTGTGTTTATTAGCGACAAAGGTTTAAGACTGTCAATGATCAATCAATATCATAATTACGTCTGAATTTTGAAGCCAGCCAATCATAATCCCTCCGTCGCCCCTATGATGGATTAAAGGACTGTTTAATGACCAAGGGGATTATTTTCCAATACTATGTTAATGTTAAAGGGAAAAGCGTAATTAATCACGATACTGTCATTGAAGTGTTATTGTTTTTTTCATAAGGCTGTTGAAAGATGTTGCTATAATGACTGTTCATGTACATATTCATGAATATATATTGAATGAAAGAGTTCGATTTGAGAATCACCAGTAAAATCCCATCTTTGGAAAATCCTCAGAAGAGATTCCTTTCATCAGCTTATAAAAGAAATATAACTAATTTTGAAAACTCACTGAAAACTTCTCGTCAGGCTGACAAAAGTTTTTTTTTGTTTAGGATTATTATATTCTGAGTGAAGAGTGTGCAAATGTGCTTCAATGTGGTGCATATTTTAACATTCAATGTTCAACTTGATATTTCCACCATTGCGCTCACATTCAAACACAAGACAAATAATCAATACACACCAATTTAAGATGGATTAAACAATTGGGGGCGATGTCATAAGTTAGTCACTCTTTTTAAAACAACTGACAAAATGTAGTTATTCATTTGTTTTAACTTTATGCAACAGCACATCGTGATGTGCTGTTGCATAAAGTTTTAACTAGATGAGTCAAGTCAAATTTTCATTCTGCTGAGATAATGGGATTTTTTTGTGGGGTTCAAAGATTTGGTTCCATTTTTGACTGAAAAAAATCAGTTGTATGAACGCAGTGTTTTAATTTTTCAAATCATGCCAATAATATGAGGGAGTGAGGAATTTGAAATGGGCAATTTGCAGACAATGCAATAATCAGATTCGCTGGAGTTCAGCACCAATTTGTCGAGCCTAATTGAAATGTGTCTGTGGGTGAGGAAATGGCATGGCTGGAGTTACTGTGGCTTGAAATAAACAATTTCAAAACTTCATTCATTTCAAAGTTCAAAGTAAGAAAAAGATCTGATTTGGTTTGGTTTTGTTGAACTTTAAAACTTAAAACAGCAACAAGAGAAACTTTGTTGCTTTCCAAACTGCTTTGCTACATCTGAAAAAAAAAAATTGTTAAGCTTAAGACACAGTCCCTTGCTGCCTGTTCAGGTTAGTCACATGCACGAGCACGAGCACGAGCGCGCGCACACACACACACACACACACACACACACACACACACACACACACACACACACACACACACACACACACACACACACACACACACACACACACACACACACACACACACACACCACAGCTGGAGCCAGCAGGGAGTAATTACATTACTTTGGGTTGCAGAAGGTCTTTTGGTCCAACAATCTAGCAAAATATGCAACATCACCGGATGGCAATGAGCCTACAAGCACAGGGGATAAAGACGAATGGAGGCGCCACTGACAAACACACTCAAAGCACATGGGGGGAGGTGGGGGGGGGGGGGGGTCATTTACAGGTAATTTATGAACAAATTGGACTTTGATAGAGGGGAAGTTCAAAGGCGGAGCAGCAGCTGAATTCAGAGGCAGTGGCCCTGCTGGTGCACAAAGCAGCCCTGCTTAAAGGCCAGCGAGCCTCTCGTATAACAGAGTCTCCTACACACGCAGCTGGTGCCTTCCAGACAAAATATATCTCGCGTGTATCTCGCTTTTTATCTGTTGCACACATACTCCACAGAAAGATCAGACACAGCAGTCCCTATTGTGCAAGAACTCCAGTAATGCAAGAAGCCAGAAGGATATGTATTTGTATAATGTGTTCGTGTGCAACGCGCCTTTCTTGTGCAAGTCTCTATCAGTCTTTGTCTCTGCCTTTAGACATGAGATGCTGTGGGGTTTTTTTTACTCCCTCCAACATGTGGGTGGATTTTTTTTTGCAGGCATCTATGAATGAGCGAATGTGTGGGCATTCATTCTGATTGCAGATTGTGGTATTCTGCCTCCTCACTGTCATTGTATACTATGCAGACATTGTCAGTGCTGAAAAGGCGAAAGGAGCAGAAGAGGAGAAAGAAAATAACTGTTCAAAAGGGAGATGCCACAGTATTAAAATGTAAAGCAGTGGAAGAGGGAAGAAGAAAATCGTATGGTGGTGAGGCGTTACTCCTGGAGGAACAGGCGCTGAAGAAATGTGGTTTGAAGCTTGAAGCAAAACCTCCTGCTGTCTTGGCCCATTGTATTATATTTTAGTTGTACTGCATTTCTGATGCTCAGATTCTATTGTCAATATTTATCAGATATGTAGTAAAGAAGTGCTCTTTATTGTTGCTAGTTTACGTCCAACACAATGCAAGTTGCACATGGACAGTAGAGTCAGACATCTTTCTCAGCTTAGGTAGAGCAGGAGTATCACTGGGCTCGTGTTAGCACAGGGACCAGACACATTCACCTGAACAGCACAATTCAAAACAACCTCGTCTAATTCACAATGAATATTATCCAGTTTTAGTCTTTTTTATATTTATAACTAATACGTAAATAAATAAATATATAAAAGCGAAACCACAGTAGTGAGTTTCAGCAATCGAATATCCATCTATTTAACCCTGAACAGTAATTGCATCATGGTTATTGCCATTCATTCCAATAACCCCTGAATATATAGCCTACAGATCATGTATAATAAAGTTACAAAGTATTTTGATTGCCGTCATTTCCAGATTTTCTTTTTTAAGTCCTGCGTAATTATATTATCATTGGGACCAGACTTTTAATATTCCATTGCAGTGCTTTGCCTTTCTTGCTTGTTATAGGAAGTAATCAAAGCAAACACTGGGCTTGACTTGATGGCTTTCTTCGCATCTGCCGCCGCCAGTGTGATTTAATAACTTCTTTCAGGGTAGTTTCATTTACTTCAGAGGCAAGGGGCGGGGGGGCAAGGAAGACAAAAGGGAGCCGGCCGCTAATAGGAACGTCAGGGTAATGGACCAAAGTGTTGGAGTGAGGACAGAGACAAGACAAGAGTTGTGGGATGTGTGTGAGTGACGCAGAGGTGAGGAAAAGGACAGTGAGACAGGCAGAGATGAATGGACAGACAGGTGTCGTGTCGGGTGCAGAGGGGACGACGAATGTGAAGGAGAGAGAGATTAGATTGAGGTGGCCAAGAAGCGACGGGCGGAATGAGGGAGCGGTGGACACACACCATGGGGGAATCCAACCAGGGGTTGAGGACGACGGAGGAGGCGGAGGAGGTGATGGGAGGGCCAGCGAACGGACGGGGGATGTAGCGACGGAAGCAGGGAGTGGGATGAGGGCAGACGAATGAAGGGGATAGCCTGAGGGAAGGATGAGATGGATGGCCAGGTGGGGATCGAGAGGGAGTGGATTAAAAGGAGGCGAAACGCGGATGGCGCTGACCCTCCCTCGCAGACAGGTTCCTGTTAGAGGCAGTCACATCGAGCTGCAGTCCGACGAGCGCACACACACTGGAATCAAAGTGATGAAATCTGTTCCTAAGAGGGTCTAATTGAGTGGAAAACAAGGCTGACGGCCCATTTGCAGGTGGTACTAGCGCGCCATCTGTACATGTGTACATCTGTACATCTGGTGCGCTGGATTGGCATCCAGCGCACCCATTTCAGAGCTTTTTACATTTTTTCCCAATGACTTCGGTATCTCTCTCTTTCCCAGCCTGTCACAGGCTGACGTTAGTTACTTGTGCAGTTTGGTTGGTAAATGCTAGCTGAACTGTTGTGCAGAGTTTGTCTGGCCAAAGTGGAAAATGCTGATGCAAGACCTGAGTCTTGTGTTGTCAGTTTACCGACAGGGTTTGCGAGAAAGAGCAAAATCTGCAGTCCTTCTTCCAGTTAAATCAACCCAACCAAGCATCCAAGGTACATGACGCTACAGATAACATGCAATATCGAGATTGTTAGTTCAACTTATTTACATGTAAATATGGTGAAAATTTCAGATTACTAAATTATTAAACCATTATATAGGTTTTCTAAAAAAGTACTTGTCCTTCCATTCCCCACCTTTCTAATAGTTCTGTAGGTGTATTTTTTAATAAAGAAAACGTATCATATTTTATGAAGGCTTTCTTCAGCCACTGTCTATACCTCCCATTCAAAACAATCCAAATTAAAATGGACAGGTTTAGTTGTGATGAGATTGGAGTGCGTAGGAAGCCGCCGCAGAGGACCAACTTGTCTACTGTATCTCCTTTAAATCTGTTCAACATTTGTAAGCATTTGTGACTGAGCAGCGTTACAGTTGGTCCAGTAAGATTTCAACTCACATGCGTTGAAATTTTACATTGACTGGAAAAATTAGGAGCACTCCTCTGTTGCATCAACATAATAACCCAAGTTAATTTATTAGCTTATTTTGTTCTTGCATCTTAATAAGTAAGTAGCTTGTAAAATTGCAAATTAACAAGAGATGAAACGGTGTGAAGAGGAGAACAGGGGATGATAAACAAGTTGATGTGACTTCAGTTCAGTGCGGAAAACTTATAAGCTTGACGTTCGCAACAAGTCTGACTTCTCCCTCTCGTGCGACAAAAATAGGGGGCGCTCACACAGCTAGGAAATTGAGAGTACAGCCTGGGAGAGCTGAAAGCCACCAGGACTAATGAACAGCTTGAACAGTGCTCAAAAGCAGTAAAAGCTTGATGTCGCTCCCACTTTTGCCCCTTTCGCACTCTTGTCACGACCACTTCCCCCCTGCAATTTAGATGGACGCGCTCAGACTTCCTTCCAGAGAGTCGTGTTCTCTTTCCGGCTGCCAGACTCATCAGCTGTGGCGGCAGAGAACTGAACCTCGGCCGCAAATGAAAGGCCAGCAAATGAGAGTGCGCCACTTGCGACGGCACAAACTTCCAGCGTGTGCCATTTAAGACACTGCCCATATTCAAGTAACGACTGAACGCTCACCAATTTAAATGACCTCAATTCCCCCCCAAAAAACGTCAAGTTATCTCTGCGGTAGGGCAGCTCCTGGCGGGGAGAAGTTGGGGCAGGACTGGACAGTCGAGGGGATCTGCGATACATAAAAATTACTTTCTATCAACTCTGTGTCTGGTTGATGTGAGCACAGAACCAGGGGGCAAGTTTGCACCCGGGCACATGTCAGTGCATGTAAGTGTGCGCGCAGAGGGGGGAACGTGAAGCAACTATGAAAGAGACGGAGAAGAGAAATAAAAGAGCAGACTGGAGATTTGAGAGCGGGAGACACAGCAGATTGTTCACTATTGATGAACAGCATGGATTCGACATCCATGCCAATCTTATTTTGGCCCTGTAAATAATAAAAGAACCACATCCCAGAGAGTTTGGTGGACTAGCAATAAGTATTCCGTGCCCTCTAACCTTCATTTGAAGTAGTTCATTGTAAATAAATTGGATGTTGCATTACGCCCAACAGAAGGCGGAAAACAGATATTACCATTTTCTGTACAGTTGCCGTTTTTTTTGAGTTACCAGTACAACAATTGCATCATAGTATACCACAATACATTCCATTAGTTAAAGTGCATGTAAATAAAGACTGACTTATTGAAACAGAATGGAATGAAAACAGTGAGAGTGGTTGTACACCCGCGACACGCACGAACAGCGATCCCATGTATCTCTGCGGTTATGCACCAAGTTCAGCATCACTGGCTCTTGCATTAATTTTCTTTAATGGCAAGCTGTTAAAGGAAAAAAAACAAATATACTATAATTTGTTAATTAAATTCCACTTTTACCCACTTAATATCCAGTAGGCATTTCACTGCATGCTCCACTGTCCATTTTCATCTAAAAGTCAATAGGCAACGTTAATGATGCAGCCAGTTTCAGTAATTGTACATTATTAAAAACCTTGTAAAAACTTTTGAAGTATGTAACAGCCGATGATGTGCTACAGCAGGGTGTACCTGAACGCAGCGCAAAATAAACAAGCCACCGCGTTTAAACCTGTGGACGAGCCACTTCAAAGTTTATGCAGGATTTTTTTTTTTGCTTTCTATCATCCGTCCGCACGCTGATGCAAATATGACAACTTGTATGAGTTTCTTTTCGCAAGAGGAGAAAACAGACATGAAGACAAGAGATGAAAGACGGCACACAGACAAGCGGGGAACGCGGCTTTACAAAACCGTCAGTCATGCTTGTGAGCAGTGGGAACGAGTGAAATCCTTTTTGTCTGACACAATGCGCTCCTCTGCCTACTTCTTCCTGTATTACTAGCGGGATTTCAAAGGACTGGAGAATTAATTAGTCAAACGTATGTCGTTACTATCGAAGATGACTTTGTGTAATTGCAGTTTAGCGAATTTGTGGGTTGCATGAATTAGTCATAGATGTGAATGTGCTGGACGTACATGAAGAAGAAGATTGTTGGTGCTTGGTGTGACCTAAAGCAATAACCCACCTGCATGGTGCTATATCTTTGTTTGTCTCGCATATATTAGCTTGGGACCCATGTGTGCTGTTCCAGAACAACCAAATCTGCCAAGTCATCAGCAAAGGGGAGCAGTGTTTTTTCTCTTTTCTTATCCCTTCCATCTCGCCGTCTTTCACCTCTCTAGCTGACCTCATCTCCACGCCTTTCCCTGCGTTGATCCCACCGGCTCTTACTTCCCCTTCCCCTGCCCACACCTCCTCCGCCTCCTACCATTTACTCCTTGCTATTCCAGCAACACCTGGCATGTAGACAGATGATGAAACAAGCCAGCTCCCCGAGGACAAGCTCTGCAAAAGTCCAGCTGCCTGCCTGCCATCCTGCCCGCAGCCTTATACATATGGAAAACATCTGCTTACTCAGTGATTTCTTCGGTGACCGTGTGCTCAACCTGGAGCCGGGAGTTGACTTCGATAAAGTAGTGCTTGCCATGTTTGTCCACCAGGAATTCCACCGTGCCAGCATTCTCGTATCCCACCTGCAGTGAAACAGCACAGAAACAGAGCGGCGTTGAGGTTAGGAAGGAAGAGAAACTGAAATGTACAGCGGCGCCAGTTCTCATTAATCTTAACTGAGCAATGAAGACAAAACAAGAACAGTCCTGCCCGTCATTCTGTGAAATCCCGATTGTGCAGCATCAGAGGGAACATGACAAAGTTGGTTCGTAAAAAGCAATTAAGGGTTCAGTTCTCATCATTTCTCTTTCAAGGCTAATAAAGACAAATTAGTCAAAGGCAATTTTCAGTAACCAAGCCCTGGATCAAAAAGTGTGGCAATACTGCAATATAAGTGGTGCAGGAGCCTTTCACATCTGAGCTGTCATACAGTGGAAACACATTAAATATAAGAACCATAAATACTTGGATATGACAACAGCAATAAACAAAGGGAGTTAGTAATTGCGTTGTATGAACACAGATCTTTGTGTGAAAAGGGACAAAGAGTTGTTAAGGCAACGCAAACCTTGAGAGTTTAGTTTTCATCTTTGTTGAAGGTCATTGAAGCTTTTCTCTACAAAGCTTTTTCTCTGCATGCCCATCCCACAATGTGCTGACATTAATGCTGTGTTAGTTACCCAAAACGTGAGCATAGCAGTCAAACGTAAGACATAAACCTGAGTAAAACAAACACGTTGAGCGAGTGGAGGATTATTACACTAACAGACCAAGACCTGGGATTATTCTGTGCTCATCCTTCAAACCTCCACGGCGGTTTTGTCACTCTCATTTAATTTGGCCCAGTGGGAGCTGTAAGCAGGTTGTAATTGCTATATAAATGCTTCACTAATCAAGTTTATCATTTAAATCATCATCAGCACTATTACATTCTGTAATTTGGCACCTAAGTAGTTTTTGGAAAGTGGGCAGATGAATCAAGGCAAAACAATCTGATTGGTGGCTGATCACATGTTCCTCAGGTGAGATTTTTCCAAGTCGCATGTTGTTCCTGTGATTAATGCTTTTCTCATATTGTTAAATGGCAATTGTTCTGGATGAAGGAGACATTGAAACAAACTTTCAAAAACAACGACTGGAATCAGAGCGGAGTTCAAATCAACAGCCCAAAATCCAAAACTACACACACAACAAAGATTATAAAGACGGTGCAAGATAACCATTTATTTTGCTGCCATGGTAGATATCTGCTCTTACATTTGTATACCATAATATTTTCATCAAGTTGGGTTTAATTTGCTTTAAATGCTAATTTTACAATGTATGGTATGGCATGGTATGTCTCAAAATGAGTTAATGGAAATGAGCTATGAGAGCAAATAGAAAGGAAGTGAACAACCGAAAACAATTCCTTTAACACCTGCCATCAAGTAGAAAGATGCAAACAGTGTATGTGTTTACTTGTCTGATGCCTTAAAGGAGGCTTTGATTTCCAAAGTGCAGATGTTTTCAGTGACTGACGTCCAAAAGTATAACTGCATCTATTGGAATCTGGCAGATGCACAGAGAAACCCTGAGGGGGGTGAGGGAAAAAACTGTATTGGTTCACTGCACATTATACAAGACTGTCAGCAAAGGTTTAACCTACGCTGTGGAGAACCCGCTCGCTGAACGCCAGGTTTTCATTAAACCCACAGCAAGAGTGATAACATTTCCCTGAATGAATCTTCTGCACGCACACACACACACACACACACACACACAATCCATCTCTGCACATCTTCCATAAACATTTGTCCTGACTTGCTGATACATTACAGTATACTAAAACAAAATAAAATGGAAAAAAATAGTTAAAAGATTCCATTACATCGCCGTCTGCACTTTCATCGTACCTTTGTTGTCTCTCAATCTGACTGAATTGTTTCAAACTGTGAGATCAGATTGTCCCCTTTACATAAACACTGATTAAAGTGATCAGACTGATCTGTGGGCTCACCTATTGTCGTGCACTTGTCGCTATTTGTTACATGATCCCACGCGCAGCAATACCAAAAGCCCGCCAGGACAGAGTTGTTAGCGAGACTAATCAAGCTTATTGTGTTTCATTTTGCACTTCTTTGGAAGCGACACCATCAAAGGCACATCCTCCTCTGTTGGAAATATGAGCAGGACGAGGTGAGAAGGGAACAATCGTCTTCATCCGAGATGTGGCACAAATGTTGCGTCACGTGGCGGACATGCCCAAAAAGAAGTTCAGGCAATGGAAGCGCAATCCGATGTGCCGTTAGCATGAACTCTGATCAGATCAAAAACAATGTTGCACCAATGAGATCAGGCCAATTTGGTCAATTTTAATGACGTCTACGTTTAATCCAATCATTTGCTTTCCATGTAATCAATCATAATAAAGAGACTACACAATCTAGCACTATCTAACATGTATTCAAAACAGCTGGGGAAATGTGGATTTTTCATTTTAAACTAGCAATTTCTTTTTTAAAGTCCTTACAATGTCTGAAGTTTTGAACGATAACATTTTTTCCTGTTACATCTTTCCAAATTTCACACAAGGCCACCTGACAGACAACAAAAATGTTTAGTAAGCATCTTGCGGTTGACTCTTCATTCACCACATGGAAAATGCAAGAAACAGACAGCTTACAATTCTGCTGAGTTCACATATTGACTATAGAAAGGTCTACCTGTGCTACAGTTCTGTGACCCAACATGGAACAACTCTATATAGAGGGTGAAAAAGAAAGAAAAATCCAATTTACAGTGTGAATCGCCCTCCTCTTGACCCTGTGCGTGCGGCCACATGTGCATCACGGTCCCTGTTTTTGTGTGTACATCCTCTGCGGCAAGGATGACAAATACGTGACTCTACTTTTAAAGGGCCTCCTTGGCCGTCTCAGCAAAAGATGCTGAAGACATACTTCAACTCTCACGTAAACAATGACATACGATGCACCGACCCCTCAACTCTGGATTAACTTGAACAAGTTCTATGGAGTTAGTACAGCTCCCGAAGGTTGGCGTAAAGTACATCTCGCACAAATGTTCATTCTGTGTGTGTATGTGTGTGTGTCTTGCCACCAAACTATTAATACCCAAGTCCCATAATTAAATGCTTATTTTACACTGCATTGTAAGGAAGCAGCCTCATGCAGCCAATTACATCGAGAGTCACAAGGCAGAATATTTAGCCCTCTGTTTACAGGCTTTCCCAGCACATTACCATTATGATGTATAGTCACAGTGGGCAAAACTAACATCTGGTTGTGGCTGCCGTAGCTGACCTGATAGAGGCCCTTTCTGACATCACAGAGGGCCACTAGAAGTACATGTTTTGAGTAAGTAAAATAAGTCAAGGATGGACTTTGGCAGTTAATTCACAGACTGGAGACAATCCGTTCTGGATCTGAAAAGTGACATTTACATTAAAGTGAAGGCATTCATCTATTATTTTACCTTTTTAGTTGTTGGTGTCACCTTACTCTTAAGGTGTTTTCATCTTAAACGACAGTTGATCTCCATTAAATGCATGAGGGAAATTGATCAAGTCCTGTAGGATTCAGGACTTGGGTTTTGCCGATTAGTCAGACGCTCGGCTAAATGCATAAAACTGACAGGGAGTTCAATATTTTCATCACAGATAAACTCAGGTGCCACCTGTGCTGTGCCCTTTACAGTGAGGCAACCTGGGAAAAACACTTTGCAGCCTGAGTGCCCGACTGCACCGCTGGCGGAGGAGGAGATGGTGTCCTTGGTGGCTCTGCTGGTTTCAAAATGGGAAGCAGTCAGGGTCCGGACTGGCTGGGATGCAGCTCACTTCATTTTACTGAAGGCCACACTGTGAGCCATTTTCCACTGGGCTTCTTAACATATGACAGCAGAGAACAGCAGCAGCAGCAGCAGCAGCAGCAGCAGCAGCAGCAGCAGCAGCAGCAGCAGTGACCAGCTACTGGACATGTTTTTATGACTGGCCAGGAACAAGCACAGCTGCTTCTAGCATTAATTCACCAGAGAATTTCTCATCTGCAGTGGACTCTGGACTGCAGTTGAACCGAAAACTGACTTTGTTAAAAGCAAGTGTAAAACGTCCCCCGCTTTTAACCACTTTGTCAGTTTTGACAATGTAAAATAAGAACAGGAAAGAAAAGAAAAGAAAGACAGATGGGGGGCGCTGGTAGTGTACCTTTGGATGGGAAGTGACAGAGATAAATAGCCGGCACTGTACGCCGCAGGAAAAAGCAAGAGGGTGAAGCAAAATGCATTAAGAACAGCTCACGAGTGGCGGGGAGTTACGGCTGAGGACAGACAAATGGCATGAGTGACGCAGTTACAGGGAGATTGATGGATCGGATGAGACAAGGAATCACAGCGCTTGGCGGGAGTGCGGGGAGAGAGCCGTGAAGTGCGCGGCGAAAAAGACTGGATGAGAGTAGATGGAGTTATCAGAGGTGAAGAACAGCGGAGAGCCACCTCCCTCCCTCCCTCCTTCCCCCTCACTTCAACCACCGACACCAGTCGCTGGTGCACGACGACGACATAGGAGGACAAAAATTTGAATCCGACCGGGACGCCAACAAGAGTCCACTGGCTAAAATGGGGTGAGGGGAGGGGCAACGCCAAGAGGAATTCTCACACTTGACATTTCGCAGTGAGTTCCGGAGGCGCCGCAAGGCTAAAGCAATCGCTGTGTCTTTGGAGGATGGCAAAATTTGTCGAGGTGAAGAGTTGAGCTCCAAACATGGAGGTTAGTGAGGTAAATGGGGCAAAAAGTAGAAAAGCACAAAACAAAACAAACAATTTTGTGCACTTTTTTTTTTAGAGACAACACACACACACACACACACACACACACAGTGCAGGGCAGACACTTGCCGGCCCCACCTGTATGAAGCAAAGGTCAGAAAGGGGTCGCAATAACAAGTCACTGAGAGAGCCTCAAGAAACAACAAGGGCCTGTTGCTTGATCCGACAAATCCTTTTTTTCACCCCTCCCTCCCTCGCTGCTGCTGGTGACAAGGTCAGAAAAATCTGCCGATGTGTCTTTTAAAGCCTTTCAGAGAGGGACACTAGAGGCGGAGTGGCGGCGCTGGAGAGAGTTCTCTGGAAATACTCTGGCTACAGAACGCCACCACTCACCGTGGCCACATATTTGTAAAAAGATTGTATCCAAGGAGGGTAATCATGAAGAGGAGAGGAGGCCCAGGAGGACGGCGGCGGCACCGGTGCCATTTAGTTTGCAGGGAGCTGCAGGGGGTGACCTTCCAGCAGTGTGGAATCCCAGCACATTGAATGCCACAACAGCGTCTTATTATTTCTACTTTACAGCTTGAGCCAAAATTAAGGATTATCATTTTTTTTTTTTTTTTCTAAAATAAATGTGAGACAATGAGCAAAATCCAATTTCCTGACAATTTTAAGGGGCCCCTATTGTAGCCGTTTTAAGATGGTTATTTTTCAGCCCGGACTCGGCAGGGTGGCCTTGCTGGAGGGGAAAAAACGGAAAACAGAATACTCCGTTTGTTTGTTTTTTTTTTAGATTTATTTGTCTTTAGACCCAAACGCAAAAACACTTCCAGCCAAAGCTTTGCTGCAGCTGCCACAAGTTTGAAAGGGGGACAAAAAAGGAAAAGCCTCAGATGGCAGAATAAACAACCTGGCTGTGAAGTTGTCACGGACCTGCAAGAGATATCAGGGGGCTGACTTCCAGAACTGTGCTTTCAAAGCTCACACTGTCCAAAAAGTGGAGCCAGTGAAAGAAGAAAAGGACGGACTTTCCTCATTTCTGTGGCGTTTTGGTGAGCAGGTAGAGTCACAGACTGTTGTTGCAAATCACTGCTAAAGTTAAAGGCATTTATTTCCAGACTTTTAGAAGCAAAGGCAGGAGAATTTCTCAAGGGTTGACTCGGGAAATTCATACCCCCTCCCCCCCCCGGCGCTTGTTGTTGGCACAGGCATTGTAGTGAGGAAAGATTTTTGCTGCCGCTGCATGTTGGCTAAGCTTATTTGCCAAAGGAGAATGATCGTTGGTACTGAAGTAGCATCAGCTTCTTATGGATGAGATCCATTTGGCCTCTCTTAAAGGTCCAGTGTGTAAAATTTCTAAGGAAGCCCGGTCTTTGAGGAAGCCCGCATGACAGAGTGTTTGGTATTTAGGCCACTGTTAGACGGCAAATCAGAAATCAAGCCTAATTCTAAACACTGGACTTTTAAAGTTGATGTGTTTATGCAGGACGAGTGTCAAGCGATTGCATGCTAGGGTTGTCAGCAGATGCAGATTGACCCAGGAGGTCCCCAATGTCGGTGCAAAGAGGAGCGTTCAGCACTGGTCGTCACTGGGTGAAGTAGATGGGCAAAAAAAAAATGTGTGCATGTGCGCTATTTTCCAGGAACACAACATTGGTAACCCTATTGCCAAAACCCTCCTGCCAAAATCATCTGCATAGGTTTACTGTTTGTATCTAATCCCATGTTTTTGTTTTTTGCTCTTCCAATGTTACTGTTCACTCAACATCGGAGCAGAAACACAGAACGCTGCCCTGCAATTCTCACTCGTACAAGGATGTGGGTAAAGAATGTCTTAAAACGATGGTGTCGAGCGTCACTCCGTTATCTCAGTTCTGAGACAACTAGTCTGGATTCCTAATGAGAAACAGTTCTAATGGATTTTTTAATAACGCCACGCGCCTTTCCACAAAGTGGTAAATTAGTTCAATTTGGCGTCTAAGCTTTAGACATAAAACCGACACTTTTTCAGTCTACGTGTTGCGGCTGGATTCCTCGCACAACATGCAAGTCCTCCGAGGAGAATTAATGAGTCATGGCCGAGCTTTCAGCTGTGTGATTAGTTGCTCGGCGTCTCCTTCAACTTCCCACATCAAGCAGCCGCAGCGGTGCACGGCAGGTCATTCTGTGTCCTGGGGCAGGCCCGGTAATGTACCACATGCTCTTCAGCTCAATGTGCCGATTGCATCGCGCGGCAAAGAGGAACAAAACAAATCAATGTTTATAATAAATAAATAAATAAATAAATAAATAAATAAATAAATAAAATCAATGGTACTGATGTGTTAAAAAGCAATGGTCTGACAACATGAGTGTGTGCTTGAGGAAGTGTCCCCAGGGATAAAAAGCACACAGTAGCAAAAGGGAGTGAGGGTGTCGGGGGGGCTACTGGGCTGCGCTTTCTCCCACAGCAACAGTTTGCAGCATTAACTGGCCGTCAATTTGAAAATGGACTTTTTGATGCTGCAAAACAGACGCTAGTTTGATTCCTGGGTTCCGCTGCTTCTGTGTGTGTGTTGTTCTCCTCAGCCTCCTCTCGCACGAGCACATCGGGGCTGAATAGAAACACTCAATTGCTCAATTGGCCGTAGGTGTGAGTGTGAAAGTGCGAACAGTTGTCCCTGTGTGAACTGGTGACTCCGTGGTGTCACCTGCTGGGACCAGTGACCCCGAGTGCGGGGGCAGCGGCTGCAGGAAACAGACGGCCGGTCGACGCAGTGCAGGCAGGCGCCACACGTACGCGCAGACCTAAATGGCACGCTTGTGCTGCTGCTGCAGTTATTGCATAACCACTTCCTGCAGCTCATCTCGTTCCCCCCTCAAAACCTCCACCACCCCCACCACCTCTCATCCAAACATCAGCGGTGCTCCGTCTCTTTAAACTGCAGCTTTCAAATTCCATCATTCTTCCCCTCTCTGGTGGGGATCGGCGGTAATCCCGTGCCGAGATTTCCTTTAATCTGATCCAATTCCCTCTCGGACTCGCGCGAGACACAACTCTCGTGCGATTCGCGGCGGATACGGGCGGAGGATGACACAAACGCGCTCCCACTCGCAAATAGATCGGCTCCATTTTTCGGCGTCGGCGCCGTCTCTCTAATCCTTCTGCTGCGTGAGGCGGCCAGCGCGGCGGCGCTCAGCCGGCCCAGCACACAGTAAACACAGGCGCACAATGACACATGGATGTCGGCGAAGTAACGCGCGTGTAAACAAAGGCACACGAAAGCGCATAAGCGTGCGCCTACACAAAGACAACACAGCCCCATCT
This sequence comes from Thamnaconus septentrionalis, assembly GCA_009823395.1. Lineage (NCBI taxonomy): Eukaryota > Metazoa > Chordata > Actinopteri > Tetraodontiformes > Monacanthidae > Thamnaconus > Thamnaconus septentrionalis. Next base: position 9,324,998 of record CM020503.1, read on the forward strand.
GAATCCAGCAGTCCACCTTCTCTCCTGCCGTTCATGAAATCCTGCATTCAGCCTTTTGTCCCCTTTCTTCCAGCTCTGAACTTTAACTTCAGCTGTTATTTAGTTTCCCGTTCTATCTTCCATATGTCAGACTTTCTCCCCACAATAAAGTTTCACTTGATCCTTCTTCCTCTCCGTATACTGTTGCTGCGCATTTAAAGCTCCGCCATTATGCCAGCTAACTCGGCTGACATAAGGAGGACAACGCGCACAGGAAGGAATTTGCCCAGCAGGAAACGCACGGGGCGTACAAGGCCTTCTGACAGGCCCAGTGGAGAGTATCAAAACATGATACGTGTTCGCATCGGATTGCAAAGCCAAGAGTACGGCGGCCGACAAGGGCCAAACACTATGCAAATGCCTAATGTGCCTTAATTGGCGAAAAGAGCTGCAGGTATGGAAACAATGCAAATTCACAAACACAAACACAAGCCTAAACAAGGTACCAAGAGAGGACTATGGTGCAAATGAAAAAAACAGAAGACTATAAAAACTATTAAGTATACTTAATCATCAAATGCGCTGGAAACAGAGAAGCGATGCAAAACGCAATGGATGCAAACCAAGGAAATACATGCCAACGAACAAAACAATGCATAAACCAGTCACTACAACGCAAAACCTGCAGGGGGCGCTCTTAGCGGAACAGCTCAATGGAGAGACACAGGTTGAGCGAGGACGGCTGACTGACGGGAAGGTATGACTTAGCACGGTAATGTGACTTCTATTTGAGTATATTTTGCACCAGTTTCTACTAGAAATGTTCTAGTCAGCCGTCCTCTGTATTGTGCCACCGTACAATAGGGTTCTATCACTGGAAATGATTGGTAACGTCAAATTTCTATCGATAAAGCACCGGGATGGCAAATTTCCAATCACATTGCACTGCAACTCACAGCCAGTTCTCTTTACGACATGGCAACGATTCCCTCCAAATCACTGGTGGCCGCCCAGATGACTGGAGAGTGAAACTGGCCGAGACTCGCACGGCCATAAAGACCAGTTTGCAGAGCCCAGTGACGCTCGGCTCCAAGATCCTGGCAGTCCGGCTGAGTGACTTGGCCTCCGTGTGGAAGAAGCAGGTGTTCGGGAAAGCAATGAGCATCACTGGACATGCTGACCACATACTTTCGCAGCATTTTGCCCAGATGTCCTCAGGGCGGCGCTATCATGTCCCCCCAAGGAAAACTAATGGCTATTCAAACTCTTTTACTCAGCTATTAGAGTGGTGAGCAGCAAACCGCTCTGAATGTGGAGCTAAAGCCACTGACAATTCTTTCTTTCTTTTCTTTTCTTGTAACTCTGAGAATGTGTTGAGTGTGTTTGTTAAAACATTTTTGCTGCTATGAACTGCAAACAAAAATTATCCATTGGAGGATGAATACGGTTTTGTTTTGTTTTTTTTGAAAAAAAATATTTTTTAAGGTAAAATCTATGCAATTGTACATCTAGACCCAAGTAGTAGATCAACTTCTCATGCAACAAGACCCATCACTAAAACCATAATAAGAAAGAGGTCTAATTATGAATTACCACTCTTCAGGAGTACCCACAAAAAAAGCACAAATGTTCCACAAAAGCATCTTTCTGAAGTCAGATCTATTCACTTCCGCTGCGCCCTCCCTCTGTTCAACACTCCGCCACCACATTTCTCATCTTTTTTCCACCATCCCTCCACAGGGCTACAAATCAAAATAGACAATTTTTGCCCAACTGCCATTACTCTGCATGTGGCATTTGTCCTTTGCTCCTCTTTCATCTCTCTTCCCACATTCCCAACTCCCTTTGGGTTTGCGTCAAGCCGTCACAGTAGACTTTTGTTGTGAATGTAGAAAAAAAAAAAGCAGGGGCGAACTGAAGAATAATTTAACAGAAAAAGAAGGGTGTCACGAGAGACTCAGAGTTAAAGGGTCACGTATGGACAGATGGCAGACAAGCCACACATGGATGAAGTGGAGAGACGGAAGAAAGGATTGCAGAGAGATGATGGTGAATGAAGCAGATGGCCAGGGAAAAAACAAAGAAAAAAGAAAACTAGAGGCAAAATCCAGGAATGTACTGCTGTGAAACAACACTATGGTACAATAAAGGAACCTGTAGATTTACAGCACTAGAACATGCCAGGGTTCTTTAGTGGCCAGGCCTGGGGATATGGAGGAGCTAAACGAGGTGGTGCAAGTGTGATGAAAGGGGGGGCAACAACAACATAGAGCACAGCTGAATCGCTTCAGGCTGGACAGGCAGTTAGCATGGTGCTGTGTTACAAAAAAAAGACCGACAAACCCAAATGTGTGAAGCAAATACAGAACAATTTTAACATGTTTTAATGTTTATGGCCTTAAAATGGCTTCAAGGTTAAGCTAAAGCAGGAGTGCAGAGGGGGTTGCAGCATCCCCTACTGGTGAGGGGCTGGAGGTGTAAGCAACACTAATCTAATGAACCAAACATCTTTTCTTTTTTTTTACTTTTAAAAACGCACCTTTTCTACTGTTCACAGGAGGCATGTGTAATATTTAGAAGAGGAGGAGACATTGCATGCCTTTGTCTTCACCTTCACCCTTGTTACTGTCAGGGCTGGGGTAATAAAACACAATCACGTTAATATGTCTACTAGGGATGATAACAATTAAATGATTATTGATTAATTGCTGATTAAGAATTTAATTGATTCAATTCAATTAGTCGCAATTAATTGAACATTTTTTTACACAGGTCATTAGTATCATTATGACAGTTTAGTGGCAGGAAAGACCAATTCACCTGTAGATACTGTGATGGTCATAATATACCTATAACAAGTTGCTTTCGAACAATTTAATAAAAAAAAAAAAAATTAAAATGTGACCCATTTAAAGTCAACTTAAAGTCAGAGGATAAATGTTTAGGGTGTTTTTATATAAGCGGTGAAAGGATAAAGCTCAAAGTTAACAGTAACATAGCCTGTTGAAATAGTACTCTATATTGTAATTTACGGGAAAACAGGATAAAGCAGAAATAATTGCAACAGTATGTGCCTGCTTTTGTGTCAACATTGTCCACAGAATGGTGATGGTTGCGTTAGCTTGTTTGCCCCGGGGAGGGTCAGTGACAGACGCTGATCCAGACATGCAGAGATCTGATTTACAAGAACGTCCAGCAGCGATATTTATTCCAGCCCCTTTAACAGCTAAAGCAATGTTTATGTACTGTCAAGTTTTAAACTATGCCTTGTAACTTACATAGACTTACCATGAACTAGAAAGAAGGGTCAATAAACAAATTTCATTATTGTCAGCTATAAGGAGTAACTGATGCAAGGCTCTTTAAGTTCCTTGTTACAATAAACTGAGACTCAGGAGTCTATCATCTAGTGTACAGTCAACTGGTCAAAAATTGCTGTAATAAATATATATATATATATAGATATAATAATGACATGTTGTTGCGATATATTGACTAAATAATTAAAGTCTCCTTTTTGCACATTTGTGCGGAATTTAATCAGGCTGTCAGCAAAGCTTGTGTTTTATACAAACATTTTGTCTCCACTATTGCTGTAGTGTTTACATTACAAACGCAACAGCATCAAAATTAAATTACTGTTGGAACACATAATTAACAGCTGACCGCATGGCTAAAAATGGAGCTTTAGCCTCACTAAAATGGCTGATTCAGCCACAAAATTGCATTCAAACAATTAGTATGAGGAAGCCAGAAAAGATAAGACCTACTTTTTTCTGTGCAGGGGTCTCACTGTGTGTGTTTCAACACACAGATAAGCTCTAAAACTAAATGTGGTTCAAATGACTTTCCATTTGGAAAGGCTACTGATAATCACGAGCGAATATTGGCACAGGACTTGGGACAATAAGTGAGTATGGCCATAGAAAATTAGTTCAGATGCACACAGCAATAAAATAAACAATACTGTGGGGCCCATCTGTGTCATTTTCTCTGCTTAAAATGTGCTTATGGCAAACTAGCTCTGTGAGTAATTTGAAAGTGCGTCAACATGGTCACCAGTTATGTGGATGTTTTTTTTTTTCATTCCATTATATATCTATATTTCTCAGATTACTATGAGATCTTTTGGGCAAAAGCATAAAACAAAACCATAAAAGCCATCAGCCAAATTCACGCTGGGCGGTGCACATAGTCTGGAGGCGATGTGGCCATAAAGTGCAGAGGGGCAGCGGGAGACTGAGAATGAGAAACAGGAGGGCCAATACAGACTCAAAGATTCAAATCAATAGAACCATGGAAGACAGCCACAGGATATTTATGGCCCATGAGTGATCACAGCAAAGCAAGTTCATAAAACCTGTTTTCCAACACTCGAGCTGAAAGACAGCACAGCTGTAAAGTGCTGGTACAGCTTCTGTAGACTTGAAGGGCGAGGGATGAAGACTCACCTCCACCTCCCCAAAAAGACAGCTTTATGTGAAGATGCGACAATGACGGGAAAAACACATCCACCTGAAAGATTACAGTGCGGAAAAGAAATTCACAACATGTGAGAATACTAATAATTGCAAAACTTCAAACAAAAAAAAGAAATTCCAAAACTAATCATCTCCACCATATTTTGAGTTTCAGCACCACGGACATCGTCTCACCTACACACCAGCGAACGACAATTTTGTTTCTTTTTTTCACCATTTTAAATCACAGAACCCCACTTGTTTCGCTGCAGGGTATCTCTACTTAAATTGCACAAGCTCAGGTAAAGGCAAAAAAAAAAAAAAAAAAAAAAGGTTGCCTCGGGCTGCCAGCCATATTGCCACTCTCTTATATAAATATGGAATGCACTTAAAATGGGTACAAGATAAAATTTGGCCAATAAAAATGCAGCAACAGATTTTAAGATCAGAACTGTTCCGAAACATGTTGTTTCAAACTGGTAAATCCCCGTCCTGAGCAAGCAACCACTGTGAAGCACACATTCTAGACCTGAATATTACATGACGCTTAGGAGCGTGTACAACACTTGTATGAATACAAAAAGGAAAAAAGGTGATTGGTCTGATTGTAATTGCATTCAAATGAAAAAATATGTATTTTTCGAACAAACTGTGTATTTTTCGAACAACACTTGTCATAGCACGTTTTAGCCACAAATATGACCAAACTGATGGCACTGTCGAGCCTTAATTAAAATATCATAATACTTCAGTGACAATTGGTAGCAATTCCACAAGACTAACACATGTTCAAAAAGCAGAAGTATTTTAAAAGTGCAGTTGGGCTTCAATCAAACAACTGAACTTTGAACTTTTATTATGTGTAAAAAATAAAAAGGTTTCATCATTTGCCGACACAGGGACTCGCGTGTGGACCCAAAGGATGATGAGTAGACATGAGCAAATGGTGAGTATACTGCAGTTTCCACTTCTCTATATTCTGCTTCACTGCAAGATGAAAAAAAAAAACAGCTCATTGTTCACAACCACGCAAGACTTGTTTCTGCAGTGAAGTCTATAATGATCGGTCCTTCTGACAATATACAGTTTAGGGTGTAAGATGCCCTGAAAAGGTCTTGCATGCCGTCACCCCTTTCATGAAAGCATTAACCCACTTTTCAAACTCCTCCTTTTCCAAAATCGCCTTTTCAATCCATGCGGCCATTCAAGGAGCCATTTCTCCACCGCTCCTCCCTCACCTCCTGTCTGACTCCTCACTACACTCATCCTCTTTCATTTTTCCTCCAACCCCACCTCAAAATCCTTCCTAATATTAGGCCTCAACTGTCACTTTTTGGGGGCGGCCATGCAGCCGCACTCTTCCCTCTCTCTTTTCCACTTTGCATTTCTGTCTGCCGCTTCATTCCCCTCTGCCCTCGCTCACCCTCCGCGCTGTCAGCAGTAAATGGAAGCATAATGAGCTTGTTGTCTACGAAACGATAAGGAGGGGCCGTGCCTAATGATCAAGCACTGCATAATTTGAGCAGCTGGACAAGGCTGGCACGTCCATGCCAGTGCACAAACAAGGAGTGACAACAAACACAAGCCCACAGGAAGATTAATGTACGAGTGTCCATAGAATGAACACAAATGCTTTCAAATCCCCTCACAGGGTTGACGCTCAGCGACTTGGACGCCTGCTCTACATCCTCACGTTGTCCGTCCCCTTCATGCTGAGCCTCTCTTCTCTCCCCTCGTCTTTCTCACTATTTTACTCCTCCCTTTTTGCCCTTAAAAAGGCAGTCAAAGGAATTCACTTTCTCCATTAAGTAGCAGCGGCCGTGTGCATATCTTCTGGAACTGTTTTAGTCCGTTCCTTATTTATTTAGCGTGTGGTTGTGTGCTATGCGTGACCGATTAAGATTTGGCTGAAGTTTTGCGACGACACCCACACTGCAGCATTTGACACAGCCGGAGGGAGCAAAGAACTGCGGAGAGAGCCTGGGAGAGGGAGAGAGAGAGAGAGGGAGAAGAAGAGAGAGAGAGAGGGGAGGCAGGGGAGAGGGAGATGAAAAGACAGGCACAACATGTGAGGAGGCGGGGCGGCCCTGTGTTTTCTTTGTACGCATTTGTGCACGTCTGCACCTCGTGTCAAAACACTTGAATTCAGTCTGAGTGCGGGTGTGTACAGCGCTTGCGTCCGTGCCCTCATTTGCAAGCCACGGATGCGGCGAACACCGTTACGCAACCTCGTCGCAGCGCTGTGCGCACGCACGCACGCCTGTGAACGCATGTTTCCATTTGCATATGTGCCACTTTACTTCTCGGCGCGGAGGTTTTAACCCGTTAGCCGCCGAGAGTGTCGAGCGAGAGACGCGTCGGGATTAACTTGGAGGAAAATGGCATCTTTTTTTTTTTTAGCTCCTCAGTAACCTCACGCTAATCAGCTTAAAACACATCTGGGAGCTTCAGACTTGCATTGATAACAATGTAAGCGATGACCTTTTCAAACTTTTGGAAAGCAATTAGAACTGATAAGTCGAAGCTGGCTGACTGCTAATGATGTCACCACAAGGCTGCGGCTGACCATAATAACGCCGCCGCCCCGGGCGCGACCCCAAGAAGAGGCAGAAAATAAAGAGAATTCAAAATCCATGGCGTCTGACTGCCGTTGTGGCCGTCAGAGAGGCACCACACTATATGCTGAACATCCATCCGAAGAATAGAGCTCGTCACCCAATAATTGTGCTCTCATGAAATGGCGCTCATTATGTCATTAAAATAATTCCTTTTAAAAAGCGGGCGTGTCAGACAGGCAGAAGAAAAGGAGGATGGACTAGATGTAAAAATAATTATAACGACACAACAGTGACATTTGGAAGATAAATGTCAGTAATATGAAGACAGAGAGAAGAGTGGCAGGGAGTGAGGAAAGTGAAGAAGGCGAATAAAGTTGATATCAAATGGACCCTATCATAGCCACTTCCAGGTGTAATAAATTCATTTCAGTGGTCTAATTTGACCAATAAACAGGCAAGTGTTTGTCTCACTCAGCCTGCAGAGGCTGTTTTGGTTCTCTTCCCTCTTCTGCTACCTGCTAGTAGCTCACTGTGATACCAGATCTCATGCAGTGAAGCCTTGCCCCACACCTCCAACCTCCAAGATTTCATGCCTCTGTAACTCACATGATCTATTTGGCCAATCAGAACGATTCTGGAGAACTTCCCTGACAGACACGTCAGGACGCAGCCAATCAGAACGAGCTGAGACAGAGCAGCACATACGGCATTGTGACGTCTCGCTGGGAATAAACTCTTTTCTGGTTATTTTCTGGCCTTTATGATTTTTTTTAAATGACTAAAAGACCGTAACTGAAAAATCTACAATAAAAAGATTTGATAGGACAATCACAGTTAGTCGTCCTGTCAGCCATTTTCAAGGCGTTTGTTTTTGTATTGCGGCCTATGGGAAAAATGCTTTTTGGGCTCTGGGGGAAAAATTGGCATACCGCCATATTGTAAATCCGGTATCCAGTTCTTATAATCATCCATGCCTTTCCCACATAAGAAAAAAAAATAAAAAGTTTGTCGAGGCATTCCTACACAATCAGCTTGTTTTGTGACATAGCAAGTCAAGCAAAATCCAAAAGGTTCATTTTAGCGCAGGAACATGGAAAAAGCCAGAACATTTAGGAATGTGCAAGTTGTCATTTTTCATACTAGTTGTGTTAGTTGGCTTGCTAGTAACGCAAAAAGACATGTCAAAGAGCTGAAAAAGTCTGTTTTTTATTATGGGACCCCTCTAATGTTCCCAGTGGGAGAAGCACTAAACAGGGAAATGTGCTGATGGCAGAGAATCTTTATCACAAGCTTCTTTAAACAAGTTAAAAGACGTAGCGTGTGAGAGCAAGTGTAGGAGAAAAATGGCAACTCCTTTTGGTGTTCTCACAGTTGACGTGGATATTCACTGGGCCCTCCTAATTGGTGCAGAGCGTCGTCTTGTTTTACTGGGAGAATCAACGCTTTCTAACATACTGCCATGATTTGCCTCATCTGTAAATTCTGCATCTCTAGGTTTTCCTTTGTGTGACTTTTTATACACTGCATTGAAAAGAGGAGGATTTAAAAAGAAAAAAAACACTTTTAAAACATCTTGCTTATCTCTGCAGTTCATCCTCTGGGGTGCAAAGCTGGCAGCATGCAGGACAGTTTTTGCACCACATTAGAGCCATTTAGTCACACTGGACTGGTCATTAAAATGCTAAATGAGGAGTAATGTGGGCCGAGTGGTGGCAAAAATGGAGAGGATGGCAAACCAAAATGAAACTGCCGATTTCAATTTAAGCTCAAATGCAATTTAAAAGCTGTCACACATTTAATCCAATTTTCAAAAAATGTAAAATATGGCCTGGCCCTGTTGACGGCCGAGTTCACTGTCAAAGTGGGGGTCATGCGTGCATTCAAATTGGGTTTTCTGCCAACAATGCAGCAAAAAAGGCTAGCCGCCATGGCTTCAAAAGACAAAAGTTCAAGCACACATCAGCACCAATAGTTGGAATCAATGCAAAGGATAGGTTTTGACATGAATGTATAGTCTGATGAATTAAAAAAAAAAAAAACAACAACAACAACCAATTAAAACAGTCCCACAGATTTCATCTACTTAATTATGGAAATGCACTGCTGTGCTATGAACAATCAACTCACTCATAATTATTCTGTCCATTTTTGTTTTTCACATTTACTATGTGAGCGCTAATGTAATTGCCATGTCCGAGTCATTTTTAACACGTAAGCACAATTTACTTCATTATTTCTAGGCTTTCATTATCCAAAGTTGATTCATTTCATTTCAAAATAACCACGTTAGAACGCTGTTTCAAACTTAAAGTGAGAAAAGTAAAAAATAAGAAAACATAGAAGTAAAGCTCCTGGTTATTTAGGAAGAGGAACAAGGATTAAGTTGCCAAAGGATAAATATTTCAACACTAATATGATTTTTCTTACATTACATTTATATTATATTAAGGTCTTGGTGCCCTTCATGCAAATCAAATGCAGGCTGTGGACTACCACGCTACAATGGGGAAACCCAACCTAAGAAAATGTGTGTGTATCAAGTTTGCCAAAATTAACCAATAGAAGAGCAAGGTTTGCTGTTTTTCTCTCATCGTCTCCTTCAGTGATTTCTGATGCAGCGCCACCACAGGTGAGGAGGGCAATGCTTTTTTTTTTTCAAATATTTGTTTGACAGAGGGCAGAGTGAAGCAAACAGAGGCTGCCTGTATATTCAGAGTGAAGACGACCTTAACATTAAAACCCACAGGTGTGACTGGTAGGTTCAGACACTGAACCAGACCCGAGCGTTCGTTAACAGCCGCAGCTATTATATTCCTCCCAAACACACGGCCGCTTTTCCTGGAGCGAGATGTCAAAGAGTCTGCATTGAAATGCGACTATCAGAAGAAAAACCTTTTTCCACGTGAAGCACTCAGTTTGTTTTGTTGTTTGCAGCGCTCGCCCACGCACCCTCTTTAGCTTGCTACCATAACCACTTGACTCGTGATTGCCTTTAAAGCCATTTTAGCTTTCAATTTTGTCATTTTGTGGGCAATTTAGAGAACGTTACCCAAAATAATTTGTGTATCTTGGTTGGTAGCAGTGGAAGGGGGACTGGTGGAGGCTTTTTAGGTGCTCTCTTGGTAGGTGATGTTTTCATTGTCGGTTTTGGGTCTCACCTGCATAAATAAACAGCGTGTGTTCTATTAATACTCCATGGCTTTGACACAGTGCAATGAATGCCATCCATGACGATTTGTAATGCCATTGCTGTGGATCATGGCACTTATCATGGCTCTAGCGCCGTCCCAGTGCTCTCTGAGAAAATTGCCTCCTCTTTTCCCAAAATTCATTCTTCCACTTCTCCTTTGGCTTTAATTTCAAGAAAGACCCAGTTTCCTCCCCAGCTGGTGGAAAGAATCAATACCCCTTCTGCTTTGTGCTTACTTCCTTGTCTCACTACCTGCATTCTGAACGCCTCACTTGGTTTCTGTCTCAGTGTGGTCCTCTCAAGTAACAGCGGGTTTGCCTCCTTTGACTTTGTGCTTCACTGGCTGGAGTTTTCTCACCCTCCGCCCGCTTCCTTCACCTTCGCTCTGCTAACCCTGACTAAAATTCCCACTGTAACATCCTGTCTAGGGGGATTTTACGCACAAGGAGGGAAGCACAGCCCCATTTCAATAAGGCTTTTTACAACCTGGACTTGAATACAGAGAGTCGTGCAGGGCGTGCACACAGAGAGATTCAACAGCAAGAGGATTCAAACCAAGGAGGCTCAAAATAGCTCCATCAAATCAGAGGCGCCGAACTCCTTTATGCATCCGATATTACAAAGAAACTAGAACTGGCATGTGCTTTCTTTACATAATAGAAACACTGCAGTAATGCAAACCAGCAAGCAGAGAGGAAAAATCGATAGAACTAATTTGATTTGACATATTTATCGCAAAGAGTTTAGGGTAAAACAAAAATATATCACTGAAAATATTAAAGGGATGGTTCAGGCAATTTCGTCAATGGCCATAATACCCACAACTATACAGTATGAATAGGTACATTCCCTTTAATTATCAGTGCAGCTACCTTAAGTTTACTTTTGATTCGAGATGTGTGCTGCTCAGCAAACCAAATGGAGGCAAGTATTACCAGTCTCCCTCTCTCAAAACTCATCAAATACACAGTAAGGATATGTCTAAGACAGCAGCAGATGCAAATGAGAACAAATAAATAAAAAAGAAATTTGGCCAGATGGGAGACAAAGAGAAAAGAAAAGCATGTGGTGCATGTAAGAAGTCAACACAGAAAAAGGCAGACAGAAACCATCACGCAGAACATAAATACATTTATAAATAGAGAAGAATGAGCACACGGGGGAAATGGGTGGATGATTTTTCATCTTTCCCAATTTCAAACACCGCCTTTTTACTTTTGAATGGTAAAAATGTGCTTTCAGGGCAAGAAGTGCTTGTGTTCCGAGGTGAAAATGGAGGCACACAGAGACACACATAAAGGCGAAGTGTTTAAGTGAACATAATAATGTTTACATGTTTACAGCAAACTGCCCCCGCCCGGCCCCAGGGACCACTGTCATCATCAGTTGCTGAGACATCCTGCGCGCAAGTGTGAGGCGGTGTGAGAGAGAGTGTACACGTGTGTGATGACTGGTCTGAGTGAGAGAGAGTGTCATCTCTTCACTTGCCATCACAGGGATGATTGACAGCAGAACTAATTCCCCGTTTAACACCCTCGGAGGATTGACGGGCACATGTGTACACACTAGCAGAGCTCACAACGGGCTGTGGCACTTTCGCAGCAGCATAGATGGAGACTGAGAAGACAACTTTGATTGGCCAAGCCGCTCAAACTTAAAAACAGGCAGACAGGTGCCGTTAATGTATTATAATTGTCTGGCTGCAGACGTGCTGTCGCTTAAAGATGCTAAATGACACATTTACAGGACACGCGCGTAATGACACATTGCCTCTGTGACTGAAATTCCTCCTCCACTGCAGATCAGGGCTCTCAGCATGATGTGACACGCATGGTTAAAAAGAGGAGATGTAATCATTGTTATGATCTAAACGATAGTATTCCACTCTATCTCTGTTCATTATGGTGCACCTAGGAAGAAATAGTCTTAATCATATGGAAATTGTTTACTCAAAACAACCTTTATAACTAATGTTCCGTTTTCATAATTTAAAACTTCAGAATTAATCTGATCCTAAAACCTTTCAAATGCACCAGCCTAAGTTTATAATAGGGCAATCAGCGATTTCTGAAAAATGATTAAAGAAAATGAGTGCAGCTTACCTCAGGGTCAATGAAAATTGTGCATTTAATCCTTTTCTTATTTTAAAGGGGGGAAAAATAGGAGCGCTCCTAATTATTTATTCATTTAAATCTCAATTTGAGGCCAAATGAATGGTGAATGAGTGAGAAAAAGTGAAGCACATTATTAAAAGCAGTCAATTTGACAGAAATAATAATTTCAAAAATATATTAGACTTGAACCAGGGAGAAAAAAGACTGACACCTCTAATGATAGGCAGGAAAACCTCACTTACCATTAAGAAATAAACCCATTTGACGTTTTGGTCATGTTCAGGCTTAGATGCAATATTCAGCATTAACCTAAAAACAGCACTATGAAGTAGTCCATTGCTCAGGGGATTGTGGTCAAACACACACAAGAACACAAAGGAAACGCTTGACATTAACGATTAACTTCTTCTATTTCTCTAAATCCATTCATGACATATGGGGCTTTCTTTCAAAACATCCTGCAAACAGGTACAAGGTGCAAGGTCACACGCAACAAAATAACTTTGAACTTCACAGCATGCCAAGCAGAAAGAGGAATTTACCTTTAATGCGGTCTGATAAAACAATTATAAAAAATAAAGAAATGCTATTTTTTGGGGCTTTACTGATGATTTGATCCTGAAGTCACCTGCAATCTACAGGATGAGTTTTTCAGCCTTCCAGTCTGATGCAATTTACTTTTTGATTGCAGGAGCCAGAGTGACAACCTGGCCAGTGGCATGATGATGTAGCTTGTGTTTAAACGGGGATTTGTGTGTCTGCACCATGCTTTCTGACCACTGGACTCAACCAAATCAGAACATAGTACCCTTGTTCACATAGAGAAAAAAAATCATCAATGTTATTTCAAACGCATCATATGAAGAAATGCGTGAACACTGGTTTAAAAACCAGTCTTTATAATTTTGTAAATAGAGAATTAGGGCTGCCATTGCGCCTGTTCTTTGGGGATGAATCAACTGTAAATAATAAAATAAAATAAAGAAGATCCATAATAATTTGTGGATATTCCTAAACTCATGGACAAGTCGTAAAGGTGAGTTCAGACCAAAAGTGGCAATAACAATGCTGAGTTTCAGGGAGAAGACAAAGAGACTCAGGTTGGTTTCACACAGTCAATTACCGCAGCAACAGACAATGAGTCAAAGTTACCTCTTTTAGTGAAACGGACTGGAACTACTCCCGTTTCTCAGGTTTGACTCAACTCAGTACATGAAGCGGAAAACACATAGTTCCCACATTTTCTTGGAAACAAATGCAGAGTTTCCAGAAAGCCCGCTTTGACAAACGAGCCCCCGGCCTTCAATGTCAATTCTTTACGCACAAACACATCCTACAACCTGAATTATTTGTTAAAGCTGCACAAAGAGGCTGTCAGTGATGCTGCCTCCAGCCTGTCTTGAGGTTAAACTGATAAATACAGCATGAAAAATAAACTATAGATGACTCTGCTCCACTGACATCAACGTCCCCATCAAACACTCACCTTGCTTGTCTTCCCTCTCACACACGCTCAGACAAATGTTGGGCTAATCAGGGTGATATTTGCATTACCCACCGGCATCTAATGAGCGCTTGCATGCATACCAAAACACTGACGCGCTCAGTGATGTGTCAGACATACTTTATTATGCTTGAAGCAAAGTTTACACCGGAGAGAAGCGGCAGAGTTCATGATTAAAAAAAGTTCTGCTATGTCAGATCAGTGACTTTTGTCGTGAATTGACAGCTGCTACCTCGGTCAAAGCCATTATGATCTAATAGCGAAGGGTGCAGCCACTGAGATGTAAAATGGTAAGTGCACCAAGATTGCAAAAAGAACGAGATGAAAGAAAAGAGGCAAAACGTGCACAGTGAAGCACTGTGCAGAAAGAAAAGTTTCTTCTATAAAATGAACACTTGTTCCACCAAATCCACAAGTTTGAGCAGGAAGTTAAAGACAAGTGCTTTTACAGGAGGCAGCAAACAGAGGGCTAAATATGAGGGTTTTTTTTATATAATTAATCAAGCAAGGTCGTTCCACTTGAAACTGATGAAAACTACAGACTGGAAATGGTATCATGTTGTTCTATTGGTTCAATAAATCATTTTTTATATCTATTTTTCTAACTATCTATCTAAAATGATATATACCTCTTTCGGCTCTTATGGGTGAATCCTTGTCTCTTGTCATTGCACATTATATTGGACTGAACACCCTAATGCACTTGGTGTCAGGACAATAAAGTCTATTCCGACGCCATAAACGAAGCAAAAAGCTTCTATGTTCGAGGTAAGAGGGACATCATAGCTTGTGGGGACATCACAAAACATTTCACTCCCTGACTTTACGTCTTTCAATAGACCATTCACCGTCAAAGGGACTAGATACAGCCATTACAAAGGCTAGTAAAAATATTGGCTATTCAGTGGTGCAACTGAAAGAAGTATTATCATTTCTGGAGGCTTAGAACGCTGACCGATGAGTTCTGCAAATGTCAGCCAGCAGCAAATAGGCAAGCTTTCATCTATGAAATTTGAGGCGTTATTCAGCAGGACTCTATAATAGACTGTTCATTTACAACTTTGCCAAAATTGATTTCAGCGATTATAAAAAGCCAATTTCTTGCCTTCAAATAAGATGATTTTGAAAATGCTGAAAACCTCTGAGCTTTCAACTTCAAATATCATCAAATATTAAGAACGTTTCGTGCTTCATTATTATCATTATTATTATCATTATTGTAGTATTAATAATAATAGTAATAGTATTACTCAGCAAATGGGTACATGAGTAAAAAACGAACTAGAAAGCCAATCACCGAGTGGACACTGGTAGTGAGATGCATGGTAAGTAATAACAATAAAAAAAATTAATGGAGCTTCAGTGTTCTGGCTGAATGAAATTCTCGACCATCCTTCCTCCTAAAACAAAAACAAAGCAAAGGCGTGGCAGCCAAACAATTCCATTCTGTTGTGCTGCTGACAGCCAGAAGAGATAAACAGCACAATTGACAAACAAGCACACTGAAATCAGTTTTTCGTACAGCGCACAACAACATTGCGCAGCTTGGCCAAGGCGTTCTGACAGCGTCTGCAAGTTCCTAAGTAGGTGGAGCTCCACATCCACTCTGAGCTCAAACTCGCTCTGCCAAGAAGGAGCTGAAGCAACTTCCTGCAGCTGCCGGTGTTGCCAGGCAACTTTGTTCTATGGGACATTCTAAGAGGAGACTGTTTCCAGCCGCAAGTTCAAAGACTGAGCCAGTCCTCTTAAAGAATCAGATTGGTGGCGGGGGGGGCATTGATAATGGCAGACGATGGACGATAAAGCGCATGGCCAGATGAGAGGAGAGAAATAGCAGGTGTGTGTGTGTGTGTGTGTGTGTGAGGAGGATTATATACTGTGGCAAGGAAGGAAGGGCTGCATCACACCCTGCACCTTTCTGTTGGTTTTGGTGGTGAAGAGAGACTGTTGGTGGACACGGTGAGTAAGAGCGGAAATCAGGAGACTGCGCGCGTGCACTTACATGGCCTCGGCCTCGTACACTTCGCTATTATTACTTTCCAATGAGCAGTAGATTAAAATGAAAGGAGCCTAATTACGATGCAAATTGGACAGGGGCCACCTACGTGCGAGTGGTTGGAGTCTTCATGAGAACAGCAAACTAGGAGGAAATTGGCCCTGCGAGACGCCGCCGCCGCCACCCACCGCCGTTACTCTGCGCAACAACAACGTCTGTTTTACGTTTGAACGAGTGTTGCTCAAACGCACCGTCTCCAACCATCGGCTCCCGGCCACCCCACCCCACCACACCCCACCACACCCCCCCCCCGCAGGGAAACTCGACGCAGTAAAAATAGACGCGGCGTACGGCGCGTGCCGTTAATGACTTCCGACGACGCAACAAAGTGGAGCCCTCGGTGTCGGCCGGAGTCGGGGCTCGGCCCTGGAGCCGTGAAGCCTCGGCCTCGTGGGTACTGGCACTCGCAACACAGCGAGGGGGGGAGCTTGGAACAACATGAACGGGAGCTGCGGCGGAGAGAAAGCGAGACCCCTGGTGATTCTCTGCACACGCTGCACACAGTCGTGCGTTCATGGCGGCGCGGCGCTCGTGACAGACTGGGAGGAGGCTTACTCATTAAGCGGCGGCGTTTTTCTTTATTTATTGCGGGGGGGGTTTTTTAAACCTGTGAGATGGTCTCAGGGGGCTCAGAGGGACATGGGGGAGGCATGAAGGGCGACTTCTCACAGTACTCTTGTGCTGCTCCAGCACACACACACACACACACACACACACACACACACACACACACACATTCACACACACTTTCTGAAGAGTGGAGCTGGATCTTCCCTGATTTCTAGGGGATTTCTTCTCAGACAGGTTAGAAACACACTGTTGTGAGGGGGGAAAAATCCTCATAAGCTAATGCTTCAGACAAAAACCTTAAACTTTTAAATATATGTTTTGGATGGGTGCGATAGAATGTCCCAGTCCTGGGTTTCATTCCCAGGTTACACTGGCACTCCTTGAGTGCCCTTGTTGCCAGTCCCCAAGCCCAGACCAATGCAAGGGTTTTGCAAAGTCAATGCTTTTTCATGTTTGTAGTCCTCACTTAATGTAATCATTTATCAGACCTATAAAAAAATATAAAAAACCTATATGAAACCTCTGCTGCCTAAAGTTATTTTGTGGTGAACGTAGGCAGCTAGCTTGCAATTAGCCATCAGCTAGCGCTCTTGTTGACAACTAAACATGGTGTGGTAACCAAGTAGCATTCCACACAATCCTTAATGGACAATGAAAGCGCAAATTCGGAAATATCCAGTGAAGGGCCTTGAGCATTGAGGCTCTTTGCTCATCTGCAATGACATTTTCTGAGCCTGTGCTGCACAAGCATCCTCCAGGCTTGGAATGTTTGTATACAACAAAGGGGTCAAAAGCAGCGGTATCAGTTGAGACAAACGCTGCATCACAGTGACGGCGATGCCCTTGCACAGTCCCGGGAGGTCCCGTCGAAAAAGGCCCAGCCCTCCTGAGCCCACCCCACTCTTATCAGCAATCACTAATGTACCATCACTCCTGCAGCTGTGACGTCACTCTTCGGTTTCAAATGAGCGTGTGGGCAGAGCATCATGGACACAAGCTCGGCAGCTCTACTGCTAAACACACGGCAGACGCGATTTGTTACTTTGAGAGGGCGTGCAGGGCGACACAGGAATTTAATTACTGAGAAAAGAGAGAGAGGAAAATGAGACACTGTCCCTGGTCACACCAAGGGTTTAATCTGGACTCTCTTTCCACAGCAACTTTCCCATCAGTATCAGCCAAGGTCATTTCTTTCTTCCGCAGATCACTATCCTCCTCTCTCATTCCTCTTTCTTTCACCCTCTTTGCTTCCATCCATTTCTCAACTGAGGCCATTACCTGAAAAGGCCATTACTTGAAATCTCCGCTGAGAGATGAGGCTTGACTTTCAAGTGATGCCGTCAGAGTGGAGACGGCGCCAAAAGAAAGACGGCTGCATAACCGTTCCTTTCCAACGTCCTGCAACGTGGCTTTTACGTGCCAGTAATTGTTTTGGCATTTTAAAGATGAAAGGCGGCGCTTGTAGGTAAAAATCATAAAACCGCTGCCGACTAAATGCTTAAACTGTTCCTATTCATCACCAAGCCTTTATTTACTGTCAGAAGTGCTGAAATCTACATGTATCGAGTCCAGTGGGGATTTTTCACTTTGTCTCGTGGGAGAAGGGATCATCATATTATAGGTGAGGCCAATAATTTGGGAGTTGAGTCAGAGTTCCCTTCTCGAGATGAGTGCTCAAAAATCTGTCGCACAGCAAATTTACCACACAAAGAGAGAGAAGGACAGAGAGTTGTCGATGAGCAACTTCTGCTCTCAAGGGAACAGACCGCTTTCACATTGAGCCACAGCAGCAACAAAGCACAAAAAAAGAATTTCACAGCATGAACAAAATGGTCTGGTTAACCAGAAAATTCTTTTGCTTGTATCTCAAATTACTTGAAACCTCAGCAGCATCTTCAATATTAGTCAAGCGCACACCGAGTACAAAGAGGGATGGGGGAAGCTGTGAGCTGTTGTGAGGTTTTCCTTTCATCATCTTCTTTAAAAAACGCACCTGTTTGGCGAGGTTGACGGCGTCTGCGTGAAGTCGGTCTCTCAGATGAGGGTCCAGCTGGAAAGCCGGCGCAATCTCCACGACCTTCAAAACAACAAGGTTTATGAAATGACCTCAAAGAAAACAGCAGCCATGGTAAACAACAATGGACATTTTATTTTTTTTTTTTCGTGGATCAACTGAACACAAACAGCTATATTAGTTCACTGACAGCGATAGAAGCATTTGGTAAGAGGTACAATTAAATTTGAACATGTCGGCAGCTGGGATTTAATTAACCTCGAGGCCAAACATCTAATCATCAAAAAAGCTTTGTGTGAAGTTGTTTATTTGTTTTTTATTTCTTTATTTTAAGGACAGCATTTTCAATTTTTATTGGTTATTAACTATCCTAAGATTAAACAAAACTAAAATAAAAAAAAAATGGAAGTCCTTCATGTGACCTTGTGATGTTTCGATTGCAACTGTGAACACAAGTTCAAACAATCTCTGCAAATTCAACACGGTGTTGTAATTTTATCCAATCTTCTCTGTAAATCTGACCGTCATCTCCCACATCTCCCTTCCCTTCCACCAGGTTTCAGAAATATGTTGATTTCGGTGTTTTGACCTTGAGCAGCAGAAGAGCCACTCCGGATGCTAGTCACTCATAGGAGACCAAGTGTTGGCATCTTGACCGTGAACGCAGAAATTTGCTCCAGCAAATTTAATAGAAATAGCACGTTAAAAAACAAACAAATAAAAACAAAGCATAACTTTCAAGCCGACGGGACTGTTGATTGGAGTCTTATGTCTTAATGAAACTTCAAAGGTGGATTCCATCAATTTTCAAAGCCATTTGTATTCAGATGTTTCATTTACCATCACAACTTGCCACTTCCCAGCAAGTCATCACATTGATGAACTGTGTGTCACTCTGGCTTCAGTGAAGCAGATGGAGTGAATCATATTAGTGGCAGTCACATTCGGTCACTTGGTCTTTCAACAGCTGCAGGGTGCGAGCGGCCGGCCCCTGCAGAGGACTCGGTCGCTGGGTTTCCGTGCATCAGGCAAGACCACACGTTCAAAAGAAATGATTGAATCCAGTTCAAACCTGAGTGACCTGTGCTTCATTTCCAAAAATAAAGGCAAGAGATTTCATCAAATATCCTTTGAAAAAAAAAAAAAGGTGGGGTGGGGGAGCGTGAGAGTGCGAGTAGGGGACATTTCCACGTATTAATATCACTTCCAAGACAGCAAAACTAAAAATATCCTATGGGCACTCTACCATCCCTAATCCGTTCCAACAAGCCACTATTCTTGTTTCTTGAATTCAAAAAGATCTTAGATTAAGGGCAAAGGAAGATTAAGCCTTGCAGAATCAAAGAGCAGTCTCTCTGGCGTGAACAGAGCTGCTAATATGATTATCATCTATAATTTCATTAAAACGCAAATAGAAGAAAGTGGTGAAAACAGGCGGCCGGGGCTGCTCTGAGGTGACAATATGTAATAAAATATTACACACGTTAATCAGTTTCTTCTGATGAGGGCCCTTTCACACTGAGCAGAGGTGAGATTGCAGATTTCAATCTCTTTTTGATGTGCTATTCAGACATTTCTTGTCATTTGAACATTGAGTAATGCCCTCACATCAATTCATTCCTTTAGAGTAGCAAAAGGAGAAAAAAAAATCTGGTGAAAATGACAGACTAGGGGGATGAAAATCAATCCAAAGCTCTGTCGTCTAAAGTAAACTGCTTTCTGTTGATCCGGTGGAAAATGATGAGGCTGCTGCAGTTGTGGCCAAGGCTCACATTTACACAGCATTAGCCCAGACTCATTTATTTTTGTGTATAAGACTCTTATCTCTTGCTGCTCAGGACACGGACACCCTGGGCCATCACAGTCATAATGGTTCTAATCAGCACTTTAATGACCTTATTTGATAAAATGGCGCATTCGCTGCATTTTTGAATGAATAAAAACAGAATTTCTAAAAAAAAATTCTCAAAATTACATTTTGTGTTCAGCAGCCCGCAGTGCTTACAGTTGTGATTTCTTGTAAGGGGTTGAGGATTCATGTTGCACTGTGGCCACCCAACACTCGACTTATTTGCATAATACCGCAAAACTGGTGTGAAGATAATCTTAAATGCACCCTAAACATTGAGTTAGGTGAGATGAATTTTAAAAAGAGGATCTCACCTTCTGGTGTCTCCGCTGAATGGAGCAGTCTCTTTCATAGAGGTGGAGGACATTACCATATTTATCACCTGGGGAGAGAGACAATATAAAAAGAAAAGGGTTTCACTGAAGCTTAGGTCAAGAGGGAGCAGCTAGAAAGACTGCAATCGCAGTGGCAACATTTCAAAAAACCCAACCAAGCAACAGTCATGTGACTGCCTGGGGTAACTGAAGGCGGCAAAAGGGGTTATTTCAGCAGTGCATACTGCCCCACTATGTTGTATGAGGTTTCTACTGTCTTTTAGCGCACAGGTTTCTACTTTAAAGGGGTCCCCTTATCCCAATCTGAGGCTTTCAGCTCTTGAACAAGCATTTTTTTAGTGTTACTGGCTTGCCAACTAATACACTAAGCAGGACTAATGAGACTTTGCGCATTTGTAGATGGCTCTTTAATTCATTTATTAAGTCTGGAATGGCCATAATAAAGCCCATTTAATTGCTGAAAGGGTAAACTGAAAACTAAAGAAGCAGAGCGGAACAAAACTGCTGAAGGTGAGGAGTCGTAATTTGTCAAAGTCTTGTTAGATCAATATCCCAGCATGCAGATTATTGATTCATTGTTTGCAGTTCCTTAACATTTAAGTCTCCATTTCATTGGGAGCGTTGGGTCGATACAATCATATGACACAAAAGAAGATAGAAGAAAGAAAGGTAAATTAGAGAAAGACAGAATTAGAGAAAAACTCACAATCCCTGCAAGCCCTGAAGACACTAATTAATCACAGCGGCCACACACGATACAAGGAAATCCTCAGAACTTGGCACGCACAAACACTCACACATTCTTAAACAATTTCCTGATGTGTGAGTAAATTCTGCCCACTTGCAGATGCATTCCTACACAGCATGCATGCTAATTTGTTGCTCTCCAGTAGATATTAAAAGCACCGGAATACTTCCAATAACGTCGGTGGCAAATTTCGATTTAATAGTATCAAATAACTGCAGAGGAAAACTCAATATAAACAGGGGTGGAAAAAATGAGAGCAAGTTTTCTTTTGTCCGTTAAGGTCATGTTGACGGCGGCGGCGCCGAGCAGGGGCAGAGCAAACCCTGGAGTGGTTGACCCGCTGGTGCGGTCAGCGCCGAGTCGTTCATGCAGGACTGTGGACTAAAGCTACTGGACTCTGGTGTGTTTGACAGGGGTGGGGTGAGTGTGTGGTGGGGGAGGGGGGAATAGGGGGAGTGAGGGCGCTCACAAGTGAACTCTGCAGCTTTTCATCACTGCTGTAAACGATGTTCACACCAGTCATGAGAGACTTTTGCACTGTAGGTACTTAGATGATTTACGAGGGTGTGGGGGGAACCCTTGGAGCGTTTCAATCGAATGCACCCGGCGGGTAAAAATAACAAATAAAAAAAAAATATTTTGCTCATTGCAGTTGTAGAGGTGAAGACAACCCAAGTCTCCCTTTCTACCCTGATCCAGAGAAAACATGGATGTATTATAAGAACTGGAAGAACTGGCAATATGGCGGCAAGCTGATTCTTCCCAGTGGCCACTTGAAGTACTGCAGCAAAAAAATTCCATGGGCCCAAAAAGCTTTTTTCACATTGACTGAAATACAAAAATAAGGACGACTGTGACCTGAAACGCGATTCATAGCAAATCTTTCAATTGTAGATTTTTCAGTTCTGGTCTTTAAGTCATTCAAAAAAAATTATAAAGGCCAGAAAATAAGAAAATAGTTTATTCCCAGCGTGACATCACAGCGTTGTACGTGCTGCTGTGTCTCAGCTCGTTCTGAGTGGCTGCGTCCTGACATGTCTCGCAGTGACGTTCTCCAGAATCGTTCTGATTGGCCAAATAGATCATGTGAGTTACAGAGGCATGATGGGAAGTGACACTACTGCGCATGCTCTATGGGCCCATTAATACGGAAGTCAGAAACTTTTTCGGTGCTGGGTGAGCAACTTCATTGAAATGAATGGCCCGCCATGTTGGACTGTGGGGCTTGAGAGAAACCCTCATTCTCAGACAGAGAAACAAAAAGACTTCATGAGAAGGCAAGTGTGAGGGAAGGCCAAGTGAAAAACTTACCGAGGATCTGCACTTCGATGTGTCTTGGCTTTTCAATAAACTTCTCCACAAACAGGGCTCCGTTCCCGAAAGCCGTCAGGGCTTCAGAGTAGGCCCGCTGGTAATTCTCCTCAAGTTCCTGATAAACAGACAAGAGAAATCCGAATGTGGCTTTGGTTGTTGTCGTTTTTTTTTAAGACTCAAGCCTCAGCAACAAATTGGCATTTTTTTAGCCTTATTTTTATATCCCATCGAGCTTTCACTTCCTGTTCTATTCCATTTTTCTGCTTCCCTCTGCCGTCATTTCCATGGCGTGCACTTTCTTTCATGTTCGCACTTCAACTCAAAATGTTACAAGCCCGTGGGGAACCGGTTCCCTCAGAACATCTCCGGGACGCGGCTGCGGGAGGTCACACCCTGGGCCCGCTCAAGGTCAGGACTCAATCTGTGTTAGTCTGAAACGTCCTGCCAGCCTCGTCCACGCTACCCCACCGGGAAAAGACTGAGTCACCAGTCACGGCCCCGTCCTCTCCTCGCTGTGCCACAGGAGAGGGGAAGCAAGTCCATCCACGGCTGTCATATCACATCACCATGGCAGAGCAATAACCTGGTCCAGTGCCGATGCTGTGACAGGTATTGACTGACAAAAGGCTAAGCAGCACAATTATCCAAAAAAATCTATGCATAGGAAACAGAAAACTTAGCCCTCTGTTTGAGCTTTCTGTAGTAGGTGTTCTTTTGTGCCTTAAAGATTTTACACTTCAGATAAGTAAGCAAATACCCGGCTAGCCATGTTGTTACTAAGCCGAGAGAGGTATCAGTGAATGGTTTAGAGGGAGTTAAATGTGGAGTTTGAAAACAGGCTGGAGGCTAATTTTGAAACACCTGGGAGAATATTGAATGAAATGATACCTTCATGTTCGCGATCCATAATCATTATCCTGAAATGAAGCTCACACGTGGCGTTGTGTTTAATTAAAATTCAAAAATAAATCAGCATTGCTGCCTAAATTTGATTAGAGCAATTCTGAACATAGATAATGCATTCAAAGTCTTCAGGGTTTGTTCTCTCATCACAACCATACTTTGAAAATAAAACTCTGATGGGCAAACTCACAGGCTTGTACATCACAAAGGTACATTTTAATTAGAGTTTTATGAACACGGTAGAGTTGTCCTGCGAGGCTCAGTATGTTTAATCTCACTGCAGTTTCTGGTAATCAGCAAAGTAACGAACACCTTTCCAGTCTGTCTTTGTTGTCTTTGTTGTTCCCGTCCTCTGACAACAGAGGACGGGAACAACCTTATTACCTTATTACCTTACCTTATTAAAAATACTTTATAAACTAGCAAAATTGAAAGAGAGGTTTGACCTCACTAGTTTACGGCAGACTCCCCTCATTTTACAGAGAAAAGGCATTTTGAAAACGCAAGTTTGCAAAAATGTATCAAGTGAAACGGACACGCTGAACGGTGAAAAAGAACAACGCAATTAGATTGAATCGGTTTAGTAAGGGTGCACAGGAAGAAGCACATTCCCAGCCGTAGTATTTGAAACGGCATAAAAGACTTTTGAAAGGCTCAAAGTTAGCAGAGTTCCATTTGCTCTCCTTCCAACATCACTTTAGTCGCTCCGTCTGCTCTGGCCACTCGAGCTTTGATACGCGCCACTCCTTTGGAAAGCACATCACATCAAACTCAGAGCAAAAAAAAAATCTGCATCGCTTATTCGTCAACATGTACAGCACAGCCTCCAATATGTTAAGCACGCCTCAACTCAATCTACTGCTATAGTCAGCATACAATTGATCCACAGGCTGCTGCTGCTGCTGCTGCTGCCATGGTGCATTGTTTCTTGGGGTCCCAGCTGCACCAATAAACCTCGTTAGACTTTCCTCACAAAACATTAGCTGAAGACGCTGCAGCGCGAGTGACATGACTGAGTGACCAGAAATGTCAACAGCTAATTAATGAGGCTGGGGCAGGACTCCAAAAAGGTCAAACTTTCCCCAGAACCGCTGACGTGTGAGACTCGCTGATACAGTGTTCGCTACCTCTCTTGCACAGGTCACCGAGGAGCCTATAGAAACACTTGAGGCACTACTAATCAAAGGTGGCAGGTTCCTCTGGCACCAGTGTAGGTCACAACCAGCAGGGCCCTGCACTAATGTAATTATAAGAGTGAAAAGGACATGAAAACTACAGCTTGTTCATTGGTATGTTGCAAATACCATGCATGCATTAAAATGAAGAGCTCAGCCCATGTTAGAGGATTCATCGTTGTGGTATTTTAACGCCATGTGGCTGTGACATTCAGGTAGCGAACACACTCAAACCACCCGTGATCGTCCACTTGGCATCTTCAGTCTCAAGATGAGGTGATGGAGGACAATTCCATATTATGGAGTGTTAATTTCCATCCTGAACGCCAGTGGAGCAGTAACGTGATTTCATTAAATAAATACATGTCTAAAAGGCCATAAAAAAGCAAAAGTGCTGGGTTGGAACTTCCCTCTGAAATTCTGCCTTGTGGTTCCTTCCACCGTTGTTTTTATTGGAGGCGCATAGCTGAGCTAACAAAAACAAGCCACCTGCAATGTTGGTTGCAGAACGCCTGGCTGTAAGTGCCGTCACCAACATTGGAGTGGGATCGTTGCCCTTTGTGATGTCAAACATCATGATGTCAAAAAAATTTGGAAAGCCAAATCTGAATGTTTTGTTTTTTTCACTTTTTAGGAACGCGGTTCGGCAAACTTCAAGTCTCTCTTCATTCATTCTTCAATGAGAGGCTAGAGGCACACACACATATTGTTGAAAACTCTCATGAGGCCAAGTTTGCATGAAGACGGAGCCTTTAAAGATGCACGTTCTGGGTAGAATGGCACGCTTCATTGCAAATTATTTCATTGCTAATCCTTTATTATAACTGGAAGAGCACAGTGCAGCATTTAGCACAGGATCCTAAACACTCAAGTCAATGAATTACAGGTCCAGTTTCCCAAAATTGGGAGACACATTGTCTCGTTCCGGTGGGACTGCTCCAGGTAAAAAAATGTAATATTCCTAATGTATTATTCAATCGCCTACATTATTAATGGACATGATCACTTTTACAGCCCAATCAACAGACTGCCATCAGCGGCGTGAGAGAAGCGAGCGCGCAGTCGCTCCTCTGCTCAGTGACGTGATTTAATGCGGCTTTTTAGGGAGACAAATTAAGGCGGTAATAGGAAAGAAAAACCCCGACTGCCACCAGCGAAGACAGATGAGCAGGCGGCGCTCCGCCGCGCAGCTGCGATTCAAACGCTGCTCTCTGCCCTCTTTTATATGGCCGTGCAACAAACAGAGAACTTGGCATTGTAAAACTTTCGGGGGGAGGGGGGGCTTCCTGCCCCCTCGCCGCCAACATGCTGTGCTGCTGCATGGAGAAAGGAATGTGCCAGCAGGCCGTCACTAAAATGACAATTTTCTGTTCCCTGGTGTCTTTTTAAGACATTTATGTTCAAAAAAAAAAAAAAACTTGTATAATGCAATACATAAAAGTCCAGGGGGACGTTAAAGTTGTTATTTTAATGGTTTTATTTTGCCTCTGTGTGTACTGAGTGAGTGTGTGTGCATTTGTAATGGGGGAGGGGGGAGGGGTGGTGCATTTAGCTGGAATTTTTTACCAGTATCTCCCTGAGCACCACTTTAACTAAGCGAACAGATGTTGGCCGTCCATGATTAAACGTATGAAACAGCGGCAGCAGCAGCAGCATTCACCAAAAATGAAAGAAGCAAAAGTTCTAAATACTTTGCTGCGCATTTGCTGGTGCTGCCGCGTGCATTAAAATGTTGTATATTATGCGCAGGGTTGCTTTGTAAACTGAATTTTTATTGGGGGGAAATATTTATATGTATATATACACATATAAATAAAGTTTAGGCCATGGTGTGCCTTTGGAGTGACAGGTCACATATCTTTGAAAGCAATAAAACTGGGACGGGTGGAGAATAGCATGAGCATATATAAAAAATATTGCACTCGTGGCCAATACTTCTGCCCGTCAAAGCGATGTGCGGGAATTACTCTGACAGCCCATCATCGCTGTCTGCGACACAGAACCTTAAACATAGCTGAGAGGAGGAAGACGAGGAAGCTCGTGACAGACTGGTGGATGTAAATCCGCCCAGGGATGCACGACACATGGATAGTTTCAGGACACATCCAGTTAGGGACGGTGTTTCCTTTAAGGAAATGTATTTCTGGCCCGCTGTCTCTCCCACCTCCCCATCATTGGAGCCGCTGCGCAGTTATTTATTCTCCGTGCCGCAGCGGCGCAAGACGCATCACACTGGGTTCTATTAGCATCTAGATTGAGATAAATATATGGGGCGAGCTCTTGTTTTCTTAATGCCCTTTGATGATGCATGAGAGCAAGATTACAACACACACAGCCTTCCCTTTAGCTGACAGAGGCAATTTCAGGACATGCACACAAATAAGCAGCACACAAGGGTGATGGGCTGTCTGAGACAAAAAAAAAAACAAAAAGTACTTTCCAGGAGATTTTAGAATGCTTATCTCAAACAGGAAACTGTCATAAAAAACTATATATTTATCTAGTTACTTTTCCTTCTTTGATGGACAAGATCTATGGTTTAAGTGGAAGGGGTTAGACAGCCAAGTCGT
Organism: Thamnaconus septentrionalis; assembly: GCA_009823395.1. Lineage (NCBI taxonomy): Eukaryota > Metazoa > Chordata > Actinopteri > Tetraodontiformes > Monacanthidae > Thamnaconus > Thamnaconus septentrionalis. The sequence continues at coordinate 9,352,337 of CM020503.1, forward strand.
GCTGGTTGACAGACTCACCTCGTACTCCCTGACGACTCTCATGCCGCGGCCGCCTCCTCCATAGGCCGCCTTGAAGATGATGGGGAAGCCGTACGTTTGGGCAAACACCTGCGCCTCCCGCAGGCTGGCGATGGGGGAGTCGGTTCCCGGGACCACGGGAACGCCTAACGCACAAAGTGGAGGTGTAGTGAGAGGAGACATACGGCAAGTGAAGGAAGCTTTTGATTTGAAAGACTTCTTTATTGCGCGTCACGACGAAACTGAGTGAAGATACTGTAGTCAGGCTCTGTAAATTACATCTGAGTGCTACAAGGACAGACCTCTGAACGGGAGAAGACATTGATTTATGGCACAAAGTAAAAAGGAGCTCTGTGTTATGCCGCTGTCAATGGAAAAAAATTAAGCAAGTTCAAAGGTGGAATAAAGTACTTCAAAACAGAGACACAGTGTCTCTGCACAGTGTCATGCATAGTGAAGAAGATAATTGTGCATCAGACCAGGGTCAGGGTGAAATAGGAGCAGAGTTGCGACTGTGTCTGCAACTAGAAATATTTGGATTCAAAACTGAACAATCTTAATAGCAGTATTTTCAATAATTAGAACGCTGCATCTTCCAGCGGCACACAGCAGAGACTTGAAACAAAACACATCTGCAGCAAGGGTTTTAATTGGCAGGGGTTTTTCCTGTTTCCTCCAAGTCTACAGGTGGCCTGTACAAATGGAAATGATCTTTCCAGATGAGAAAAAGAACCACCTTGAAATATATATACATATATCTAAAAAATATACATATATTAATACTTCAAATTATACAATTTAAATGTGCATCCTCAAGAGCAATCACCATTGACTCCACTAACCACACTTACTCTGTGTGCTGCAGTTTCATTTCCTTACCTGCGGAGATAGCCAGGGAGCGAGCCTCCACCTTGTCTCCCATCTTGCGGACTGTTTCAGGGGAAGGTCCCACAAACCGCACCCCTGCGTCAGCGCAGGCCTGGGCAAAGTCGGACCGCTCCGAGAGGAAACCATAGCCGGGGTGGATGGCGTCCACGTCGTTTTCCTGAACGGTGAGAGCAGTTAGTGAGCGGCGCGCTAAGTGAGTGAGGAGATGTGAGGAGGAAGAGAGGATCCAGAATGACTTGGATACATTTTCCAATCCATACCTCAACTACCACTAACAGTCAAATCTGCACCTTAACATTGAATGATGAAGTTGTGGGTATAAATGAGGACTGGCCACACTGACCTCACTTCCTGGTCAAACACAAAGTCCAGGCCTCACAACAGTGTATTAGAGGGACGCACACAAGCATACAAGCAGCAGCTGAGTTTGATGGATAGAGCCATCGCTGGACCAGGCTCTGCCATCTGCTCACCAGTACAGGCTGGACTATGATTATGGGCTGTCCCATGCTTAAGGGAGCTAATGTTCCCCCTCAAACGGGGGCGGGGGGGTGGGGGGGGTATGGTGAACAAAAGCATGGAGACATTGCACACAAATGGAAAGATCAGTGGACACACACGAGTAGGAGCAACATCTTATGGTCCAACTTTCACAACAGCAGAAGAAGATGCACAGTCTGACAAAGAAAGAAAAGAAAACACACGTTTGCACACACACACACACACACACACACACACACACACACACACAAAGCTGGGAGGGAGATGTTGCTTTCACAGTAACAGAATGGAAACAGTGACAAAGAAACATACACTGAACGAGAACGAACACACACACACCACACACACACCGCACACACACCGCACACACACCGCACACACACCACACACACACCACACACACACACCACACACACACCACACACACACTCTGTTGGCATGGTGTGGCTGCTGGGCTCCCAAATAGGCAGGCAGATTTTGAAAGATGAGTTAGAAAACAGAGGCTCCCAAACTTGGCAGGTCGACCACACACCCACACAGAAAATTGCAAAATCGCACGAAACGAATCAGAAAAAATGATAATGAACGACTGGGAAAGCAGAGAGGAAGAGGAGCAAAGGGTAAAAATTGAAAAGATAGGATCTGACAAAGGGAAAAAAATAAATAAAGAAAAGAGCCAAAGCTCAAAGTAAGGATTGCCCGGTTTCCATCGCAGTAAGAAATTTATCTTGGGACAGAAAAATAATGCAGATTTGGTGTCTGTGAGTGACTGGCACTGATAAATTCTGATAGTGATTTTTAAAATGGAGAAAAAGGAGAACAGAACGTTAGAGACAAGAAGAAAAACTGGTTTCCCTGGTAATAAACTGCTGAGGTAACCTTTATGCTACCTGAAGTCAGTATAAAACGTTCAGTGAATCAGATAAGTTTTCCATTTTAATGCAAAAAAAAACTCCTTTACTCAAAACTCCTCTATTAAAGTAAGCGAACTCAGTAAGACCACCAAAGAGGCCTGAAATGATTAGTTAGCTCAAGCTTAAGTGTGGTGAGTTTCCCATTAAAATGAAATGTAAGATAATTTCATAAAAGCAACCAGATTTTTCCCAAGAGAACAGCTTGATTGGTTCACATTTTTCTTTCAGACACAAAAATTAAGCTGATGCAAAAATGAATGAAAAACAAGTTGGTGAGTTGGGAGCTTCACAAGTGCTGGTCTGCTTCTCCACAGTCACACCTGCCTTGCCGTCCTCTCCAGTCATTTAATTGGACCAAGTGAAACAACTCACAATTTTAGGCCTGGTTAACACAGATACGGTGTATTAACCGTCTTAAAGAAAGAACTCAAGGAAAAGTGGGGAAGGTTTGTCAATATTTTAGTTTGTCAACATTTGGAAAGAACACAAAAAGACATCAGATCAGAAGCAACATGAACTAAAGATGTCTTGGAGCATTTTACCTTTGCTACTTTGATGATGTCAGGAATGTGCAGGTACGCTGCGACAGGTGGCATGCCTTTTCCAATCAGGTAGGCCTCGTCTGCCTTCTGCCTGTAGGGGATGAGGGCCAAAAGAATTAGTATGAGTGTGACAGATAGCGGTGCTGTGGTTAATGTTCCAGCACTTAATAGAACAGCGGGAAAAAAAAAATCAAGACAAAGTGCTCTTGCCGCAAAAGTGGTGTCACTAGGACAAATTAGTAGGGGGGTTCTGTTTGTATTCTAAGCAGTTGTGATTACCTGAATGCCTGTTATGTCAATACAATTACACTTATGTCCTTGCTAAATACCAATCGCAAAACAAAGCGCTCCGGCTCAAAGCGCTGTGGACAAGAAAAATGCTCCCTGGCTTCTATTAATTGCTGTTGGCTCTAATCAGCCATTAGCATTTCACGGTCGATACGCCGCGGCGGCAGCCCTGGACATACAGCTCTCTCCGGTTAAACCCGCCGCTGACGAGCTCGGTCCCCGCGTGCTGCAGTGACGGCTAGCTACCTGTGCATCTGTCCAGTGTCCTGCTCCGAGTAGACGGCCACGGTTCGAATCCCCAGCTCGGTGCAGGCTCTGAACACCCGGATAGCGATCTCACCTGGTGGGGGAGGGCAGCGAATGAGAAAAGCCATTATTTTCTTTCATTGGTCGTGCAGAAAAAAATCCTCTTAACTGGGCATCAGATTTTCTTATTTAAACAATTCCTCACAGTTTAAAGCCTTGCTTGATATCAATATTAGGGGGTCCTTCTCTATAATTCATAACCGCATATTCCACACCGTCTGGCGAAGTCCCTGCAGCTTAAGTCATATTACAGCACGGAACGATTTCTCAGGCTAAACCTTAAACTTACAAAGAAAGACAAATTTATCCGGCACATTTTATTACACTTGATGAAACGGCTAATAAATACTCAATTCTTTCTGCCTGGAGCTGAACTCTGCAATTTAACACAGAATTATTTCAATCACACCATCAATAAGGCTGAATCATTGCTTTCCATCAAGTCACATTTCGAAATGAAGATGATAGATAGATAGGCAGACAGACATATAGACAGATAGATAGATAGATCTGAAAAATCTGTTTTCAAATAATTTCAGATAATCACATTTTATTGTATTATTGCTATAAGATACAAGGTGCAACAAAGACAACCAAAAGACAGAATGAGAAGGACAAGTCAACCACTCAAGGAGAAAAGCCTCAGTGAAGAGAGCAGTTGCACTAGAAGCACTAGGACACCAAAATAAACAGTGTCTGGCCAGTTTTACACAAACACTAATAAGCAGAGAGAGGACAAGAGAAGCTGCGAGTAGGAGAAGGGAGTTAATGAAGTAAAGAATAGATTGTAGAGGTCTGAAAGTAGGGAAGAAAAGAAGAAGTTGTCGTGAGGAGAATCAGAAGTGACAGGCAGTGCGGAGGACAAGGACGGCAGGAAAGTAGTTGCAGGGAGTGGAGAGAGGAAGAGGAACATTTGAGAAAAGGCAAAGGGAGCACCAGCAAATGGAGATGCGTCTGATGGAGTGGAATATGACTTGTTATGAACACACACACGCACGCACGCACACACAAACACACACATGGTCCGCTACACTCGGGTGCAGCCGCTGCGTATGAATAGGATGCTGATATTTCCCCCTCAACGATGCGAGGAGAGATTCACGGCGAGCCCCACCGTGTCTGAATGTGTGGCACAGATTCAAACCGATTTGAATTAAACTGACGAATTAAGCAGCTAAATAGAGAGGTAAACATGCATGCATATGTGCGCTGCAGATTTCTGTGTAGCCGCAGGCCTCCAAACTTTCTCTGCCGGCAGGACGCGGCCGGAATATCAATGGCGCTGGAAGAGACCTCGTCCGACAAATCATTCGCAAACTGAAAATCGCGCATTTTTAAATGTGTGCACGGCCACCGACGCAATTAGAGGCTCTAAAAAGCAATGGGAACAAAAAGCCAAAATATATGTTCGTCAAACAATAACTGTGACATGACATTTCATTTTCATAATGGTGCACAAAGGGCTTTTCTGGGCATTAACGGTAGCCTGCCACACGTCTGGCTTTTTATGATGCATGTTACAGCCAGACTGCTGAATACTTGGCCTGTTGAACACGCCAGCCATAGCTGTAATTATATTTCCATTCAGCTCTCAACCCTTTAATGTCGCCCGCACTAAATGTGATTTCTAGCAGCTTAGGAAATATAAATACATTTGCCTAATAGAGGGCCCAATTTGTGTCTTGGACAAACAAACACAACACAAAGCATCTCTCCAGAGGAGACCTGCACGCTGATAGCTTTTTCGCTGGCATCATCAGTAATGGAACGCATCTGTGTGAAGTAGCGTTTCGAAAGTGATCTCGTACGAATGAGGTTATAGTTTTTACAGTGATGCAGTTATTTAACAAAACCTAGTTGAGAAATCAGCGGCTGAATCTGGCAAATGTGGCTGCGAACAGCCAGAAACACACAGTGCGCGTTTAAATATTAGCGACCGTCAAGTTAAATTTAATGTTAGCCATAAAATATTAACGCCTTCTCTTCTTTTGCTCCATGAATTAAAATGTCAGTGTTATTTTTTTTTTTTCCACCCCTGAATTATGGATCCCACGGCTCCAAACTGTATCTAAAGTTCAGCTGCCGTCTCAACTTCTTGCTGCTGTCAGTGAGACTGGTGAATCAGCGCGGCTGGCCAGCGAATGGGCCTCTTACCTCGATTAGCCACCATTACTTTCTTGATGGGCCGGTACACAGTCTGAGGTGTGGAGTGGGCGAAACGGGAGAGAACGCACGCCCTCCTCACAGCCAGCAGGCCGATGCCGCTTCGGACCGTGATGTACTTCAACATCCTAGGAGACAGAGGAAAAAAAAATATTACATCCAGAGTGGACACAGTGAGTCAGCAGGTCAGGGCTGATGCAGTGGGGAACGGAAAAATATTTTTACATCAGCAAAAATAACTGATGCAAAATGATGCAAATTGTGTTTGTTTTTTTAACTAAAAGTAAAAAAAATTTTTAAAAAAATAAAAAGGGTTGTAATGATATTGCTTGATGTGGGGTGTTTCTGCAGAACATTTTGGTGAATAAATCAAAATACGCTCTTTTCATGTTGGTTTTAATGAATCTTCACGCTCTCTGCTCAACTAAAATATTTACACAACAAAACAGTGAAGGGAGATGTTTTTGTGAAAATGTGTACAAACAATCGAAACAGGTTATTTTCGAGGCAATAAACACTTCCAAGAGGGAGGAGCTAGCCCAACAGCCAATCAGCAGGTGCCATTGCTCTTCCTCACCCTGCTGTCTGCCTCTGAGCTGCATAGGTGTGTCTAATGCAGGGCAGATAGGAGTCAGGTGTGCTGTGCTCGTGGTATCACTGTCTACATCTCAAACATGTGACAGGAATTGTGTTAGACTTGCTAATGTTCGTCCAACAAATGTAAATTGGTGTTTTCCCAACAGATGAAGAACAACATACATTTAAATGAAATGCTGAAGTTTAGGTTTTGTGACTTTCTGGGTTGTATCTGCAAAACTGTGAGCATCTCAGTATCCAAAAAATAAAATATTTTGCTGTTGTAATTCGAAATGAACAACCAAAGAAGCCAAATAGCCACCACACTACCAATTACAGGACAGAAGCTCACCAACCACCTAGTGTGAATGGCACAGCAACATGAGGTTTACCTGCACACAGTTCTGTAAACTATTGAAACAAAAAATACCTTCTGCAAGAAGTTGAGTGTTGCAGCTACTGAGGGAAGAGTGAAGGGAGTGGTTTGGTCTGGCCTGACGGTGACTGACTGCAGAGAGGGGAGCTTCTTCTTCAAGTCTGGAAGCAAGGCTACAAACCATCTACAGTCCTTTGCTGCCACACTGTGGTCGTACTGCATCATAGCAGTCCATTCAACAACAGCAATGAACTTGCACAAAGAACATAAACTAAAATAATTGCTCACTTCTCATTTGTTAGGTGACATTTTATGGCCAAAAATGCAGTTCTAAAGGTTGTTACTTGAATACACTAGCGTCTAAAATTCTAAGATGTGCTGTTATTGCATAAGAAATCCAGCCAGTGTGAGTGAGTAATATAATAAATATGTGAGCCTTGATCAACTTTACTTCCAACTTAACTTTACACTGACAGCTATTTGCTGTCATTTCTCCCCGGGCTTCTAGGAAGTGACAGCGCTGTATTTGGATATTTTGTTTTATATTTGTTTTATATTTATCTTTTAATTTATTTATTTTATTTAATTATTATTATCTATTTTATTTTATTTGCTTTTCAATTTTCTGCCAGAGACAATTCAAATGACACTAAAACATCTATTTCAATGGAAATAAGCATATTGTCTATTCAGGAGACCCACTACGGTTCAGTCACAAGAGCTTCACTTCCAGTGTGGCGCACATCACCAAAAGGCAATGAGGCAAAATCAAGGATAAAAATGTGGAACGCAAGGAATGTCAAGTAGCAGCCAACATTCAAACAGGGAAAGAACATCTCACAAGAAGATTTGTTTGTTGTCTCCCAAGTGACATTCTGTTGGTCCTCAGTTATTCTTTCCCTGGTGAATTCCTCAGATAAAGTAGGAACAGACAGCTTCATTTTCAAATGGTAAAAGGTGTGGACTCTGGGAAAACCTGGGGTATTTTTTCGATGATTATTTGAGTGAGAAAAATAAGGAAAATGTGCAATAGAGAAATGTGTACATACAATGTATACACATCATACAATATTGTGTCAGAATAAAGTCAGGTCACTGATGTTTAATTGACCCAACTCCGTTTGAGAGAACACACAAAATATCTGAAGGGGAGAAATCTAGCATGAACATGTTTTTGATTTAAAAAAAAAAAAAAAGTGTGCTAATTAAAAAATCGTGTTTTCATGGCCAAAGATTTACACAGTCGTCATTCTACATTATTCAGCGCACTGCAGCACAGGATTACTTCTGTAGAACAGCATAGGTATGATGGATGGATGAATGAATGAATGAATGAATGAATGAATGAATGAATGAATGATAATGCACTCTGGTTGATATGCATATGGAGTAGTTGTAAATTTATTACCTACTTTGCTAATAAAAAAGAGAATCAACAAGAATTCTGAAACTTCAGAATCACCTTCCAGTCTTATGCAGTCCATTATGGCTGGAACCGGCCCCCCTCATGTACATCATACAGGTTCGTGCTGTACCACAGGAATGTGACCCGTTACCCAACTAGGACAGAGGCTTTGTCACCCTCTTCCACAAATGGCAAAACCCATCCAGCCTGCCTTTAGACTCGCATGACAGCACGAGACACTAAATCATAACTTAATGTCCCTGTAATCTTTGTCAGAGCAAGAAATCCTGTGCAGGCAACAGAGGCCATTCAATTTAAAAAGAAAGAAAGAAAGAAAGAAAGAAAGAAAGAAAGAAAGAAAGAAATCAAACAGTTATTGAGCAATATTGTAAGACCGTCGCGTCACTGGAGCAAACTTTCTGAAGCGAGGCAGAGAAGAAAAGCCATTTAACAAAAATAAAAGCAGAGCTCAGGCATCATGGGGTGTGATATTTCAGGAGTCGAGACACAGTCACCGTCAGCTGATTGTAGGTTATGGCTGCTAGAGCATCAAATCCCATCGGTCTTTGTGGGGCCTCGCTGCAACAAAGCCAAAACATCTGAACTGTGGGAGATTTTCCCCAACGTGCGCGAGTTTCAAGACAACACAAGCAGCGATTTTACAGAGCCAGGAAGCCAGAGCGAGTGCATTCGCAACCTTCGCCCCCGTCGCACACACAACTTTGCTCACAAACAAGCAAAGTTTCCCAACAGCCTGAAGTGTCCGTCAGTCCGACGGCACACCTGAATCACGGCAGCAGCACTCTGCCACGTGCTCGCACCGTGCACCCACCTGCCTGCCTGAGGTTTCAGAGGATAAACTCTGTGTGTGTGTGTGCACGCGTCTGTGTGTTTAACTAGATGACACACTGTGATGTCTGGTTGACGCATTAACTCCTCGGTGTTCAAAGTTCTGCTCTGTTTTGGGCAGGCAGCCCGTGACACTGTGGCACACAAGCATAGATAGCCAGGCAGTTACCTTTGGCCTGATTGGCTAATGCTGGAGCCACACACGTCTTCCAGCCAATTGGCAACATAGCTAAGAATAAGGTTTACAGTTTTGACTGTAAACTCATTAAAATGCAATGACAGCACTTGTGGTTGTATACGCTGTACAAATAAAATCCCCAATTGAAATAAAAAAAAAGTGTTTTATGAGGGATTTTATGCGCCATTTATTATCATTTTCTGACAAGGTAACTAGTGAGATGATTCAGTTACGCCCACAATGCTTTTTGCAGGACAAGCTTTCTTTAATCATAGTTCAAAACTGGGGCCAAAATAGGAAATGTTTTTTTTCTGTGTTTTTAAGGCTCCATTTATTGGGCAAAATTCCCTCTATCAATGTTTTCCAAAAGCAATATGTGTCTCCATCCTGTCAGTGACACCCTCTGAAATGAGAAGACCAACTTTTACTTCTTCTCTTTGCTCCATTTCTCAGAAATTGCGAGCAAAAACACACAGTTCTGCAAATCTGCCCTTAGACACGCCATCAAAGGCAGCGACACCTCAGCCGTACCTGGAGACACAACAACCCCAGCCAGCTGCTTCCTCCTTCCACGCTCTGTCACCACCTGGCTTTCGCCGCTTCCGAACATGAGGAAGGCAAAACAAAACATTGGTATAGAAGCAGGAAGCTAAATAGTCTTAATGGTTCAGTTAAGGAAACTGGGCTGGTTTTTGGTTTTTGTAAGTTCAGTTGGGAACTGAAAAAGCCTTTGAGGTGAGAGGCGAAAGTCTAGTCAAGCTACCAAAAACCAGTCTCGTTGCCTTAACGTGACCTTCAAGACTACCAGGAACTGGACGGCTGAGAACCTTCACAGAGACAGCAGGATGAACCTGAGTGTTTGCAGATGGCTCAAAACAGCAGGCTTTTTTTTCTGGAGAGTCTGACAAGTTAAAAATATAGAATAACAAACAGAAAGTCACTCAGCTAAATTAAGATAATGCCCACAAGAGCTAAAAAAAAAAAAAAAAAAAATATGCATGAGTTATGCCATGAGTTAGAAGCACTGGAAAAAAAAAAGCGAAAGATTGACATTAACTCTGGGGACTTTGAACCAAGCAGGAACTCAAATTCCAAAGACAGCAACGAGGAAATAAAAGGAGGATGTCTACCTGCCAGTAATGAGCCAGTGTCTCACACATGTCTCTCACCTAACACAGGGCAAGCAACCTTACTGGAAAGGAGATCAGTGATGACTGTTGTAATTACCTCCAGTAATAGAGCCAAGAGCTGAATGGTAAATGACATTGAAAGGTGTTCAGGTTGAACCGGCAGCATGTCTATAAAGTACATCACCATAATCTAAGATGGCTAAAAAATACTGCCTCCACAATGCACCTCCTGCAGAGAGTATAGGAAGGCCGGCTCTGTTCCTATTGAGAAAATAATGTGAAACTTTAAAAACAAATTCCCATCGAGCCAAATTCCAAGGTTTCTATTAACAGCAGCTCCATCAATCTAAGCACCACAAACAGCAATTTTTAGAAGTGGAAAATAGCATGAATTTTGATTTACTTCCATTGAGGACCAGCTGAAGTTTAGCAAGAGCATCCTGCAGAACATTTAAAGCAAATCCTAGATTCTCTTTTGCTAGTTCTACAGTGGTGCCACACAGTATGCATTGGTGTCATGCACACAAAGGTGTGACAACGGCCATTCACTGCTGAAATTTTATGTAAATTATGTAGATGGTGAAACAAAAACTAAAACTGACCCTTGAGGAACACCTTTAGATAATGTAAAGAAATCACAATTAGCATCATCTCGTTTCGCACACTGATAACGCTCAGACGGTTGAGACAAACAGAAGGTTTCATCAGTTATTTCATCTAGAAGATGAGAAGACAAATGGAAAATCCATCCATCCATTCATCCACACTCCATTCATTCCACCTCAACGGCCCTCCTTTGTCCCACCTCCCCCTCACCTAATAGGTGGAAAAACATGACTACGTATGTTTAAACAGGTCAGGGCTTGTACAAGATTTTCGTAATGTCTCCATAAAAGGTGGACTCATTTGAGCTGGACTTATCTGAATGCAAACAAGCCAAACATAGAGCCTGACGTTTATGATAGTGAGGTCAAGGGCCAGATTGTGTCATCGGATCATTTTTCTACTTCAAAAGTCCTGGCATCCCCTAAAAGACCTGAAATCAGACCCAGGCTGGCAAGTGGCACAACATATCAATCGATCATCATCAGTCCTTGCCAGTCCAAACAACTGCAAAAGACCATTTTGTGCCTTGTTTCCGCAATACGATGTCAACACAACCAACCTAAAGTGTGGAACCTTGGCCAGCCAAAGTTGGCTGTACATTTTTCTCTTGACTTGAAGCCATCAGTCAGCCTCCGCCGCAGCTGGGTCAACATACTCTCTGGCCTCCTGCTGATGTCAACTGCTGCTTAAAAAATTAATAAATATTTGGGTAAAAGTATTCAAAATGAGAATAATATGCTCTTCTTTCCAACGCCACTAAAATATATAGAGCATTTTATAATACTTAATATGCCAAGTTCATCCTTGAAGCATAGTTTAGCTGTAAGATGTTACACTTTCAAGACAGTCTTCAACAGTTCTGCGAAGCAAGCAAACACCCCTGCAGCTTTTGTGAAGGTTAAATCCTGCTTAGAGGCCTCATATTATATCAACGCATATACACGTGTAGATTTTTCATCCCAGACAGCAGCAGAGCAGTGTGTGAAGTTAAGAATCACCAGAAAACAACATACAGTACTTTGCTCCTCTGTAAAATTACTCAGTTTTAGCTTCCTGCTAGATGTACCTTCAACATGTTTGGAAAGAAGCAAAAACTAATGGTCAGGTGGTTAAAGAGAACATGACACCTGATCAGGTGCTGTCATTAACCTGGACCAGGTATCAAAGGGTTTGACCCAAAGGCCCCACCACCCTCCCAAGACAGCTGATAAAGTTGGCACTGACATCATGCACTGACGCTTTAATGGCAATGAAAAAGATGCTGCAATGCTGCATGTGGAACCATTTTTAAAGGGGCTCTTATGCTTGTAGTTTGTGTAGTGTTATTCATGTTATTTCTAAGGAAAAGAAGAGGCTTTGCTTGAAAAATAGTTTGTGCATGGATGGCCACTTTGCCTTGAATGACACCCTTGTCTGGAGGTGCTGGCACAAGCCCATTGTGACATCACACAGGGTCAATTTCCAGGACCAAGTAAAAGAAGTGAAAGATGGACTTTTCTGAGTGGGGAATATACTAACAGCTTTGTACGTTGTGAAATGCAGGAAAAGCAGATTTTTAAAAAAAAAATGTATGTAGGAACTTCAAATAATATATTGCAATGTGTTACACCTGAATATTAAACTTGAAGATGTTGGACAATGGTAATGTCTATTTTATCCTTCTGACCGTTTTGTTGATGTAGACATAAAATGTTTAATACTTTATATACCATTTAACATTTAAAGTATTTAAAGTGAATTTTGCATGATATGGGAAATAGGACTATGCTGCAAGACATGAAGGCATGGCAACTAGATGCCTTTCTAGATTATAACCAAGGAAACACTTGTCAGACCAGCTCGCTATCGAATAATACCGCATTCTTGTGTGCTTAGAAAGGACTACAGGGTTTACATGCAGCTACTCTTTTACCCACCCAGCTGAGTCTAGTCACTCACCCTCGAGGAGAGGAGTCAGCTCTCTGATACTGCTGACGTTTGAAGTTGGGTTGCATGACTTGGCTCAACACCTGCTAATCACAGTTGCATATGTCTAGCATAAAGCATTAGAGTCTGCTTGGTAGTTCTGGACATGCGACTTTATGTGATATCAAACAACCTGTGTGGATTCCTTCCAGCAGGAAACAGGCAGCAGATTCCTATCATATAGGGGTTTGCGGTAGATCTTAAACTAAAGTCAACTGACTGGGAATGCCGTCCAGAGCAGAAAATAGTTTCATAAAATCAAGTAGAGATGACCTTTGTTAGGTTCAGTTCTGTTTAACTAACAGATCAGTTTGGATATTGCAGTGTACTATGGCCAAACAAACTTGCTTAACACCAGGGTTAAAATGAAAAAAACCTACCTATCAGGTTTTCAGTGTAAGAACGCATTACAAAGTAACAAGTTTTTACATATGTACACATGAAAACCCATATACCCATTAAGACAAAACAAAAACATATTTAACCTGATATTTGTTGTATATTAAAACCAATTCTGACTAAAATATCTAAAATTACAAAACACAGGTGAATTTTTTATTTTTTTTCAGAGGCGGTACAGTATTTGATGACATTAAAGCAGGAGTGTAGTGGTTTTCAATGCATTAACACTGCAACAAACTGCCTCCCTGCGTGTCCTTCGAGACCTTTGGTGTAATGAGCACTCCACCTCTATAGCATAAAACTTGTATAACAAGTTGCCAGTCTTGTTTCATGGACAAGGACAAGTGAAAGAAATCTCATTTTATTTTCAATTTAGGCTACAATAGCAGCATGTTTTACCATTAGTATTAACAAATTAGTTTAATTGATAATATTATATATTAATATTAGTTTTCTTAAATATTGACCAAATTGTGTTCCTAAGAAAGTTCTTTTCTGTAAAAATATTATTTTTGTAAATATTTTCTAAATATAATATACGTCCCTTCGTCTTCAGTAAACTCAAAAATGACAAAAGTCCATCCTCTAGGGCTTGCTCCACCTATTACAAAGCATTTTAAACAGAATAATGGGAATCTTTGCGAAAGCGTTACTGATATCTCCCTGATACCTGTCCCATGTTAGTCACAACACCCACATTACAGTGTTTGCACTGTCCTCTGCCATCTTATACACTTGAAAGGTATAATACAGTTTTGTTTCAGTTTTGGCAGGAAACTAAAACCAAGTATTTTACCAGAGGGCTCTTAAAGGGGGATAAATGTTTAATTTCTAGTTATCTAGAAAGCTTTTGGATAATCAATGAGGCAAGGCTACTCCATAGGAATCCAAAATGAAAAAAAAGAAAAACTACCATAAAATGGAAACTTTAATGCTGACAATGGCAGAAAGTGAGTTGGGTCAAATCTACATATTTATCATTTTTGTTTCAGGTGTGTTCCCATGCACGCTTACAACCTCCATTATTACATAAAATAAGTATTTAAACATGTCAATGTTCATGTCAATCTCACATCACTTGAGAACAACGAGGGAGAAAAAAAACTCCATCACCCTTTTTCCTACTTGCATGACTTCTGTCTGGTATTTTTTGACTGGTTTTACACAGCTCCAGTCTGATCTCCAATGGCAGATAGCAGTGGCACTACACCAATAAGTCACAGGGTGAAACAGATGTTGGAGTCAAGATTACTTTCAGGGCAGGGGTAGGCAAACGTTTTGACTGGCGGTCCATGATGGGTTCTAACAATTGCCAGAGGGGCCGGAGCAGGAGCAGATGGATGGAGCATTTTGGTGACCCATCTCATCACAATATATCATGGGATATGTAGAAAACGTGTTTTAATGTCAACTGAAAATTAACAAAAGCATTACCACAAAATATCTGAATTCAAAGCCCCATGGCATTTAGCTTTTTATTGAAATGACTCCTAAAACACTGAAAAAAAAAATTGATGAAATACAGATATTTCATGATTTACTATTAATATAATTTCAAGTTCGGTAGGCTGGATTAAAAAGCTTAAAGGGCCGCATATGGCCCCCGGACCATTAGTTTGCCCACCCCTGCTTGAAGGGATGAACATATTGTGCAGTCAAATGATCTTGAGAAGGACAGACGGGCACAGGTTCAAAGATGAGAAGAGCAGGAACCAAACAGAAGCTTTCCATGGAAGCCAGCAGCTTACACGATCAGGCAAGTTACAAAATGAAAACATTTCCCATGTTGGGAGGGGGGGTTCACTATCCCAATGTGGCAGCACCAACTCTGCAACATACCAGAATCCCCATAAAAACAGAAAAAAGGGGGCAGTGCCGTGTTCCACCTCACCCATTCGTTCCCAAGCAGGCGACCAAACTCCATTTAAAAATGTCCTTATTTTGCGAACATTGTTGACAGCGTTTCAAGCACTTGAAAGCTACGGCACCGGATGTCTTTCCCAGGCTTACAAGGGGAGTCGGTGACTGATAAGAGTCGGCAGGACGCCGGTGTTTACTTCCCGAACAACTTCTCCAACATGTCTAAAGATACACGAGTTGTAAAATGTCATTCTTCTTGTCTCGGCTGCGCAGCCATGACAGTTGGACGCGCATCGGTTACCACGTTGACAGCGAGATATAAGCCGCCCCGGCTAGCGCACAAGTCTCGGTGGAGACACACACACACCGGGTGGAAAAGCCACACGCTCATTCAAAAGACACGCTCGCTCGCGCGCGCACACACACACACCCGCACGTTTTGCCATCAGGACTACTCACATGCTGGTGACAGGAGTTGAGGCGAATCCGCTGAGAAGTAACTGGACACCAAATGTTCACAGGCGGCTGTCAGAAGTGTGTTTGTGTTGTTTTGCCCTCTTTGCTTCGCCAGCAACACACAACAGGATCACACACTCATACACGCACACACACATGCACATAAACACGCTCTCCCCCCGGGTCGGAAGAGGAACAGGGAGGTGTTGAGGTGCTGCTGGGGAGTTATGACGGGACGCACACACACACGCACGCTCACTAACTCGTGTGCGCACGCACAAGGGCACGCGCACGGCGAGTGACTTTCGAGACAGTCGCTGTCAGCCGGCCACACGCGCACACGCACACAAGCAAGCTCGGGTCCGTGGAAGTGGAAGGCGCTGAGGACTCTGAGGCTAGTTGCTAAGCGCTAACTAGGTGGCTAACTCAGCTAGCAGCAGGCACCTTAGCTCTCAGCCTGGCGGATATGGGGAGTCAGTCCGCTACTGCGCCTGCCTGACTGTGCCTCCTGCTCCGCGATAATCTCTCTCAGTTTCTCCCTCCCTCCCTCTCTTTCTCTCTCTCCCCCTCAACCATAAAACCACAAGAGCTCATCCCTCTGCTGGCATGACGCAACCGAACACGCCCCCCGTCGGCTCACCACCAATCACAGGAGGAGGCATAACAGCACGCGGCACATTTTAAAGGGCTCCGGATTTTCTATTTTTTTTAAGGGCCAACATTTTCACTCGCTTTTCGGTCCGTTTTCTTTCCGAATTCGTAGTATTGTACAATTATTATTCCATCCATTAGTTTTGAATACCCACTTCTTCCTGAACTCAGGGGCATGAGGGTCTGCTGGGTTATACCCCGGTTGTCATAGGGCTGAAGGCAGGGTGACACCCTGGACAAGTCGCCAGTTCATTGCTGGGCCACATAGAGACAAACAAACACAAACAACCATTCACTCTCTCACACTCACACACGGTCAATTTAGAGTTCCCAATACACCTCACATGCATGTTCCTGGACTGAGAACCCGGACAGAACCCACTCAGACAAGAGGGAGAACATACAAACTCCAAATAGAAAGGTCCCAGGTCCGAAATCAAACCCGTCATCTTCTTGCTGTGAGGCGGCAGCGCTAACCACTGCGCCACTGTGTCACCCTTTACTAATAATATTAAAAAATAAATAAACTAGATAGCTTGTTTAGCCAGAGACCTTACACAGACAGAACATTCAGATCCTTTAGAACGGAGAGCTCCGCTAAGGCCAAGACAGGACATCCTACCAAGCCAATCGCCTGCGTTGTCGTTGACAAGCCGGGAAACTTATCAGCCAGTTGGGTGTTGCTCACAGGAAATTTTTATTACTGATAGACAGGTGCAATAGACAACGCCTCTGAGCAAGCAAGTCACCGCTAGTTTTTGTATATTAGCCAGTTCATTAGCTTATGCTCATTGCGTCACTGGCGATCACAAACTGCATGTTTGTTGTTGTTTTTTAAATTATTTATGTATATATTCACAATTGTCATGTCGGAGAGTGGGTCTGGTTGGTGTGTGGTCTCCTTGGGCTTTTTTGTGCATGGATTATTATGACATTTTTGTCTTGTGGGTATATGGATTTGTCCTTTCTGCTGGAGCCCCAGAGTCTAAAGTGATATGCCCCCATGGCTGTGGGTGTTTCCACCAATCATTCTAATTGTTTAAATACTCATTGTAACAGTTAAGCACACACTCTAAAACAGTGTAACAAAACATTGTAGTTCATCAAAGCGGCTGCATGTCCGTTAAAGATTTAAAGAACGTCATAAAACTCGGTAACTCCACTCCCTTTAAGATAAATGCATTTCGTTGGTAATTTAGATTAGATAGAATACAGGCTGAATGTTTAAGTCACAAACTGGGGACATCAGTAGTTAGAAATGTAGAGAATTAAAGTGAGAAAGTAAGTATAGTGAGTACACATTGCGTATTGGATGTGAAGAAAGAGTTAAAGGACCAGGAACTGCTGAAAAGGATGGATTTCGTTTCAGGCTCCTAAAACAGTTCTTTGTGGTCCTGCTTTGTGACGTGAACAATAGACCACTATGTTCCTGAGAATCGTGCAGTGCACACTGTGAGGGCCACAACCTGAAGCACACATACGCTCTCAATTCTTACATAATTCCCGATTCAGAACAATTGGATAAAAAAAAAAACGTTACAGAAAAATATAATAAAAACATCATTATTGTAAAAAAGAAAAATGTGGGAGCAACACTTCTCCAGCAAGACACAATCACACGGGCTTACTCTTGCATGCTTGTTTCTCAATCCTTGTGTATTCTCTTATCGAGATCAGATAACAGAGTCTGTGTCAATGACTTCCCAAACAGAGCACTTGTGAACGAACCCAACAGATGGCAGGTTGAAACAAATGTGAAAATCATTTACATCTTCAAAAGAGTGAGTCAGTAAGAAAAGCATGTAGCAAATAATTTGAGCACTTTGTTGGAGGCTAAAACCAGAGGGCTAAGTTGGCTGTTTTCTGGTGCTTTGTGGAACATCTGCAAATGGATATTCTATCAGACTTGTTTGCTCCACACTAACTTTGATTTGCTCCATCCAGAAAGTCCTCTCTGTTCCCATCAACCATGTTTTCAGTTTGTGATTACCAGTAAGAGGCAATGCTGCTTGTTGCTGCTGCCAGAAAGGATACAAAGGTTGAAATAAAGTTTGTGATTAACATTCTACACTCATTTTTCTCTCTTGTCTCCTCAAAGGGCAGCCACCGTCCTCAGACTTCTGCAGCAGTGTGTTGCATCACACAGCTCCTGCAGCTAAGCAGCACTGGATCAGGCGGCAAGAATTTGTGACACAAACACAGTGACACCATTTTCTAAAGCGTTTAATTCATTTTACTACGAAACCTCATTCAATGGCCGGTGGCTTCTAAAAAAGAATGTTCCTGACCCAGCCGGCCAAAAACTCCAAAGCTACATGTTTTACCTCGATTTGAATCAATGCCAAATGTTACAGAACAGAACATAAGCTCCAACTGTGTCATTGAGTGTAGTCGGGCCCTTAATGTGGCGTCAGTGTGGTGATAAAAGCTAAAGATTTACCCTGTAATAATGTACACACACATTGGCCCACGAAACAGAAAGCAGTGTACATTAGATCTGCTTCAATCAGTCATTGCTCCAATTGTGTTTGTATAGCCCAAGTTTGCCTTAAAGGGCTTCACGCTCTGAACAGATGGAACACCCTCCACCCACAGTCCCTCAAACCAGGTGAGGAATAGAAAAAATAAATAGATAAAAATCTCTCAACGGGGAAAAAGAAGAAACCTGCAAGAGAACTGCAGCAGGGGAGTTTTTCTCTGTAGGGCGGGTAGACATGCAAACAAAAGGAATGTGTCACAAATTTGCATGTCATCTGCCTGAGCTGTCAACTTCGAAGTCAAGATAACGTCCAATCGTGTCTTTATTTTATAACATAAAAAAACATCATATTTCAATACTGTGAATGATTCTTTTTTTCTTAATAAACACACCCCAGCCTCTTTTCTATTCCATTACCTCCGGTATTGTTGCTAAGGTGTTCCTGAGCATGCTGCCCATGCAGCAACAGGCCTGCTCTTGTTTACTGGTGACACGCTGGCTGATTGGGGGAGGAAGGGAGGGAAGAAGGCAGCAGCTGAGAGGGAGAGAGTAGGATAGTTTGCATCGAGGGGTGAGTTCGGTCAGCTGGCAACGAGCTGCCAATAAATGGCTGGTTTGTGTTTGTTCTCTCTTGATTCATGCCAACACAACCACTTCCTTTATACCAATATAGTCTGGTCGCCCTCTTCCCTTCACTCCATGACAGTGCTTTTCTGTTGTTATTACAGTGCAACTTTCCATTTGAACACACTCAAACATCATCCACTGAGATGTTAGAACCTTCCCGGTTCTGAAATAGCAGAAGGTGGAGTAATATAATCCAAAAAACAAACAATTAGTTGGTGAGGTTTCTTCCGGAAGGAGCCAATCAGAGGTCATGAGGTGATGTCAGCAATCACATGAATACAAAAGTCCCAGGCAATTGTCATGTAAATCTTTTCCTTACCAGCTGCGTTCAAGGACTGTTTTTAATGTTAAGCCTTTATTTTGCTGGGAAATGAACAGAGACTAGAAGGTCAAATCATGGAAACACAAACATACAAACATTGTTATCACTTGTGACAATTACACTAGCACTAATAAAGATAGGGCACCAAATAATACCGACAGCTTTGAAAAATGACCCCAACTAATAAGAATCACGATGAGATCATGTGAAATGCTCAAAATTTGAATCAGCTAATTCTCATCAAAGAATTAGACTGCTCCATTTCCACTGTATTGTCACACATGCAGAGCAGCTAGATGTATTTCTTTGCTTTTTTCAAGGAGGCTGCCTTCCAGGTAGAGTTAAAACACAAATACAGACACACACACAAACACATACTGGTTAACCATCAACAACTCAGTTTTGAGCGCACAAGCACCTGGACATCTGTGGCCTGAGAGTGGACACTGTCTACCAAGGTCAATATTAGCCCATTAAGGTGTTGTATCAAAACCTTTCCACGGGTCAGGTGTGTTTGTTCATGTGTTTGTGTGTTCGTGAGCAAAGTGAGGACTCACTCACTCTCTCGCTCAGGACTTTCATAAAGGAAGTGAAGCTTTTACACTAAGTTTATTTTTTACAGCGAAAGTAAAGTAAAAAGAATTAGAAAAAGAAGTTGAGACCCCATTTTTCCTCACTGTTAAATTGATTTTCAAATTCTTACATTGAACGCCTTGACGCTTGAAGAATTTATACAGATCATTTCATTTGATTTATTCCAGTGTTCTGCAATGCAAGTCTGCAATGGAATGGAAAAGGCATAAAACTGAGTTGTCTGTTCAGGTGCCCTGATTCTCTATGTACTCATAATATTTACTACTGCCAAAAAAGGTGATTGTATCAATTTGAGCAAGGACAGACGTTAGATAATAGAGGTTGCAGGCAGACAGCAGGTGTAACTAAAGCAGACTGAAAGACTGTCCTTAAGCACAGCACAAAGACTAACAGCCACTGGAATACAGTGGACTCGCTGGCCTTTGACATGTTTTACACTTTGTGATAAGATGCATAGACCTGCTGGTAGTATTCATTATGAGATGCCTGAGCTGCTGCGGCCTTAAAGTGGCAACAACTCTCAGATTGGCTGTGGTGTTTAACAATGTTCAAGTCGTACCAGGTGTGCCAAGAAAGTATATTCCAACAGCTAGCCGTTGACTATCTGCTTCAAATGGCTGATTAGCTATTTGGGTTAGTGAGCAACTGACTAGGTACAGGTGTACCTGATGAAGTGGCTAGTGAGTATATCTATTTTTGAAAGCTCAAGCTAAGTGGTAACATTGCTGTAACAATATGCACGATACAGAAACAGGTAGTAGGCAGTACACTATGTTCCCACGAGGTGCTACAAATCATGCAGCCCTTTCCACTGCTGCTACTTCTGCTGCTTTTCCCCCTCATAGATGTTAAATCCTGGTGGCCAACTACAGGAGGATATGTCACTTACATAACACGCCATCAGAAATTCAACCCTCCAGACACAGGCCGACTCTCCCCTGATACCACCTCTGCAGCCCGGCTAATTGGTGGATGACTTGTATCCCTGTAGCCATCACTTTGGTCGCATTCATACAGCATGGTAGCTAAAAAGAATAGTCTGTGTATGCGATGCCTTGAAACAGTGGGAGACAACAGTTGTTATTTTGTTAAAACTGGAAACCTTTGTCCACATTTTATTCAAATACAGGATACAGTGCTAAAAACACTTAAATATCTAATTATCTGATTTATGTATACAATTTACAACATATGCATACAAACTCAATGTCAAGTCAATCACCAAACCAGCCTTCTATCAGCTTTAGAACATATCCAGAGATATTGAATCATATCTACAAAAGACCAGCAGAAGCTAATTCACACAAATGGAACAAGCTACCAAGTGAACTGAGGTCAAAAATATGAATATTTGAATTACACTTTAGTTTGAATAGAACAAATAAAAAACAGTCTTGATGAATCTCATGGAAGCAATGCTTTTTTACACAGTTTTTTTATTTACACTACTACCAGTTGATTGGTTCTTTCAGCCCCACCGACGCTACGGTGTCTTTCCCTTCGGTGTTGCAGAAGAGGGCGATGGGGTCAGGTCCTTGTCCCAGTGAAGCCCACTGCTGACGGAAAGGTAAGACGGAGCCGGGCTCCCTTTGACTGGAGTTTCCGCCGTCCGTGTCAGCTATTGCGTGAGCTTTAGCTACAGTGCCGTTGCTGAATGCTATCAAACAGCCTGGACCGGCGGCGCCGTTGGTCGCGAGGGTGTTGCTGCTGGTCAACGAGCTCAAGATGGCGTCCGTCATGCCGCCGTTGTTAGTCATTCCGAGGAGGCAGGGCGAGGGGAGGCTTCCGGCCGGGCTCTGAGGCGGGAGCACGTTGCTGCCCAGACGCTGGGTCAGCAGCTGGTGCTGCAGCCGCCTGTCAGTCCAGTCGTCCTGCGGCTGGCGGTGGATCTTCATGTGGGCGTTGCGGGACTTGATTTTGTAGAACATCCTGGGGGCAGGAGAAGTTCGAAAAGAAAAAAATTAAAAAAGAAAAATTCAAATGATGATGTGGAGGAAGGAGGAACCAACTTTTTTGGACCCGTAGCTGCTGGGTTTTATGAAGGACAGCCAGTTTGCTACACTGTTGTGAAATGACACAATTTCTCAGTTAGTCTATGGTTATATATGATTATTAATGATATTCATCTATTTGAAGACACTTATCACATGAATGAGTTCTTAATAATTATCAACAATGACTTAACAAGGGCTGCCGCCTCACAGCAAGGAGGTTGTGGGTTCTATTCCGGGTCTGGAGCCTTTCTGTGTGGTGAGTTTGCATGTTCTCCCAGTGTCTGTGAGGGTTCGCTTCAGGTTCTCCGGCTTCCTCCCACAGCCCAAGAACATGCAAGTGAGGTGAATTGAGAACTCTAAATTGACAGTAGGTGTGCGTGTGAGTACAAATGGCTGTTTGCCATTATGTGGCCCTGCGATGAACTGGCGACTTGTCCAGGGTGTCACCCTGCCTTCGCTCTATGACAGCTGGGAGAGGCTCCAGCAGACCCCCATGAACCTGAGTTCAGGAAGAAGTGGGTATTCAAAACGGTTTTGTTGGTTGGACTTAACAAGGTTGTATTTAACTGAATTTTAGACACAGCTGTTTTCAGAACAGGCCTGTGGTCCTCGGGTCCACCTGGTGCCAGCCGGCACCACGTTGTTGACCCCCTGCTGTATAGACTGCACACAAACCGTTGAACATTTGGAGTTTTTTTACACTTTTCGACTCACTTGCCACACAGCTTGCAGGGGAAAAAGCTGGTCAGCGGTGGCGCAGGAACCACCTCCTCCAGAGCGAAAGGTCTGTTCAGCGGCTGACAGGTGGCCGCAGCCTGACAGAAACAGCAGCGTTCAGTTAGCTGATGTGGCTTGAACAGGTGGCGTGAGTCTTATCTCTGAGGCAGAGCGTGACTAGACCATGCATAATCACGATGGAAGAATAAAACAGGAAGAGGGAAAAGGGGAAACAGTCAGACAAGTGAAGCTGAAAAGCCGCAGAGTGCTCAGCTCACCCTTGTTTGCTGCTCCAGTTCGCACTCCTGCCGCTCCTGCTCCTTCTCTTTCTCCTGCTTGTCATGCAGCTTCTTGCTCAGGTAATAATATTCAACGCACTGGGGCACCGTCTTTGTTCTCAACTGGTGCGCACACATACAAACACGCAAAAAAAACCACACAGTCAATCGGCTCTGCGGGCTGTCTAATATGTTTTTAGCATTGAAAAACAAATGAACTTGTGTTGGAGGGAGGAGCGCAGACACAATAACAGCTCAACTTGCACAAGTATAAACCTGTCATCAAACTGCAGTCATGCTTTCAGTGTGTCATTGTATTTCTGATATTTGACACATGACAGGCCTGGTGGAACATTTCCTTTTTGTTTTTCACTGACTAATTCAGCTGATTGAATCATCTAAAGGTGTTATAAGAAATTGGAAGATGTTTGGACAAAACATTTGTCTGGTTCGTTCAGAAAGACCAGTCGGAGGTTGTTACTAATTGTTAAGCCACACTTCCTGTGTGACTACACTTATGTCAGAATAAGACCAGCCACTTGGGGAAAAAACTACAACTACACTGACTACAGCAGATCTGTTTTGCAGCAACTATCCTCGCATTAACTCCTTCTACAACTTACTTACTTCCTCGTTCACAAATAAAGGGAGGCTGATTGGTTTTGAAATCTGATACACTTGTAAGATTGACTGAGAATGTTCTCTGGTTATCAAAATAGATGAGTGGTATTTCAGAGCTGGAATGTTAGCTAAGATCAATGGGGACTGACCAAATTCAGAAGGTCTCCGTGCTCAAATCAGTAGAATGATGAAAAACAGATTCTACAGATCTAGGACTGTCTGCAATTCCTCAGCTACCCTGTTTTTGTCTGTTTGGTTGGTTGGTTGGTTGGTTGGTTGATTGATTAGGGTTTTTGCTAAAAAGATGAGGATGAAATCTAAGCAATCCAGATTGAATGCGAGAGTTAAATGTCTAAACATCTGTGTACATATTTCACATTTGCTTTGCATCTGGCTGTTGCAATGTTTTTATTTGTTTGTTTTGTTTTTGCTTGATCCGTTCACTTTTTTTTGGGAGAAAAAAAAAGCATCCTTGCTGACATAAAGAGGCTTGATACATGAGCTTCTTGCATAAAGAAACGTGAAAGGGAGTGGCTTCGTACCATTTTCTGTATGAGTGGAAACTCCTTGCCGTACGTTTGCAGAGCTGCACTGAAGAGGCTCTTTTCAGCTTCGGTCCAAAAATCACTACCTACAGAGACAAAGAGGAGGGCGACGGGGAGAGAGGCCAAGAGGAACAATGAAAGCAAATACCAGCAGGTCATGGGACCTGCCCTGCAGCCAAGTAACACAAGCCTTGCCTGAGCAATCAAACATGTAATGCCCTGCAGCTCAGGAGAGGATGAGCTTCAGGGCAACTGCGACTGTTTGCTCTGGCGAGGCGTATCAAGCGGTGCCCTGCAACTCAAGCTCGGTCGAAGATGTTGCAGCTGAATGTAAGATGTCCAAAGTCAACATTGGAACTCATCCCTAAGGGTTCAGTTCAAAGGTCAAGGTCAAAGTCACAGGTTTACCTGAGTAATGGTAGTCTCCTGTCAGCGAAGGCTGTGAGAACAGCAACTTCTCCAGTGTGGCCTGCACAGGAGAGGAGGGCAGACAAGAGGGAGAACCGACAGACAGGTGAGGTCGGTGAGGTTTTTAAATGAATATTGGAGAAGAAAGGAAGTATGAAAGAAAATTTTTAGTAGGATAATAATTTGTACTAAGCTGACAGAAAAGAAACAATCAAAGGGATCATATTTACCACTGTGTCCCCGTGGCACAAGTGCAGACAGTGTAACGCAAGCTCCGTGTTACTGCCCCCTCCTGGTAAACAACTGGAACTACACATGAACAGAAGCTTCTCCACTGTGGGCAAAGGATAGGAGAGTTATTTTAATGGTGCATCTTCCACGAGGAGCATCAGCAGAAGACATAATCAGCAGACACTTTTCTATTATTGAAAAAAAAGGTCCCTGAAATTATTGTTTCCTCCAATTAAATCAAGAAAAATGGAAATAATTGTTTTTGGCAACAGAGAGACAAGGGCTGCTGTTTATACATTGAGTCTATGTCTTTAGAAGGTCAAGTATGAAACCTTGGTGTGTTGAAGGACTCAGATGTGACCTTCAGCAGTCATATCAAGTCAATCACTAAACCAGCCTTCTATCAGCTTCAGAACATATCCAGAGATACTGAATCATATCTACAAAAGATCAAGAGAAGCTAGTTCACACAAATGGAACGAGCTACCAAGTGAAACAAGGTCAGCCATCAGATGTTCAGATTTAGAAATGTTGACTGAAACCCTTCCTCTTTACTTGCCTATGGGTGAGTGAGCTCTTTTTAAGCCCAGTTCTTGAATTCATCAAGGTAATTGTTTCAATAGTGGATTTTCATTAGCAAATCATTGAGTCATTTCTTTGCAATATTTTTAATTCAGTTTTAACTACATGCGTGCATGACTGTGTCATTTTCTTTCTTTTTCATTTTTTTCCAATTTTCGTTCTACTTTAAATTGTACAACTTTAAATTGTTTAATTTATGTATGGAATGTAAAATACCAATACAGCTGCCTTGCCTGACTTTGCCTATTAGACGGTAAGCAACATAATTGTAGAAAATATCATCTTTTTCAGTCTAGTTTTTGCCTTTAAAATGGCATTTCTAGTGATGCTGTTTCCATTTTGACTTTTTTTTTCTGAGGCCTTGTACCTTTTTCTTGTAAGCCGGTGCTCTCTTTTAGCTCATCCCATGGTTTCCAGAGCAGTTGTTCAGAGCACGACTCCTCCGCTGGAGGAAACATCTCAGGCCCATTCACAAAACATTTGGGAAGCTCTGCCTGGAAATCAGGGCCCACATTGACACGCCTACGTAGGAGGGAAAGAGGTCAGTAAAAACTGAAAGTGAAACTGATTGTCATTTCGTTATGCAAACAATAAAACATTAAATCAAGATAACTGCACCAAGGCATATTTGTGGAAGCAATGCCTTTAAAAGAGAAATGCATGACCAAAGAAGCTGAATTCTACTTTTCTTTTTTTTACATATTGCTCCAATAAATTATAAATAAAAATTCAGTTAACGTATTCTGTTAGCGTTTCACTCACGGCAACACACCACCCTCATCTTCTTCCTCTCCTCGTGCAGCTTCTGCCTCAGCGTGAAGGAGAAGCTGGACCGATGAGTAGAGCCCCTTGCCCCTGCGTGCAGGGTTGAGGAGGGGTCGAGGAGTGTAGTGGCTCCTCTTTTCACCTCTGCTAGAGTGAAGGACGCTGGGAAATGGAGTCCCAGTGTAGCTCTTTGTGGGTTGGCGCTACAAAAAATATAATTAGAGGAGTTACAGCTACTGTTACTAAATAATAAATTTAAAAATGTTTGCATATATAAAAAAAAAATTCTAATCGGTATTTGATTTCTAAGAACATCAATTTTTTTTAATGTTAGGATGGGTTTAAAGTTACAGTTAGGCTACCAGGTAGCTCTACCCTAACCATCATCCATCATTTATAAAGTATGGATACACAATCAAAATACACATAATGCAAGTGCTTAACTTTAAGTAACTGTGTCTACAAATGGCTTCATATCATATATGTATGTAGGAACAATGCTTTGCAAATTGTTGATATATTAACCAACATGTCACTAACTGCTAAAAAGGTGTCGTCATTACGGTTTTTCTGGTAATTATTGTGTAGTTCTTTAAAGATGTGAATGTGCATGTCTTCAGATGCCTGAACCAGTAAATGTGCTTAAGCTGATTAAATAGACAAACAGTTTCCTGACATATTTAGCATTGTCTCTAAGGAAACTCCAACAAAACCTTTTTGTTTGTCTTTTTCACACTGTGCTTCCACTCCAGCATACCAACAATAAAAACAAAGACTGTGGTTTTGGAAGCAGTAAGACAGATCTTTTTTAGTTAAGCGTCTATCTTTCCACCCACGGTGGCATCGCAGCCACTCTTCATTCCCCAGGCTCCTGCGAGTTAATGGAAGAGTGACAACAGTGCATAAGCCTGTCGACCTCAGTGCGGAAACACAGCTTGTAGGTACATTTTGCGCACATACAGAAGATCCTCAGCAGCGCTGGATTCCCTTTTAGTTTCGTCTACTTTACTTTCAGTCTATACCGCTGTATATATTGAAATAAGATCTCACATATCTGTTTTCTTTGTGTTAAGCCCTACCTCCAGCCGCATGTGCTTTGAATCAGTGGACCCGTTCTGTCCTCTGTAGATCAACATGTAGGGAGACGTCTTGTCCACCTGTTCAAAATGTTGAGACTGAACAGGGGGGAGATGAGCCGACACATTCACAGATGGGCTAGTGCAAGGACCATGGGAGTTTGGTGGGAGAAGGGTTGTCAGGAATGATGGCTCTTTGCTCTTGAGGACATTTTGTGAGGCTAGAAAGAAAAAATGAGAATATCATGTTGGCATCGTGAACCAATCAACACAAAAGAGGTAGTTGATGATGAGCTTATTGATCATCACGCCACACTGCGCAACATTTGCTTTTCAACTTTGCACAACCTAGTGCCAAAGTTCCCTGTTAGCGCTGGTTTCAATTGTGACATAAAGAAAGTCATTTGCATAGAGGAAATGGTAAATTTCAAATGCTCACCTTCCCAAACCCACGTCAATTCTCATAAATTTACATGCAGGCAACCGCCGGTTGGGTTTTTTTTTTTTTTTTTTTGAAAGGGGGCGGGTGATCAGAAAGCTTAATCCCCTTCATTCTTTCCCAATGAGGTGGTGTTTATGGCTTGTTTGTAAAATCACCATGCAAAAGCAGCTCAAGTATAACCTCTCAAGTCTCTGAGCACATCCGGAATAGAAAACTCCAAACTCCCTTTGTTTCCATATATATTGGCTTACTGAGTAAATAGATATGCAATGGGTATAAGCAAGCTGCTTTGAAAAAACCTTGGAAGAACGAGGAAGCAACAAGAAATGACTGCTCCAAATGAGATTAGCATGGATGCTGCACAAGCCACAGTTTTTTCAGAATGGCATTTTCATATTGAAATAAAAAAGGCACAGGAGGCTTTTGTCAGAGGGCAAAAATTTTGCTTTAATCCTATACATAGCAACTAGCCAGTGGGCAGCACCATGTGACTGACAGATAGCAGACCCAATCACCTTCCAAGTCCTGCCCCTTAAATCTCAACTTTTTCTGTGAGCTCATTTTCTAGTGGACACGTTTGATGATTATAAATGATGAGTTGAATTATTATGATGATTTGATGAAAAAGAAATTTGCCACTTCTCAATTCTGCTTACAACCACCCAGACGCTCACCCACTTACCTCTCAGGTTGCTCTTCATGTTGCCCAAGTTGGCCGAGGACTGTGGGTAGCCGTGTGCCAGCAATGGCAACTTCCAGATCATCCCAGAAGTATGGATGGGAGGAAGAGTCTGAAGGTGGGGAGTGAAAAACTGGAGAGCACTGATGGCTTCGCCGCCCTGGACGACAGAGTGTCCGGCGCCCCTGAAGACGCCGGGGGAGTCTGTTTTGGAGGGGGAGTAAGAGGGAGCGGGTCGGGGTGTGGGAGGAGGACTGAGAACAGAAGACATGAGGTGGGACGGCGTGGGTGGAGAGGGGAACGATGCCAGAGACGAGGGGTGAGCGGGTGAGGAGGAGGAGATGGCGGGCAGGTAGGAATCAGAATCGAATGCGCAGCTGTGCCTCGACTTGGCAGATCCAGGGCTTTCTGCCGCCCTTGGCCCAAAGTCCCAGCCCAGGCCGGAGGAATCGACGCTGGAAATCACGGGGAACCTTTTCTTCCGCTGGCTGAGGAAGGCGTCGGAGAAGGAGTCCAGCTTCTGGGGGTACGTCCCACAGGTGGCGCCGGTGGGTGACCTCTGCAGTTGGTGGCACCCCGAGGCTGAAGCCAGAGTGTCGGTCATCACTTTCCACCGGCCCTCCCCGGCCTGAGCGGAGGGCGACCCATTGAGCCAGGGGGCTTCAGGCTCTGCTGGTTGAAACTGATCCTCGCCGGATCCACAGCTGGAGCCGTAATCCTCTTCTCTGGACAAGTAATTGTCACTGACTCTGGAATCGGTCCTGCAATAATCCAAACTGCTGTCGC
The DNA here is from genome assembly GCA_009823395.1 of Thamnaconus septentrionalis. Lineage (NCBI taxonomy): Eukaryota > Metazoa > Chordata > Actinopteri > Tetraodontiformes > Monacanthidae > Thamnaconus > Thamnaconus septentrionalis. The sequence goes on from CM020503.1 coordinate 9,381,557, forward strand.
TGAAGCTCCCTGCCAAGCCTCTGTTGGAGGACCTGGCCTCCCTCTCGTAGGCCGCTTCGTCTTTCGCTTCAAAGCTGAACTGGCTGTAAATATTGCTCGCGCCTTTCACCTTGCGCCTGATTCCGTCGGCGTTGGCCAGAAAAGCGTCACTGGCGGCGCCGTAGCAGCTCCTGTCGCCGTAAAAGTCGTCCCCGGTGCCCGTGAAGCTCTTGTCGTCCTCCCAGACGTCCCCTTCTTTTTTGATAGTGCCGTACCAACCGTCTGCAAAGTGGCCTCCCAGCCCAACCTCGTGGTCCAGGTGGTCCCCCAGGGGTCCCCCTCCATCCACATTTGGGCTCAGCAAGGCCCTCTCGCAGCCACCGCTCGCCCTCCGCACGTCAGGGGAGCTACCGGAAGTCATGAACGAGCTTGCAAACTCCTTCTCTCTGCTTCCATATTGTTCCAGCAGGTCCACGGCAGGAGGAGAAACGTATCCCTGTTTGGGGCTCTGAAGGCCAGGAAGGGTGATGTGGAAGAAGGGGTGATGGCGATGGTGGTGGCTGGGGAAGGACTGGCTGGATGACTGATCATCCATGGCGGCGCGCTCGGGTAGTCAGAGTAGCTGACGGTGAAAAACAGAAGAAAGTGGCAATTGAAATAATAGATAAAGGTCACTCATACCATAACAATGTAAAATTATTTTTATCATATTTACTGCGTGAGTTTTTGAGACCTCAATTTTATGAACATGATTTTGGGGATCATAGAGAAGAATTAAAATAAATAAATAAATAAATAAATAAATAAATAAATAAATAAATAAAAGCTACTGTATATATTTTTCATGTGTGGAACTACTACAATGTTAATTTTCACTTTCCTTTGCTTTTATTTATAACATCTTTTACCATTACATTTAGCTTTTTTGTATATCCCTTCCTACTATAACTTTATTATATGGCAACGCTGATTAAGCGCATGGTATGTTATGAAGTAACGAAAACACTTCTCCAAGTAACAACCGTACAATAGATGCACACAGCTGGGTCTGTTTATTTCCTCTGAGACATGCAGCGAGGAAATCATGTCATAATCCGCCTTGGTTAGGTTAATGAATGTGCAAGCATGACTTTGCACTTCACGTTTAATATTAATACAAGCATACATAAAGTGACAGGTTACTATTATTTAATCATTTTGCGGCATCCACGTTGAGAAGCCCGATCTACATTATGTCTACCTCAATACAAACACACAGAGACTTTTTCAATAACTCGATTATTCTGATTAACAACTCAAATACCAACTAGACTGGAATTAACTAGACGTTATTATTTCATTTCTGTGAAAATGAAATAATGCTTGTTCTTGTGTCTCAAAATGAAATCGATGTGAGAAAAACTTGCCAAAACCAAATTTATTAAATGCAATGCAAAAATACTATGTTATAAACAAAATTTGATTTATTTATTTATTTACTTACTTATTTATTTATTTTAAAAACATCTTTTTGAAGGGTTAATAAACATCTCAGTTGCCAAAAAAAAAAAATGCTGGACATTATTTGATGGGTGAGACTATACATGGCTAATATATGGAATTCAAAGCTAAGCTGTGATGTTTTCTCAATTTTCAAATCAGAAGTTTTGATCCAGACTTCAGCAGAGCGGCCTCCCTTGTTACTAATCAAATAAGTCCACAGATCGGCAGATAACAGGATGACACTGTACACTGAATCCCACTCTGTAAACCAGGTGTCCACGAGGTGGTTTCAGAGAGCAGAACTGGAGCAGGAAAAAAAATGTTTAAAATCTAAAGAAATACTGTGACCTTGAAGTCAAAATTTAAAAAAAAGAATGAATTATTGATCAGTTAATGTGTGACTGCACTACAGGAGCAACGAGTCTGGGATGCACGGGAGTTTGTTCTGTCTGTGTATCAGGCAGCCTCAAGTCAAGCAAGGTCTCAGTTTCCGGCTGAGTCACAAAATCAAAATTCGTAAAAGCAACGATTAAAAAAAAACAACCCACACAATAGACATATAAGCAGCGATTTCTGGTGGCCTGACCTGATTCATTTCACCGCCATGCCAATGTTATTGACCCGCCACGTTCAAACGTTCAAACGTTCAAACTTTCAACTGCATCTCGTGGCTGCTCTTCCCTGCACATTAAATTGTTTTTGTTGCAAAAAGCTGCATTGGAAATGATGGTGATCATTCAAAACGAACTGGCAGATGATGCAGTTTTCTGGTTGATTTTTAATCATTAATTAACCATTAAAATTAGTTTTCACTGAAAATGTGCCCGGTTGAGGAGAAATCTGAAAATGATCATCTGAAAGTGCCGCTCCTGCAAGCCAACGCAAGCCGAGGGCAGGACCTCTGAAGGCTTTGACAATCTCATGTTTATGTACACACATATACAAATACACCAATACATGTATATGTATATATAAAAATATATATATACATACAGTATGCATGTATATAGATAGTTTTCTGTTGTTTTCTGTTTGCTCTCTCAAATCTCCTGTGTATCTTCACCACAACCACACTGAGCGCTAACTAGGACAATGAGTCAAAGAGAGAGAGAACAAAAGAAGATAAGCAATGACAAAGTACGAGTCTGTTTTACCATTTCTTCAGTGCCCTCAGTTTCCTTCTCAGCCAAACTCGTCATCTTCGACTCCTGCCTTTCCTCCTCTTTTCCTTCATCGCTCTCTTGACTTCTTACTTGCTTTTTTTAACTCTTCTCTCTCTTCACTGTTCACCTCCCTTTCATCTCTCTCTCTCTCTCTCTCTCTCTCTCTCTGACTGTGTGTCTCTTTGCCGTACAGGATTTCAGAGCGCAGACGCTCATGCAGGTGTCAGAGCGACCAGCGGGTAGTGATGCTGTCTCTCTTGCCTCGTCGACGGCGTGCTAACCACATCCTGAGGAAACAAACGCTGACGGCTCTCCCTCCTTTCAGCTATCTTTATCTCTCTGCCCCCCCCTCCCCTCCCCCACCACCACCACCCTTCCCTCCATCACAGAGGTGTCTCTTTCCATTCTGGTCGCTCTCCACGTCTCAGTGTGCACCCAACTTTTAAATTTATCTGTCACCGCTTTACCCCCCACCCCCCTTCCCTCCCTCCATATCTGCTTTTTTCTGCTCCTTCATGTCTCTGCCATCCTCGCCCTGTGTGACCTTTGTGTTTTCCGTGGTCTGTGTCTGCCGTCTTTTCTGCAGCCTCATTCCCTTTTGATTTTTTTGAGCAAAAAAAAAAAAAAGAGACGCAATAAACCTTTGGCCCGCGTTTACGAGCAGAGGAGTTTGATTCCCTTTTCGCACCACGACCTCTTCAGCTGCACACGCAGGCATCGGCGGGGCCTCGTCTGCTTGGTGCCGTAAACATTTTAATTTTCCTGGCATTTTCATCACACAGAAAATACTTTCAGTTGGAGTGCAATGTCTAAAGCAGAACAGATCAAGATTCACCAACCAAGTCAGCTGACAGGAAGCGAGAGAATGAAACAGGATGAAAGACAACAACACATGAACTAAAAGGTTCAGGGAACCCTCGTGCACCCTGCCAGACCCTCCCACTACCACACACACACACACACACACACAAACACCTTGAGCGTTTCCTTTCGCCTGTCTAACTTATTGTGTAATCTTAAAACCTGTACGGTCACAGATAACAAATGATAGACAGGACGAAGGTCAAATGTCAAAGCTGAATTGTATTTCAAATACACACACACACACACACACACACACAAATGCAAACAAACACACATCATCAAGTTAATAGTATAAAATCTAGCGTTTCTCATTGCCACTAATTCAACATGTTCAATTAGCTGTGATCCATCAGCTGCTATAAATAAGTCAAACTGCACCTTTATGTGCAAGAGTTTTTTTTCACCTGGTAAATTCAGTGAGGTCTTCTTTTCAGAACAACTCTGAGACGGCGTGCAGGAGGCGCACGTACAAGCGCTGCAGCCCCCTTCATGCACTGAAGCAGCAAACCAACTAAAACCCTCAACACAATGCGTTCACACTTCAGCATTTCAAAAAGCAAGCTCCCCTCAGAGGAGGACAATAACCATTTTACCTGCACATTCGTAATCCCAGAGAAATGAGGGGGGGGGAGAGTGGGCTCGTGAAAGTGAGAGAGACGCAGTGTAGGTAGGAGATCATGGTAATACTGAGGTCACTTGTACAGTGAGACTACTTTGCATTGCTGGAAACCACTTATCAGGCGTAATAAATGGAGATGTGGTTACCTGTCTGGCACAGCAACCACACTATCAGCATATCAGAGCAGTTTTTCTCCTCCATCCACCGCTGGTTAACTTGAGGTCAAAGGTGGCCGGTGACCTTGACCTCCTCAGATTAAAGGCTGCCCATCCCTGCATGTTTTCACTTGCTGCACGTTGTTGAATCACCGCGAAATAAGACATGAGATAAATCTCCAAGTGCTGCTATCATAACACGCACGTGCAGCTGTTCTATTATTTCAGGTATGTCGATAAACCTTCAAGGCAGCCAACATGTCAATCAATCAGCCGCGACTTGTGTCGCTCATTCAGATGTTATTTGTCCGTGACGACAGGAGCTGTGCAGCCAGACGCAGCAGTGGGGGAGAAAAAAGTTTTCACTTAAAATTTAAAATCATCTCAAATATTTTCATGGATAATTAGCATTTTTTTTCACAAAAGGTGCGGCTGCATTAGAAAGACATAAACAACTGCAATGTTTTTTCTTTATTTTTGTTGCTAATTGTTACTGGGGAAAAAAATGAATTTGTGTCCTCTTGTAAATGATTGTACTTGTCCTGGACGTGTCACAAGGGGCATTCAGTTGCTGAAACATCCAGTTTTTGACCTGGATGGAAAAGTTGCACGTTGCAGGCCTGGTTTTATTGAAGACGGTACTAAAAAGAAATTGTACTTGGACACTTTTGAGTGATTCGGAATACAATGTATCGCAAATGCAAGAGGGGTCCAAAAGCTTTTTTCTATCACTGTGCACCATACGGACTGCTGTCACTACAGCAGCGAGGCCCGAGAATAAGGCTCCGCAGTCAACTTCATCACACCTGAAAAAAAATCTGCTGTTTTAACATTTCACATGTACATTCACCATGCCAGTATCTTGAAACCAGCAACAAATCCAACTCAGAGGGTCTGGAATCCTGCTCAGTGCAATTACATCATAACTCTCTGGATGAATTCAGGAATAAAAGGCAGCTGGAGCCGAACGCATGGCAATTTTAAAAAAAAGAAAACACTGTTACAGGGGAATACGTCGTAAACAATGAAAGCGATCTCTCTGTGCAAGCTCAAGTTCGTCAAGGCACCGTTTGGCCTTGAAGTGCACCTTAACTGTGTATCCTGTGCTGTAACTTTGAGAGACTTTGTGTGAATGAAACAGTGTGTGGGGATGGAAGGGTTGAGCGGAGGAGTGCGTACGGGGGAGATGCTTCTCTCGTTCTCTCTCAAATTCACCGTAAAAACCTGCGGGAGCAGAGGAGGGGGGGAGACAGATTTACACTTTGGGACTTTTTTTTCAGTCTCCTCATTTCATTTTCTTCTCTGAGGTGTCTTTCCGTCTCATGAAGGTGATGGCGGGAACGGGGGTTGCGAAGCGGGATGACTTTGAACGACAAAAGTCGTCGAGGGTCATGCAAGTTAGCCGCGCCGACCCGGAGTAGCTCAGTACAAGTTATCAAACTGGCACCGCCAAATTTGTGTTTCTTCGACAGTTCTGAAAAATGCAAGACGACTTTGAGAAAGGTGTGAGTGAGTCAGGCAGAGTTAAGACAGGGATCTGTGCACGGCTCTTGCACGAAAGCGTAGCTTATCGCTTGCCGAGCAGAGCTTGTTGTCGTTGATAACAAACACATACGTGGACTCGACACCAGCGAGACCCCCAGAGATCCACTGCAGCCGGGAAAGCGGGAAAGTCCGACAAAAAAATAAAGAATGTGGTGACAGTCAAATAGTCTTTGTTCATGCGTTGGGGGCTTTTAAGCGCTAAACGCAGCAGGACAGTAAATGTTCAAGACTTGTTTGACAGAAAATAAAAACTGCCAATTTCACAGCAACATATAACATGATTAAAGTTTCTAATTGTACAGCTCAAATGAGTTACAAATAGTTGACTGCATTCTCTTGAGGAGGTCAGCCATGATCGGTTCGGAATTCATTCACACTGGAAGCATAAAAAAGTTTTGTTTTTTTTTACTGTCCAAACATTTTTGCCCTAAAAATACACACTTCAGGTTGCAGCTTATGAATATAATGCGACAGGTCTGATGACAAGTTTTTAAACGAAATGACAAAGTAACTGCTTGACGTGTTAAAAGAACCTTGAAGAAATTTGATGATGATAATTTGCCATTTGAGTTTGCGACTAAAAACACATTTTTAAATCCAAACACCTCTTAAGTGCTCAGAGATGCGACAACAACGTACTGCAAACACAGAATATTTGTATGCTGCATTTTTCACACTGAGAAAAATGTACTCCAACAGCCTGGTGTCAACGGCTGTTGATTCTTTGGATGAATATAAATGAATTACCTGCACCAATAGGAACAAAATGAATTAAATGTATTAGTATTAGTATTTTGGACTTGATGCACTGATTTTCTTTTTGTGCTGTTTCATTTTGTCTTGATTTATATTTTCATAATGAATGTTTACTGTAGCATTGTGGGTCCTTGAGAAATTCAATTTTGATTCTCTGTGTGTGTTACACATATCGCAGATTTGACATTAAAGCTACCTTGACCTTGACATTGACCTTAACAAAACCAATTATCCCCCTCCCAGAGTGGACACTGCTGATTGATCTTTTCCTGCAACTGTTTGTCGACGCCAGAATGTCGACGCCAAAACCAGCACCTTCTCATAATCAATATCACCATCAGGATCAAAGTGCAAAATATATGCGTCGTGTGTCGGACGGCAGAAAAGAAAATGTTTTTTCTAACTGCCGTTGAATCGTCCTGTTTAATTACCAAAATATCTGTCAAAGGATTTTTGAAGCAAATTAAATTTAAAAAAAACGTCTCATTTGGTCGAAGCAACTTCAAGTTTCTGACATCATATGGATACTGAAGGATCGAGATGCTCAACCTTCTAATAAATCGGCTCGGTGACTCATGTATCCTATGGACAACACACACACACACACACACACACACACACACACACTGTGTTTCTGAAAGCGTCGCCTGCTGTCATACACTTTTCCAGTTTTCCAGTTTTAGAAACAAACTGTTGCTTTTAACACGCCGTTCATTTGAATTATGATATATCAGACTGGGTGGCATGTATTTGACACCAGTTGGAAATCAGAAAATTAAAAAAGGAAATGAAAAAAATAAATCTTTGCCAAACCAACCCTGCCAAAAACTGGTGTAAATAAATAATCCTGCTTTGATAATATTTTGGGTGCACCTTGTACTTCATAACCCCCCAGAACCTCATAACCACCCGTTCCTGACTGAACTCCTATTTCCAATTAGTGCATTGAAATATCAAGGTACAAAAATCTGCATCAGCGGTATCAACATTAAACATTAAAGACCTTCAATGTTTAAAGACAGTTGCTCATTTTCACTGCGTGTCGCATTTGAAGCAAAACAAAGAGGGGTTGCACGGAGCAGCAGCAGCAGCAGCCCGCAGACTTCAACGGTTTGCAAGGGAGACACCAGTCAGCCGCGAGTGACGACTGTTGTCTGGATATGCCAGTGGCAGCTTCACGGCAAAGCAAAGGAAGAAAAATCCAGGAAAAAAAAGGCAAACGACACGGAGGCCACTTGCAAGGCAAATCGAGGTGGAAAATCTGCTCTCCGACTAACATACACAGAGGGTGCGTCAAAAAAAAGTCAAATCCATCATCCACAACCTGAAGTCAAACACTGTGAAGACGCTTCTCTGCATCGAGGCCATTGTAACATCAAGGCAGAGCTGTGAAGCTGGCCGCACATCCACACCAATGGTGGAAAAATGTTTTCGGACGTCCTTAAAATGTATTAATCCCAATTATTATCATCAAATATTTGCCAGATATTTTTTGGGGGGCTGCATGAGGGGTTCACAAACAAATTTAAATTATTGTGTTGTTTTCTGTTGATAAGACAAAATAAGAAAAACACATTTGTGTAGGTCTCGTACTCTGGACGTCATCTTGCTGAAACATTCAGTTCTGTGCTGGACGGGACAGTGCATGTGCAGCACGTGGATTAATGAGAGTGACTGAACTGAAGTAAAATGCACTTGGAGACTTTAGACTGACTCTTAGTGAAATACAGTACATCACAAATGCATGAGGTGTCCAAAAAAATTTTCAACCACTGTTGAACCATAGTTCGTACAATCACGGCACCTGTGCAACCATATAGAGCCTGAACGCATCTGGAAGAAGAAGAAGAAGAAGAAGAAGAAGAAGAAGAAGAAGAAGAAGAAGAAGAAGAAGAAGAAGAAGAAGAAGAAGAAGAAGAGGATCCACAGATATGTTTGCCTCTGGCACCTGTACCGCCTCAGGCTAAACTCCAGGGAGGAGAATATCATATTTCATGTCGTATAAGCCTCAATTTTCTTTGTGTTTTTGTCCGCTAACGTCTTGCATTTTATTCACGCGTTTTGGAACTCACTCCTTGCAACTTTTTACAGCACTTGACTTTTCTTGCACAATACGATTGATAAAAACAATAACCGCGAAACATGTACCACTAACATGCAGCCTGCTTCAAGCTTCTTCCGTTTCCTCACGTCGCCCACTTATCCCAACTAGGACTGGAAGGCCTTGAAGCAGCGAGACTTCAGACATTCAAGGATAAACAGCTCGACACACACACATCAGATCAAGCGGTTCTGCTTCTTTTGGCTTTTGTTCTACAGTTTAGCAGTGAAAATACAGTTTCACTTGTTTTCAGTGTTGCTTTCTCTATCAGGCCTCGGTTGGCGCTAAAGTTTGGCTAAGCCTCGCAAAGCGGCTGTTGCCCTCATTCTGTCTGCAGATGTCAAACGAGGTCATAAAAATCAAATGAGGGTCAAACAATCGCGCTTCATATAAGACTGAATAACGCATTTGCCTACAGAATGACAATGGCGTTCGGGGAAAAAAAGGTTTCTTCAGAGGAAAATAACGCTACAGGTAGGTCTGTTCCAGGCCTAGGCGACATGATGCATTGGCCTCGTTGTCAGCATTTAAAAATATCAATGTTTATGTATCAACATGATGGTAAAAATCATTCACAAAGGTTCAGATACGTTCTGCTGATTCAAAGAGCATTTGCGTTGGACTCATGTTGCTGCAGTGTGTTTGGTGTAAACGTGACTACATATAAAGTAACGACACATAAATGTTACAAGCAAAGCTGAGCCCCAGGAAAGTGCACCACATTAAAGTACACTTTTTCCTGGCCAAGAAAAAAACACTGCCTTTGACAGTTAACACTGCCTTTTGCATAATTTCTTAATTAGTGGGCTCATTTTACATTCCACAGAAGTATAGGATGAAATGAACAACTAATCTTGTTGGATTATAGTTGAGGCGAGGGAAAACACGTCAAAGTCAGCTAAATTCCATTAAAGGTCATTGACAATTTCACTTCGTCTAAACGCAAAATATAGAAATAAAGACTTGAATCACTTCCTAACTCTCAGTTTCAGTGGCCAATTGCTTCACAATGTAAAAGTCCGGTTGAATTTCTAAAATCCCAAAATTCAGGAGTTGGGTTGAGATCTGTTCAAACTTGGGAGAGAATGTTTTTTTAAAACTGACTTATTTGCAACTTTTGGTGAAATTTAACAGTTAAGAACCTAGAAGCAAGGCAACGCGTTGTAGCAATGTGTGCGCGTGCATGTGTGCTGACTGTAGCTGAACACGTTTTAGCCATAAATCACTCAGATTTCAGATAAACTGAGGAGAAAGAGAAGCAGAATTGTCTCAACTCTTACCTGCTCAGTTGTCATAACGGTGAGAGAGTCGTCACTGGTGGTAAAATTCATGTGTGTGTGTGTGTGTGTGTGCAAGTGTGTCAGACCTGCAGGTTAGGCAGACACGTGTGTGAGAAAGGGGGAGGGGAGAGTGACAACAAACAAGAGAGAGAGAGAGGAAGAAGAAGAAGGGGGAGAATATCGCTTCGCTGAGTCCGTCGTACAGTTGATCTTTTGGTTGGCCTTTCATCCCGCTTGTGATAATGTCACCCCGTGCGCGTGTGTGTGTGTCATAATGCATAATAAGGTATGAATGACACACACAGACAGTATAGATGCAAATGTACATAAATATTGTTGATGTATTGTTTTATATTTTATATATACAGATTAATAGTTGCTATATTATATATATTTTAGCCAACATTAAAAGTATTTTTCATCTGGAGCCTCAGAACTTTCAGGTAGGGCATAACATACATTTAAAATTTGCACCGACTGCTAAACTTATTATCTCATCTTTTCATTCATTGACACTGTCGGTGTGGGTTCAGTCTAACTTCAGCAAATTTTCAATGGCTGTTGAGATTTTTCTTCAATTGTTATTCTGTTTCGTGCATTTGAAGTAAATGCAAAGACTTGCTGTCATTATAAAAGATATTCAAGGAGATTGTCACATGTAAATGTCTGCCAAGACAATCTTGTCTTCCCCATCGTCAGGTATTGAGTCTCAGAAGGAGAGGTGTGTTGGTAGTTCGAGGTGGACCTGATCATTTGTGTTCTTGCTGAAGACGTAGCAGGATATAATTTGAGTGAACTAAAATGAAATGAAATTAGACCAATCAATTTAAAATAAACATCAAGCGCCACAGCAGTATTGAGGGCTTTCGACAGTCTTGTTTAATTGTAAGGGTAGTATGGGCTTTGTCATGCTTTTTATTGTACTTTTACTACATGCACTGCTTCTTGTGTGCACATAGATGTAATTTTGCGTCTTCTTTTCCTAACATATATCATGCCAGGTATGATACTATTATTCAACGGACTTTGCATCACAAAAGTAAGAAAGGAAAACACTTGCTCGTGCCATTACACTAGGTAGACCTGGAACACGTCCTGGTTTTCAATGACTTACTACAGCGTTTTTCAGCCTTTTTTGAGCCATGCCACATTTTTTACACTGAAAAAAACCCACAGCACACCAACCAAAAATATTATGAAATGACGCTTTTCAGCCTTATAATAGTAAGATATTCAGTCAATGTGAAACATGGGTCTGTTTAGATGCAAACAAAGCTAATATCCTGGGAGGAATTGAGGGAGAAAAATAGGTTTACATTCCTTTTAAAGCACAGTCACTCCACAATGGAATTTCATTACTTTCAAAGACCAATTAAGTGAAATTGGATCATTTTTCACAGCACGCCTGACATTATCTCACTAATGTGTTGCAGCACGGTGGTTGAAAAATACTGGCTTACTGTAAGTGTCATTTGAAATTTCCATTTTAAACACCAACTGACAGATTTTTTTTCTCACTAAGACACATTTTATATACAAATCTGGAGAGACACATAGAACATGCTTCGAACTTCTTCGGCAGCTCTCTACGCAATTATTTCTGGAACTTCCCCAGAACAGGCAAAAACTGGAGGTGTGTCAACTCTAGGTTTTTGGTCTAGGTTCCTTTTCTGTTGGCGATGAAAAAAATAATAAATAAATCTTTCAAAAGAAAGATCCTGAATTTTACATTTGTCATTCATTTTTTGATTTGTTACTAATTGAAAGCGTGAATCAGTGAATTTATGGCAACATGGCCAAGCAATGTTAATTACAACAGTGATTTTTGAAATATGAGGCCGTTTTTTTAATAGGGGCAAGACCTTTTACTTGCACATCTAAACCTGTCCTTTATGAGAAGTCAGACTGGTTACAGAGGCATGTTCATGCATGTGAGACCCACCCTGTACTGTACACCAAGGTAGCACAGTTTGGAGCGCTGAGCAGGAGACAGGAGCCAAATGCACGGTTCCCCTATAGAAAGGTGAACAAATACTCAGTGGGCTGTATTTTTACTCTGTGCGGGGGGAAAGGTTTACAAGCTTGACGATAGCAAACAACGAAGGACTTGGAATCACTGAAATAGTAATTCTAACTCGTATGTTCTCTTTAGGGAGAAAGATGCCAAAGTCATTCTCAGGTTCTCAGCGTACTCAGAAAATGATTTGATCAGAGTACGGAGAAAATGATGGGGTTATTTCAAGGTTCAATATGTTTCCATTCAGTAGCATGGAATGAAAGCCAATGACAAAGAGTTTGTGTTCCTGTCAATGTGTTTGTTTGTTTCTCCCATATGATCTCACATGGCTTCCATACAACTACTACATCAGGGTAAAATCCCTCGAACCTGAGCAGAGCCACGTTCTATACGTGATGGAAACAATATGCTGGCTTCCTGCAGGTGGACCTGCTCTTCATCAGAACAGCAAATGAGAGCATGGCAGGTGTGTATTTTTAGTGGCTTTATCTTACTGAGAACACTTGTAAATGAGTCTCTCCATTTATGCTCAACCCCTTCAGCAACAGCTCACGGCTCGTAAATGCTGTGCATTAAACAAGGCGAGCGAAGCCGAAAACACAGACGTGTGCAGAGATGTACTTGTCCTCTGTTAACAGAAAACATGCAAGTGTTGGGCGTGTGCTGAATTGTTAAGCTGTTTGGGACATTACGCAGGGTCTGGTTTTAAAAACCAAAAAAAAAGATTAGTTTCTTAAATGCAGTGTTTTATGATGTTTTATTACAAGGGAGAAAAACACAAAGCCTCGCCTCTCTATAGGTTTCATTGAGAGCTGATTAAAAGGTCACCGTGATGTAAATGGTGCGTGTGTGAGTGTCACACTCAGACTGAGAGTCGGTCATGAGTGTGCACGGCGGTGGATGAGGCGGTGGTTGGGTTTCACAGCGGCAGCGGGGGAGCACTGACAGGTGCTGAGACGGCCTCTGATTCCCGTTATCGCCGACTTCAAACCTCCCCGTCATGCCACAGCAACACGACGGCCCCGAATTGTTTCGAGGCTGTGAAACTCAGCTCAGAGCAGCGAGTTTCAAGGGGCTGTTTGACGCTTCCATAATGTTTTTAAATGAGATGCTGAACCGCGGGTGGCACTCTGCTTCACCAGAGGGGTTATGTGACGCTGAAATCAACAACCGCAGCAAACCTTTCTGAGTCGTTTTAAATTTTGTTTGCTTTATTTAAGTTTGAGTTGAAATAGCAGGTGGGGGAAGTGATGCCGCTTCACAGTCTTGTTAAGTGGCTCTGTATTCCCCCAGACATTCCTGTCCAATTCCAAAGGCATACGAGCAGACATCACCCAAAATTTAAAGAATAATGACACCTTTTTAAGATTAAAAATCATAGCATCCTCTTTCAAAAGCTTCAACAAATAAATAAATACGGATAGCCTACATTAGCATAGCACAGAAGAATAAACACTTAACGGGCTGATGTAGCCAACGTTAAAAGACCACCGAAGGAAAGAAATTGAAAGAAACATTTCAACATAGAAAATTAACCCAGCAGAGCTACGTTTAGCCTCTCAACTGTTGCTAGGTCACGTTTATACACAGCTACTGTGTATTATAATGGAAGGATTTGAATTCAAAATGGATAAGTAAAAACTATGTAATTGCATAATAAATGAAATGTCATCAAGTACTAGATTTCTTGGACACAAAAGCCTATTTACGAAAACCAAATTCAAGTAGAATTGTGATGAACAATCAAACCAGTGAGTGTAGCGGCACTTCAGACTCATTGAAAAGGGATTAAAATATAGGAGGACACGGTTCTCACAAACTGAGTTCAAACAACAGGTCAATTTTCACATTCTGCTGCTCTCTTCCTCTGCCACATTTTCCACATTCATAAGAACCATATTTACTGTCGAGCTCAAACTTGAATAAGTGCAGTACTTTAGTATTATATTATTTTAAGATCATCTTTTATGAAATCATATCCATTCTCGCGCTGAATTAAGTAGCTCAACCTCGCTATTCTTAAGAGTTCATTTGCATGAACTACCCCTCTGCCAACATACCACTGCAGGAAATATAGTATCTACAGTCAGAAAGTATTAGTGTCACTTAATCATCTCTGTGACGAGACAATGTTGAGTCATGACTAGGAAGCTTCTCATTTTAACAATGGACATTAGAACGGGTATATTTTTGCACATCAAGAGGCAAAGAACCACGAACGTGTTCACAAGAAGAACAAAAAAAATTTAAGGCAGATTTTAAGTTCCTGAGACTACAGCAGAGCCAAAACGCTCCTCTACTACGACGATGACATTGATAAAATAGATGAGCTTCCTTTGTTCACATCTGTGACACACTTTATCACACCTGTACATCGTGAAAATAGTGAACGTCTCATTTGATATCTCTGATGTGAAAAACATATTTACAGCACATGTAGCAGTCAATGTGAACAATAAGAATGTGTTATTTCTTTTGTTTTCACACACACACACACACACACACACACACACACACACACACACACACACACACACACACACACACACACACACACACACACACACACACACACACACACACACACACACACACACACACACACACACACACACACACACACACACACACACACACACACACACACACACACACGAAAGATGAACTTAGATGCTGGAACCAGGCTTTCGGTTTATTTTCAGATCAATTGACAGACTAAATGCCATAAAACAAAGATTATTCATTCATTGTGAACAGTACTTCAGGTTTGGCTGTATTTCACAAAACATATCAGTTTTCCAAACATGCATTATTAAACCTGTTTTTAAAAAAGATAAAACTGCTAACGGAATGCATAAAAAACAAATGTGGAATGTCTTGATTTTTTTATAAGTGTGGCAAGGTGCAGAGGGCCCGGGCGGGCTTCGAACCCCAGACTCCCGGGTATTAGCCATGCACACTTAACCATTCAGCCAGGGCGCATGCTCTATTGGAGGCATAGTGGCAGGACCGCCACTGTCACACAAAGAACTGAAGCATGTAGTGACTAATGTTTGACTCAATTGATTTGTGCAATTGAAAAATCCTGTAGTAACATCTTCGTTGACCAACTTTCAAAAGATATGCACTGTGTAGTGTCAATTTAAACCGAGCCTAGTATATGTAGATTTTCAAGAGTATGGCGCCATCTTTAGCCCTAAAAGGGGAACTGCAGCAGGACGGCCTGTCCTGGTTTTAGAGTGACGTTATCCAAGCTGACCATAGAGTCTGTTTTCAGACCTTCATCAGTGGAGAGCTTCACCTTGGCCATCTCTGGCAGCGCTACATCCTCAACTAAAAGAAACATGGGGGGAAAAAGATTGTGAAATTACTACTACTGCTTGGACAATTCACTCAAGAGAACACATGACTACCGTAAGAAGAGATGCTGTGCTTACCATCTTTAGTAAGTTTGAGCTTCAAGGCCACGGGCCCTGATCCCCAGTTTACGGCTGTTATGAATCTTTCACTCTGGTCCCAAACACGAAGGAAGGAGAGCGAGGTGGCGGTGGAGTGGAGTGGGTAGTAGTCGCCATGGAGGAGCGATCGCTCTTTACCCCGGACGTCACTGAGGGATATGAACCACTTCCTCATTGCCATGCGCTCGTCCTGCTGAGTCATTAAGTGTGGAGATCATGATTTTGGGTTAGGGTAATAAATCCCAAAAGAATGAAAAAATGTTCATCTTTCCAAAGATGCGTCGAGACTCTTTCTCATCGCTGGCAAACCTACCTGAGCTGTTGTGTTGCCACTGCCTTCTTTGCCAGGTTCCTCTGTATCCCAAATCATCTTAGGAGACTCTGAACCCTGGTTGGGAGAGAAAATGGATGTGATATAAACTTTGTTAAGTTTTGGGGACAACATCTAAACTTTGAGAAGGGAGCTTTCAAAACATCAGGTCCGTTGTAGAACCGACCTGTCCGGCCTGAAGGCCAATCTCATCTCCGTAGGTGAAGACTGGGGTTCCAGGCATGGTGAAGAGCAGCAGCTGGTAGAGGCGGACCAGGGCCGGGGTTGCCGCCAGTTTGGACAGCTGGTGGTGTTGGGTGGCACCGAGGCCCCAGGCCACACTCCTCTGTTCGGAGTTAAGGGTGTCCATGTCTTGCAGCAGCTTTGGACCTGCAGACATTTTAAATACACACAACTTAACACCTTCAGTGCACCATTTCACCTTTCATCTGTGCTCTGCCTCCTGGTGTACGTGAACTGAAAACAAAATGCACGACATGCCTGGGTGGTTCGGGCTGAGCAGGTCAGACAGGATGAGGTTGACGCCACTGGTGTTAACAAGTCTTGACACATCACTTGCAGGAAGACCTTGCACCACACCAATCAGAGCCCTGGGAAGAAAAGAATTAAACCAGTAAGTTTAGAATTATACTGAATTCAATCAGTCAATTAAGGACAGCTAATGTTGAGCAATAAGCTGTGCAAAGACCAGGCCTGGTTCCACAATTGTGGCGCTACAAAATGTGTTGTCGTTTACACATTCAACCACAGGGTGTCGCCAGTGAGGTATAAAAGATCTAGCGTTGATCTACACCCTAATACTAGAAGATCCCTGCAGCTCTGGATTGCAATATCCTCCTTGTAATGAAATATAATCCTGTCAGGTGGCTTGATACTCAGGTTTTTCCCCTGAGGACTTTCGCACAGAGATTGCCTCTGAAGAACCAAAGGAAAGTGTAAAAATGTTGGCTATAGTCACCGTTTGGGACTGTCGTCGGTGAGATTGGTCTGGACAGCAGCCTGGAGCTTCGACCACTCGGTGGAGTTGAAAACTGTGTCAAGGTTGGAAACCTTGACACCCTGAACACCTAATCCAAACCAGTACTCAGCAGCAGTCTGAAAGTCACAATGGACAATAAGAACATTTAGCCACAATAACCCAGGCAGATTCAAAACACGTATTATACTTAGCAGTACTTTCATACACCAGAAAGGTCATCTTTCAAAAGAGTGCCACACCTTGACTTTCTCAACTGTTTCAGCTACTTGTGTGAACCAGGGGTTCGATCCTTCATAGTTTGGAGTCAGGTCGAGCACCACAGAGATGCCTAGAATGTAATAGGAAGCAGGAAACCAATGGTGAGCAAAAAAAATGGACTCGCTAGCATTCTTTGCATAATAAGAATCATAAAACCAAAATGTTTGTGTCAATTTGAGACTGCTGTAAGAAATCCTACCCTTTCTCTTGGCCTTTTCAATCACTGTGCGAAGGGCCTCTTTGTTTCCATGGATCGGGTTGATCTCTTGGAGATCAAGAGTTTCGGGTCTGTCAGCCTGGACCGTGTGAAGAGGGCCGAGAACCAGGCCTTTCACCTTCAACTGGTTTATGTTGTCCAACTTCTCTTCAATTCCTACAGGGAACAAAAGAGAAGTGCGGGGAGGGAGAGAGAAATGTCATGTCAGTGCAATTTTTCACAAATGGGAAGAGACAAGAGAGCATTTGCGTGTGAATGTGAAGAGGGCCAGGAGGTCAGGGAGAGAGGGCAGAAGGCTGGCGAGACACTCTGATGTTCCAAGGGAAAATATTCTCTCTTGAGCTCAGTATTTGTCACGAGAGCTTGTGAACAGCCGCGTACAGCACCCATTCTTTTAGATTAACAAGTAAGCCCTTCAGACACTTTGGTCACGTGTGGTTGTTCGAATTCTGTCTTAAGCTTCTTGGACTCCTTCTGGCAATTCATTTAATGCTGATGGTTTTTTTTTTAAACATTAAGTTCTTCATGCCCTTTGAAACTACACAAATAACATGGCAAGAACAGAATTGTGTCCAGATAGCCTTTGAAGAAAGAATTTCCAGCAGTAGAATATCAAATATTTGATATTCCATTTAAGCAAAGACAACGATGTGCTTCAGGCTTTTCCTGACCTTTAGACTGTGAGTCACACACAGTATGCCTAGTCAGCAGGCTGCTGAAAGCCTCTGGAACCTCAAGAAACTAGAAACATTGTCATGGGACTTTGACCCTACTAAGTACAGTGTTACCACACCAACCAGGTTGCCTTGCAAAAAGTAGATCTGAAGTTTTCTTGATGAGAAAGGAGGAAGACATTGTAACAAAATAAGAGACAGGGCATGCCAGCAATTGTGGCAGTGTTTTTTTCACATATCAATGTAATCTTACCTCCAAGTCCCTCTGAAAAGGCTTCAACATCAGAGATTTGGTAAATGGGTCCCTCGTTCCACCAGTTCATCTCAGGGATGGGCTTGCAGCGAGGGGCCTGGACAATAATGACGATGGCTCCGGCCAGCATGCCCAACCATCCCAGCCAGAACAGGATCAGAAGCACCCATCGGGTACGCACCCACCTACAGACACAGAACATATGAGTCCGGAACAATAAAAAGCTGCTCCAGGTTGAACAAGATGTATTTAGACCTGTCTGTTGGTCAGTTGCTCTTCTTACCCTGGAGTGCCAGCAACCTTCATAAGCTCCTCCTTGGACAAGCCAGTGAAGGTAACCTCGTCCTCGGGGAGCTTCACCTTGACACTGCCATTTTTCTCTCCACCTGCAGCCTGACCATCTCCAGTCATGGGCTGCTTTTCAGGGTCCATCTCGTTGAGCTCCACTTCCTTCATGTCGACCTCTGTGTCTTTACTCATGGTTGATTCTGGCTCCTTTGAAGACTGGAACCCGAGAAAGAAAGACAGAGAAAGAGCAGCACAGTTAAATTTAACCCATCTGACACGGAAAGGCTGCGGGACCCGTGACGTTAGGTCCCTTGACTGGAACACTTAGCACAAAACATAAAAACAGTTCCTGAGTAATTATGGCCATAACTCGTTTCCTAGCTTTCATGAAGCTACATCAAGAACAATAGTTCGCCTTTCAGAGTAAGAAGACATCGATTTTTGTTTGTAGAATAACTGTCGATGTTGACTACAAATCGTACAATTACCCGAACGGGCTATTCGGGTAATTTATTATCATTTAGATAAAATTCTACTAGTTCAGAGGCGGTTCTTGATTTGGTTTTTTTGTCACAAATGACAACAGAATACAAACGTACACTCGAACGTAACCTGTTGCAACTGAATCACTAAAAGCGTCAACAGCGAGACACTAGGTATTGTAAGATGGTGGTTAAGAAGATCAGACAAGTTGCAATCCCGCGTGTCGAGGGGAGGAAAGCTGACGCAATCCACCCACCCGGTGATCCGCAAACGCACGAGTTCATTTCAGCGCTAACAGCCGATGTTGAAGCTAATGCTACCATCCTTTACAGAACTCCACAACCACTCCGGACGATACAGTCGCGACAAAAAAAACTGTTCAGAGTCAATCGAAATACTAAGTCAAGTAATTCAACATTACCTGTTCAAAGTAAGGTACGGTCCACCCGGCTTTAGCGTGTACTTGAAGTAGCAGTTAATCCCGCCTGGTACCAATTTTACTACACAAAGGCGGAACGTACTGTAGTATATAGTCTTCTTCTTTCTCCGCCCACTGAAGAACGGGCCAATGAAACGGCCGCGCCTTGATCTCGAGCTCTGGACGACTATCTCGTTGCTCTTTTGCTGCCCAAAGTGTACTAAACATAGCATAGATGATACAGTAAATGTAATTAGTTGGTATTTATGGTTTCAAATGTGTTTTCAGACCAGCTTTTTGATATTTTAACTGTATGTAAAATGAACAACAAATATTTGTGTACATCACAAAGTTGACTTTGATGGCGTTTTTGTGCGTTCTAGACCGTTTTAGTCTTTTCAACAGTTTTTTTTTGTACTGAGAAGAAACAAATTATCAGTATTATTGCACTTTTATTATTATTATTATTATTATTATTAGTAGTAGTAGTAGTAGTAGTAGTAGTAGTAGTAGTAGTAGTAGTAGTATATCCCTCAAAAGTGTTTTTGAAATGTAGTTTGTTGCTACGATAAAAGTCCTGGAACGGAATATTGGAAAAATCCTGTTTCAGATCGTAGGATTATTTTAAAAACATTCTATAGATAAGTAACCTTCTCATGTAGATCTGATCATGATTACATTAGTTTGAGCCAGACAGAATAACAAAGAGCTAGAGCTATTAGATTTTAGCTTTTTGAGTAAGTTTGAGTCAAGAGTAGAGGATGTGAAAATGTTCTCCATTGTTGTATTTATTACTCAACTAGCAACCACTCCGTTTTACACTGTTTACCCCACCATTAACTTAATGACAAACCTTTTACTTAGTGTGATATAATCATGCTCAGGTTACACAGCTAAAGGTTGCACTGCTGATGAAATTGACTGGAGGGTAGCCTGTGTTGTATCAGTGTCCACAACCAAAGACTTCAATGTTCATTACAATTTTGCCAAAACACATGATACACTCATACATGTGCCACAAAGCAAGTGTGAACCCGCAGCATGAGTCTGCTCTGTGAGTTCACCTCTAAGTATAGCCTGTTGATCTGTTTTTAACTGATGGTGTTGACGTGCCTGTAGCTGTTGCATGTTCAAGAAGATAATGTGGGGAATCAGGTTTTTGTTTTTTGTTTTTTTAGTAAGATCAGGGGTATGTATTTGATCGCCTTTGTCAAAAAAAAAAAGGCAGATCCCAGCTGTCTGTGTCTGTTTTGAAAATCTATACTCCACCAGCTGATGCTATGTTTTACAGTTGCAATAACAACAGGGTTCCTGGAAAGACACTCACCCAAACATCTGTTTTGAGCACTGAGTGTGATGTACTTTATATCTTTAAAGGTCAACCAAATCAGCAAGGTTTTATATCTCAGTAGCCTCTATGTAAATACAACTTACATTGTTTTAATCACTACTCTTATAAAGGTTTGTTGATTGCATTGACAACTTTTTTCAAAGTGGGAAAACCACTTATTCATTACTAAAGGCAAGTTTACAGGAACAACAATCACATTGATAGGAGGTCTCAAAAAACATTTACTTGATTAACCTTGATTGCTTTTAATAAGACTTAGCTTGCTCCTCTCTCATATGCTTGTTTGTCCTCTTCCTGTTCTACCTGTCTGTCCACCTCAGCCTCTACCGCTGATGCAACTGTGCTTTCCTGCATCCTATTTTTGCCCATATGTTCACTGGTTTCCATTTACATTCAAAGGTTATATTTTGGTCACAAAGCAGCCATAGTAAAGAATATTGCTTTAGGTTTACAAATGTGGTTCCTGTTGACAGTTGTACAAACACACAAACATACACTTTTGAAAAGTAGGTACATTTTCTTTTGCATTGCCAAGTGCATTTAAAAGGCTTTATTCATACCCCTGCTGTCATGACCTTTCAGTACTAGTATATGCAAATTATCTCTGTCTGGTTCTAATTCTGGGACATTAATATTATGTAACAACAGAAACTCTTTGGTATTTTGAAAAGCAAAGAGAAGTTAAAAACTTCAACCAATTGCCCTGTGGATGCTTTGCCAAGAACAAAATAAGCACATGCAGTTCGCCTTACGCCTCCGGAAAAACCCCCACCATCTGTTTCTGCTTGTACCGGGTGTATCACGTGTGCAGAGTCAGGTTCTAACGGAGCTGCTGACTGCCTGCTGATGTAAACATGCCCTGTTGACTCAGGGAAAATGGTGGACAGTTGTGTTCTGAGGGAAAGGACTGAAGAAACTCCTTATTTTCTCTTTTACAAAGCATCTACTATGGTTCCTAGCTTTAAAAAAAAACAACAGTGGGGGGGGGGGGGGCGCTGTCTTAAGAGAGGAAGATTTTGAATTTTGGATCATGAAACAGGAAAAAAAAAAGAAGCAAGGAACAGATGCAACGTTACAATCAAGAATAAGTGGGAGTGACTGGGAAAGAAGGACTCGGACTGAGAAGAGGGCGCTCTGAAAAAGAGGGGGTGTAGATGTGTAAACATGTTTATGACTTGAGTGTGCTTGAGTATTAATAGACAAGCAGGGCAACAGCAAGAACGACAAACTGTTTCCGTTGCAGTGTAATCCCCCATGTTGTTCTTGCACATATAATTCACGCATAACTTGAAATGGAACAAAGTTTCATTCTGTTTGTGTTCTGTGTCCATCCTAATTTTGTCAAGAGGGTGTTTTTTATTAGCCGGTGCCCTTTGTCCTTGTTGCTGAGCAAGAGAAACGGACAGTAAATCTGGCTGCAAGAGTGCACACACAAAGAATGAGAAAGAAGATCTAGGGGACAGAGAGGAAGGAGGCAAACAGTTGCTGCATAGCTTTGCCAAGAAGGAAAAAAGGGAAAGTTTGTGCGTACATTTCCAATAAAGAGTTGGTGTCTTTCGATGAACCTAAAAAATGGTACAAGTGGTATCTACGCAAGCAAAACATTTAGATCAACATTCTAACACAATCAGCACAAAGAGCCAAGATATTAAAGTTAATGAGTGCACATTTTAAGACAGCATTTTACACGCATGTAAATATTTGAGCTTTAGTTGGATAGGATGTTATTCCAGCTCAGCATAATCTATGAAAGTTTATTTGTTCCATACAAATTCTGTTTTTAAAGGTGTCACATTAATTCCCCGTTTTTTGTTGTACAAAACTGAATAGCACACACATACATACGCACGCACACACACACACATATCGGGCCTCCGCCAAATACTTGTCTGATCCTCTCCACAGAGTTTATTTTGCGAGACGGCGTGGGATTCAAGGGAGGGGGAAAAAATACAAAAAGGTGCCCAGACCAGTTCAAACCAGTTTGGCTGAGGTCTCACACTTTCATCTCATTGTAGTCAGTCTGCTGAGTGTAATCAGCTCACACTGAACTGTAGTTTGCCCGGGGAAATACAGCTTTTATCTATTCTAAGGAGTGATAATAAAAAGATAAAAGGTTCAGATGCACTCTAGAAGCTTGCTTTCCAGTGCCGTAAAGGAAAAAAATAAGGAGGCAATGTCTGTAAAATGTAGCACAGAGAGCAGTCGGGCTTGGTTTATGGTGCTTTTAACATTACACAATTGTTGCACACACACTCACAGAAGCATTTATTTAAAGTTTGGCTTGCTTCAAATAGATTGTATGCCACTGTTTTTAATGTTCGCCACTCTTGTCACTCTTACAGTGCCAATTCGTCTGAATTTTGAGGTTAAAATGTTTTACAACATTATTTTTTACTTCCTGATTGAAACTTTGAATCTCTTCTTCTGTTGTCTCCTTTCTGCGTTCTCTTTCAGAGGCCTAGTTTCTTCTGCATGCAATAGGTAACCTCAATGTGTCTCGACCTCGTTGCAGGCATGCATGAAGAGCTAATGCAGACAAAGTAAACACAAGTTAGTTTGTCTCATTAGCAGCCATGTGAACCCAACAACGCTTGAAACAAAAGGAGAATGTTTAACATGTGTTTGCAGCAAGCAATGTTGTTAAATGTCTATTTTTGATTGGTAGTAGCATGTTTATCTTGAACTATTATACTACTATATACTACTCTTGAACTTGACATTACAATTCTGTTCTCATCCAATCTGCCGCCTTCTCTTTCATTCCCTCTCTCCTGGCCCCTGCCCTTCTCTCCCTGCCCCATTTTCTCTTCCCACTACCAGTGGACCTTTCTGTCAGTGGGAAACAATGGTTATCTTATGTAAGCGTCCTCCCCCTCACTGTGACAAGAATTTAAAGCTATTCAAGGTCTTTCGTCTCTTGTGAGTTGCATTGGAAACAGCAGATGGATTAAAATCATGGTAAAAAAAAAATTACTGCCCTTTTTTATTCGCAACAGCCATGAATGGCTGTCAGTAGAGCCGTCCTGAATGCGTTATACTTGTGTCTGTTTGCTTGCCAGCAAAGTCAAACAAACTAACGCTAAATGTTTGCCTAATTTGTGTCTGCCTCAGGTGTTCCCTTCAATTTAGCAGGCAATTACCAGTGAAACTGGTGAACTTTGCGCCACAGTCTGTGAAACATAAACTCACAGCTTGTCTCTTATCAGAGGTCCCTTGACGACTTGTTAAGCGGTTATATAATAACAATGCACAGTCAGAACATCCTCAGTGCTTCAGTAAAGTATGTTTGCTCTGTCATTGTTCCATTGTCTCAAACAGGGACACCTGGACCTTCATGTCTTTTCTTTCGTGAAAAGGACATGTAAGCAAAAGGAATTTGATGTCGTGCATTTTACAGTGACATTGTTTAGACACACATTGTGTAAATAATCTCTAATATAGACGGGTTGTGTAGATAATGTAAAATATATTTGTAAAAAAATCAAACAACATTCAACTTGTTTAAAGTCATTTTACAACTGAGGCTTCACAGTTGATTTTCCTTGAACCGCAGCGGCCTCACCAGTACACGATTGGTATTACATTATTATTTGTCGTTTAAAAAAAAGACAAGAAAAAATGTTATTTTAGAGTGTACAAACAGAATAGGATATATAACATTTTAAATAACATTGTCCAAAAACACAAAACTTAATGTACAGTTGAACTTCATGTCTACCTCAATGATTTTTAAAAATTTACTTTGACTAATAGTTTCTGCGTGTTTAAATGTCACACATCATTAGTGCTTAGCTTGCCTGTAGGTTTGACCATTATGAAAAAACGCATTCATTCTTTGACCACCAAAATTGTTTTTGTTGCAAACACCATGTTGAAATTACAATAAAACATGTTGTATTAATGAATAATTTTACCTAGATTCATTTTTCTGTTCATTTATTGTTTGTTTGTTCAATTCCTCGGTCACCGTATAAACGACTTGGTGGTAAATGTAATTATTTTTCGATTCAATAATGTAACGACAACTACTTAACTAAAATACATAAACTAAGACGGATCCAGGCAACATGGGACAAACACCAAAAAATATACCACTACCACGCAGATGAGAAGACATAACTTTCCACGTTATTTTTCTCTTCCCACACAATTTACGTCCCCCTCTCGTCGTAATCACGTACGCGTTTACGTCACAAACTAGGAAGTGAGCGGAGAGGAGCGCCAGGGAGGAACCGCAACGGAATCAGCGGTTGTTTGACAGCGCAGCTTCGAACCGCCGAGACAACTTTTTTAATTCCTTTTCCCCGGGAAGGACGGACATGTCACGGAAAGTGAAAGACGAACATTACAGATTCTTCACCGTTTCCGAGCCGCGAACACACGACAAAGGACACACGGAGTACAAAGTGACAGCACGGGTTAGTTTGACACTACAGTGGCAACAACACACTGGTGCTCGACAACTCTGTCACCACGGTGAACCTCTTTGTTGTTGTTGCTTTCCTCCACGTTTTTCTTTGCTCGTCGTAACTTACGCGTCGCCTGCCATGACTCGTTCCCAGCACAATTCAACAGCAGGTGACCTGTCAGTGCAAAGCTTCGCGGGTGGTTGCGGCCAAAAACAGCCGAAGCCCGCAGCTTGGTTAGCGCGCGCACAAAGCGAGTTGTTCTTTAACAAGCGGGACTGACGAGCGCTCGAGCGAAACCGACTGAACTTGTGATCTGCGCCCCGTGATCACACTAAGACACCACGGCCCGCACGGGCTCAGCCTCGAGATGTTCTTGATCCGCAAAATTGTATTTCTCCTGGAAAACAACTGGAGCAGCTTCGTGTTTCATCTCTGCCCCGTGACCTATTCTACAACCGAATATTAGCTGTATTTTAGATAAAACTCCCATTCTCATAGAAGTCATTAAGAAACTAATGTTTGTTTGTTTTCCAGTTTGTGTCCAAGCGTCATCCTGAAGATGCCAAGGAGGTGGTGGTGTGGAAGAGGTTCTCGGAGCTGAGGAAACTCCACGGCGAGTTGGCCTTCACGCACAAGAACCTGTTCAGAAGAGAAGAGGAGTTTCCACCTTTTCCTCGCGCTCAAGTCTTTGGTATGACGGCTGCGTATCGTCTAAAAACCCTGAACTGTTGATAGGATTAGATTCAGCGCTGACATATTTAATGTGGCTTCCTCTTACTTCAAAAAATTACTTGGTCCAGGCCTCTTGTTTCATTTCCTCAGTAGTTTACATCATAACTCAGTTGTTGCAAAATCACACCACCAGTGTACAATCGGCATTTATAGCGAGTTACAAGGCTTCCGTTCTGCTTCGTTTGAATGCACAATGACCAATGGGCTGTTTGTTGCCCCTCTTTGTTTCAGGAAGGTTTGATGAGGCCGTGATTGAGGAGAGGAGGAAGGCTGCCGAGGCTATGTTTCTGTTCACTGCAAACATACCTGCGCTCTACAATAGCCCGCATCTGAAGGAGTTCCTCAGAGTAAGAACCACTCACATGCTCACAGAGAAAATACACACATCCACGCGAGGATGAGAAGACAAGACCTTCCATTCTCCTTCTTCCTTTCACTTCCATTGAATGATTGATTGATTAAGTGTCATGTGGCTCTGTCCGGTGTTAGGGTGGTGAGGCCACCAGGCCGTTGGATCCCACGTGTTTGACCTCCGAGGAGTCGCTTCCACCCCCTCTCATCCCACTTCCCAAGCGAAGGGCCTCGGACTGCGAGCCAGCAGAGGAGGAGGCGGGTACGGTGGCCCCTCCCCCGCCCCAAGACCTGGGCAACAACCTGGACCTGGAGATCGGCGAACTGGAGCTTGCGGCCGAGGCCTACAGTGAGATGGGCGGCACCCCCATAGAGGAAGAGCAGCACAGCGACGTGGAGCTCGATGAGAGAGGTAGAACGAAGAAGACGAGTACACGCTGTGGTTTTCTCTCTGGGTTTTTGCCATTTAACCTTGTGGTTCGTATGTCCGCCTCTAGTTTTGTCTCTGGAGCTCTCTCCAGCCAGCCACCACGACACGCAGGAGCTCCAAGAAGAGCTGGACTCTCTCTTTGACTCTGGGCCTGAAGAGCAGCCCACCTCCCCGAAGCCAGAAGGCCCACCGCCACTGTCTGATCACGACTTGGCCGTCTTTGATCCCTGCTATCAACAAGGTTAAAAGGAGTGCGAATGTGTAGACGGAGAGATTTCAAGTGACAAATCTCCATGGAGACTCGCAGTATTATAACTTCCTACTTGGATATCTGTATTGCACAATACACAACATTATTGTCTCATTAATCCTTTCAAGTGATTTAATTTTTCACCAAAACACACAACAAGCAAATGTAAGCCCCGTTTTTTTCTTACATTCTAGTATATTTAAAAGGAGCGGTGCTTCTGTAATTATCGGGACTTTTGTGACGAGCACTGTGATTGGATGGCCTACGATGCTGTCAAAGTGCTTTTTCAGGAGAGTGGGATCAAATCCAGTCTTTGCTAAAGATATTCTAGCTTGATATTTTGTGATTAGATGTATGATAAACTGTGAACGTGCTGACTCTATGGAGCCAGCAGTCATGTGAGGGCCCAGAGCATCCTATTAAAAGTATGCTTAATAGGTTGTATATGGGATGGGGGGCCAAACAGTTTTTTTTTTTCAGAGGGCCCATAATTGCTTGCAGCACCCCTGCATGCTTGGTGAGGTGAAATGTGAAGATATGTTGCGGCCAAAGGCACAGGATACCATCAACAATACATCACTGCATTTATTTTTAACGCGTCATCTTCATCCCTGGCTTCATTTTGATTTCAGACCGCTCCACCCCCTCGGGTGACCACACGGAGCTGTTCTGTCTGCCGCTGTCACATCTGAACGGTGGGGACGTGGCTTACTTAAGCCAGGCTGCGGCCGCGCTGACAGCTGCCATGCAGAAAGAGAAGGAGGGAGAGTTCGGCGGCGCCATCCGAGGATACAGGACCGCAGTGGACATACTGATCACCGGAGTGCAGGGTGAGAGAATGAGGAATGAAAATATTCTTGTCCGCTGCAACTGGTCTCAAAGCATCCACCATGTCATGCCTGTTCCTGCGTGAAAGATGAGCCCGCTTGGTTGCTGTAGTAACCGAGCCCGCACCTGCAAATTGGCTGCGTTGAAACAAAAACCAGTGCATTGGCACAAATTATAATGTGCACTTAGCCGTAACAGCAAGTCCTCCGTATTTTGCGCCGCGCCTTTCCACTCTGATGTGCCGCTGACACTCTGGCGAGTAGATTGGAAAACAGCTGATCCACATTTGCAGGCGAGTGGACGCTGCACCGTGGAGCATGTTTGGCATGCGGGCCACGTGACCTCGCGGCAAAATCAACCCAACTGTTCCGCACTTCCAGTACGGACTGTCCCATTTCAGCCTAGTGTATAATAAATGCGTCCGCTCTCACATAATGTGCTGCCTAGCAGATCAATTGGCTTTAGTACATTACATTTATTCACGTGCACAGGGGAGCAGTTTGGAAATGTTGGATTAATGCATATGTGCGTTAAAGCACAATGCATATGTTTGGGATTCAACTCGACTGCCATTGTGAATATTTTCCTTATTTTTCAAGTAAAAAGAAATGCATTAATGAATAGCTAGTCAGTGCGTGAAATGTGACTCTGCAGCCCTGCATTGCTGCACTGGCCAGACTTTGACCCAGCCTCCAGCAGCAGTTGCACAACTACTCTCCATGTGGTAGCGTGGCCGAGCGGTCTAAGGCGCTGGATTAAGGCTCC
The DNA here is from genome assembly GCA_009823395.1 of Thamnaconus septentrionalis. Lineage (NCBI taxonomy): Eukaryota > Metazoa > Chordata > Actinopteri > Tetraodontiformes > Monacanthidae > Thamnaconus > Thamnaconus septentrionalis. The sequence continues at coordinate 9,409,996 of CM020503.1, forward strand.
AGTCTCTTCGGGGGCGTGGGTTCGAATCCCACCGCTGCCAAAGATTATTTTGACAATTTTCTTTTTTTTTGCTCTCTCTCTTAAATAAAATATCATAAATCCTGCCTCCAGTTAAAGTAAAGCCTGATAATACTCAGCCTGATCCTCCAATCCTGTGTGTTTGTCTGCCTGTCCAGGAGAGTCGGATCCAGTGCGCAGGGAGTCTGTGATGAAACGGACAGCCGAGTATCTTCAGTACACGGAGGCGCTGCTGGAGAAGCACCCGTCGGTCTCGCAGCAGAAGTCACCAACACACAAACCTTCGCAGGATCCTTAGATTTACCCACGCAAATTTGTACACGCGTGAGCACAGATCAAAGACAGTCAAGCTCAGGGTTGTGTAGAGCACAAACACTCACGTACAGTCGTTCTCACAATAGAGATGACATGACCCAGTTTGTTGACAAATGCTTACGGTGAGATTTTTTTTAAAACAACAACTAATTTTTCATGCCAGCATCCAGGAAAATAAGGTGGTTCATGTCTAAAACTCCAGTGTCGGCATGCACACTACACTCACAATTCACACACTACTCTGCAGGCTATTCCTTTGGATGCCTTTGTTTTGTAAATATTTTAAATCTTAAACAAACTTATTGATAACTGATATTGGGAAACTGAAGGTAAGTGGGATCGTTCTGTGATCATAAAAACAATACTGTTTCTTTCTTTGATTCTACTGTATGACATTTTTTTGTTCAGTGATGATTATGTATATCTGTAATTTGCATTTTTGCACAATTTTTATTGATTAAAACTGGTTTTAATTTAAGCACTTCTTTCTTTTTTGAGTGTTTTTTAATTACCTGATTAAAGGGTTTGACAAGCCTCCCGAATGCACATTAATCTCAGTGATTTATTAATTTCATAATAGCCGTCATTTCCCGTTGTGTGCACCACATCAGGGTTGTAGTACCGTGACATTACCTCTGAGTAGCGCTGTTGCACAACCGACATTAATTGAACGTCTCCTGCTTTCTTTGGCTAACTTACTTCTCAGCTAATTCTCACATCTGTATTTTAGAAGTCGAGCTCTACAGTCTACATCAGAACTACTATCAAGTATGTGATTTTATTCAAAATGTCATAGTCAAATGGCTTCATTAAGGTGTCGAAAAAGGCTGTTGTTGAAAAGCTAAGGGGTCAATCTGTCTTTTCATGGCTAATGTTTGGCCCGTTTTTTAGTAGTTATTAAATCAGTGTGTCTTCACTTGAATTGCACAGTTTCCTGCGTTGGACAGACATCACATCCTGTGGAGCCAAAAAGAAAGGAGCGTTCTACATGAAAACAGATGATACACAAATGAGCTTGTTTTTAGTCCCACCAACCCACTTCTAACTTAAAGTTTCAGTTTTTGTTTTTTGTTTTTTTCAGTCTGGGCACTAAAAGGGAAAAGGGGTGGAATAAAACCAGAGAAGGATGAGTGGGATCACTGCCATGCAGCAGAATCCCTTCTCTGGAGAGGGACAGAGGGAGGAGTGGAAGGACAAACAGATGGAGAGGCAGCAGAAAAAAGCGAGGCCGACAGGAGGAAAAGGCGAGCCTTCCCCTCACCAGATGAGAAACAGAGGGGTTTGTGGGGAGTGGGAGATAACGCAGAGAACAGAAAGGAGGAATAAAGGAGGGGATGTGATTAGAGGATAAGCAGAGATCATCTCTCCATTGTTAAGTGGATGGAAAAACTGACCCTCCCTCTTCTTCTATTTTCATCCGTCCCCCTGTATCTCTCTGCTTGCATCCTTTGTTTTTGGACATTGTGGGGAGCCTGAAGAGGACGACTGGAAAAAAAAAGAGAGGGAGTGAGGGTGAGGGGGGGCGATAACATTGCTCCATCCTGTTACGCGTCCCTCTTTTCCTCTCATCTCTCCGCCGCTCGCTCTACCCTTTCTGCCCGTCTCTCCCTCTTTTCTAGTGCCGCACCTGTGAAAACGCAGAAGAGGATGTGGGATGGAGAGGAAGATGGAGAGACAAAGAGGTAGATGGAGGGAGGGATGAAATGGGGAGGAGGGGGAGGAGGAGAGGGTGGTGGTGGTTGAGTTTTCGAACATTAGCATGCTGAGAGTGTCAGCACTCTCCTCTTTTTCCTCTCCCTCCATCCCCATCCCTCATTCCATCCCTCCCTCTGTCTCTTTCTCCTCACTGGTCACTGCAATTATACCATCAAAACACTCCAGCCTGAGAGCATAATAGCTTCCCCTGTGTGTGTGTGTGTGTGTGTGTGTGTGTGTGTGTGTGTGTGTGTGTGTGTGTTATCGCGGACGATCAAAAGGAAGGGATGTGTGTGTGTGTGTGTGTGTGTGTGTGTGTGTGTGTGTGCATAATTCAGCACCATACATGACGCATTACATGTGCATGTGTGACACGCGGGGCAGCTGTCGCCGTGTGGGTGTGTATGCCAAAAAGCTGGATTTGCAAGAGTGAGTGTGTGTGTGTGTGTGTGTGTGTGTGTGTGTGTGTGTCTTCACAGTCCTGCTGGCTAGAAAAACTGCTTCTCCAACCTCTGACCGAATGCACTCCTAAGCACACCACTAGGAGACCCAGCGTGCGTGCGTGCGTGCGAGTGTGTGTAGCGGCGAGTATCCGTGTGCGCTCGCTCACCCTAATGGATGCAAACAGGCATACACTCACGGCTCGGAGACACAAACCGTTATGACCTACATGCCCAGTGGGTCATCATTAAGCCAAACAGCACACGCTGCTGACACCTTTGGCCGCGCGTGCGCGCACGTGCCCGTGTACGCGCGCAGTCACGCGCACTTTCACCCCTCGCGCTGTTTTTTTTTTTTTTTTTTTTTGCGCTCGCTCAACTTCCTCTATCCCTCTCCCCTTCCGCCATCCGTCCCTTCCTTTTGTTGCACGTAACACACACAGACACACCCCCCACCACCACCACCATCCCTCCACACACACACTCACTATGAGCTTATTATCCCTCTCTGCCCGTTTGTTTCTCTCTGTCACCTTGCCCTGAGCTATTTGAGTATACTTCTCTCTTTCAAACACACACACACACACACACACACACACACACACACACACACACACACACACACACACACACACACACACACACACACTCCTGCTTCCCGTGCTGCCTCTGTCTGTCTTTTTCGGTCGGTCTCTCTGCTACTGTCAGTCACGACATATGTTATCTGCCTCTCCGGGGCTCATTCTTAGAGACACGGTGGCTCGTCATCTGATAGAAGAACCAGAGTCAAACAGGGCTGCGCAATTTAAAAAAAAAAAAAATTTAAAGGTCAATTTAACAATTCCAATTCTGAAGTTTACCTGCACCGAATAATTTCACACACCTGTGATCGCGCAGTCGTTTTTATGGACTTAAGTGTCCGTTTTGAAATAAATGTTGTTGTTTTTTTTGAAGCAATAAATGACAGTTAGTGAGTTGCATTTTGGGAAACCATGGTGTGTGATTGGCCCTTTACAGCACTAGTGTCCCTGTCAATTACTTTTTTTGATTTATTTAAAAAAACAAAAAACAAAAAAATTACCTTTCCCTTTGTTCTGCAAAATGTTAAAGGTCCAATCATGCATAAATAACTTCACACATGTTTCCTTATAATATTGTTTGTCTCTGTCTACGGACTCAAAGCGGAAAGTCCATTCAACCGTTGCTTGTTCTACTTTTCACAAAGTATGCGTGTGCTTAGCCACTGATTTGTGATCTCACAAAATGGCGACTCAAAAGTCGCTCAGACATGGCACCACATGGCTGGTTTCATGTTAATCTTTTTTAGAAGCCCACCAAGCAGGTATGAACACACACACACCACACACACTCGAGTGTGGCGGAATCTTTTTGAGTTGAAATTGGATTTGGATGACCTTTAGAGGATGTCATTATTCACTTTAATGCTTTACAACTGCCTGCAAAATGTTTAGTATCAATCCAAGGTTATCCAGAAAAGTATGCAAACCACCATTATCATTATTACAAATGTATGATGTATTATGGTCAAATATCATGATGGCATCCATATAAGATACATTTCCTATTGAGGATGATGCTGTTTAGTTTGAAAGTGACATTTTCAGGCTTTGCAGCTTAGGGGAAATATAGTCTCAGTTGTCTCCCAGTGACGACCCCCCTTCACATTAGCTGTTGTTGGAATCAAAGTAGTGATTCAGGGAGCTGTTATTATGATATGATGTTATTTCATCTTTGTGTTCTGACCATGTTTCTCCCTCCCCGCCCCTCCCCCTTGTTTCTCCCCATCACTTTGCCCCATGCCAGTAAATCGATGAATATACACTTTATGCTGCCTATTGATCCCTCCATATCTATCTGTCCTCACAGCCTTCCATTCTGCTCTCCATTTTTCTTTCCACTCTTTCCCCAAACCGTTTCTCACCCCTTTGAATATATAATCCCCCTCTCTCTCTCTCTCTCTCTCTCTCTCTCTCTCTCTCTGTCAGTCTTTCCCTTCCTCTTTATATCTCTCGCTCTGGGACATCCTATTTATATGGCTGGCACCTTCACGCTTAGAGTGAAGTGTGCGCGTGTGTGTGTGCGTGTGTGTTTGTGTGTGTTTGATGTCGGTCTAAGTGGTTAACATAATATAGGCCCTCAGAGAGATGACGTTTCTGCACTCACACAAGCACTCGGACACAATTTTAGGCTCTTTGCTTGGCTTTATTTCTGCGAACAATTTGTGCTTTTGCGGACACTCTAGGTGGATCCATGCATCATCTATCAATTGCAATCTCCCACCCGGCCACTTTGTCTGAATATGCACAAACGCACACGCGCATTCACACACAGACACAGACACACTCCCTCGTGCACGCACAGACACACTTCCGTAGCTCCCAACACCTTCCTGGAATGGCAAAAACCCACTATTACCTTTTGTTATGTGTTACCGCAGATGCAGCCATCATTTCGTGACCCCGCTGTGTCCCTCCATCCTCCCCATGTGCTGCCTGCGTTCATTTATTCAGATTTCTATCACTTTCTCTCTCGTCGCTGGCCTCGGCTGCTCTTTTAATGTTTATGTTTATTCAGACGCGCCTCCCTCTTTCTCTCCTCGCCCCCACCTCTTCCAGTCTCCCCCACAGCACCCGCGTGTCCAGCTTTTGTTACGAGCCTCGTTTCCATAACAACTGCGACCTTTCCATCATGCCTAACCATTTTTAATCGGGAGCAGAGAACAACAGAAATGAGACGAGAGATGGGGGGAGAATTTGGAGGGCAAGGTTACTCAGGTGATGCATCAGATGGATTAAAAAAAGAAAACAAAAACAATGTATCCTCAAAAAGAGAGATATGTTAGATGAAATGTAAAGAAAGGCAATGATTTGAGGGAGAGTCACTGAAAACAAAGTTTAGATGTGGGCAACATTCCCAGCAACAGGTAAGAAAAAAAAGGGCTGCTGAGAGTCAAACATCTGCTTCAGTGTGAGATGGCAAAATGTTTGTTAAAAAAGAAAAACAGCAAAACGAAAATTTTCCCCAGATGCTTTAGTTGAGCATGCTTACAGGTTCTGATGCAACAAAAAGGCTGTTGAGCGCAAATATTCAACAAAATCTCCTCACACCTCAAATCATGCACCTAATGGTGCATTGAAGAAGAAAAAAACTACACGTTGAATAATTAACACATTTTTTTCCTTGCAGTGTTGCAGTCATTAAAAAGCCAATCAGAAAACTTTGCACATGCAATTTCATCAGGATGAAATAGGACCTTTTGCAACTACGTGCATGAAGGTAACTGTGTGTGTGTGTGTGTGATGCGTGTGCGTGTGTGTGTGTGTGTGTGTGTGTGTTGAAACTCCAAAAAGAGAAAAGACAACCTTACCTTGGGAAATTAGCTGCGAAATGATTGAACTCGCAATGCAGCTTTTAAAAGGGAAACACTGTTTTGGTCTTTGGAGGAACTCATTTGTGCTATGATAACATGACCATTTTGCATGACCGTGTGTGTGTGCGTGTGTGTGTTCCGCGCGCGCGCGCGCGTGAATGGCCATCTGCTTGTGCCAGAAATGATGGAAACAACCGACGACGTGACAGCAACTGAAACAAAATGTAAAAACAGTTTGCGTCCCTCATTAGAAAAAAATATATTTGTGTGTTTGCGTGCGTGCACGTCCGCGCGCCCGCATCACACGCCGGGAGGGGTGGTGGTGGTGGGGGCCGGGGGGGGTCATGCCAACATGGGAGGGAGGAGGGACGGGGCCGTCAAGTGGCCGAGCTCTCGAGCGCTCCCGCCCACCGCGCGCCACTTCACACCGGGATCAGCGCGTGAGGATGATGCCAGCCCGCAGATAGACGGGCAAAGAGCCCCGCGCGGTGACACGAGAGTGAGAGCGCGGCCGAGTCGGAGTAGGGCGAGCCAGCGAGCCAGCGAGCCACACGGCCGAAGAGCGTCGACCGAGGCAGGAAGCTCGGCGAGACACCGCTGGAGCCTCCGACAGTGAGTTCACCGTCAACTTCCCGTCACTGAGTGTCACTTTGTCTCCGCTGTTTTTTCTCCTTGGTTGCGGTCTTTCACACTGCGACACAAAGTCCAGCGCTGCCAATTAGTCCCAGGACTCGGCAGTCACGCGCGCGCGCGCGCGCACTGACATCCGTGCGTCAGAATGCATTTCTCTGGCGTGACATTACCGGCAGATGTTGCCCCCGCGGAAGCTCCAAACACCGGTGAAATCATTTTTTACATCTCACTAATGTGATATTCTCTCGGTAAACGGTGTATGTAGCTAGTTGTTTAATAGTGTCACAATAAAATAGCTACTGAAACCTATATAAAAAACCCCCCAACATTTTAGATGGTGTGACCACAACCCTGACTTCCAATGTTAATATATGCTCTAAATTTACAGGATGACGTGTTCTCAATTTGTTGTGTATTTTGTTTGATAAACACTGTTTCAGAAAGCCTGCCATTTAGGAAACTTGTCACCTGTATGCCAATGATGTGTGTGTGTGTGTGTGTGTGTGTGTGTGTGTGTGTGTGTGTGTGTGTGTGTGTGTGTGTGTGTGTGTTCAGTGGAGGGAAACATGATTTCCTTAAGTGGGGTTGGTGATACAAAACTCAGTGAGACTAAAAGCACAGATAAATATGTAGTGTGTGTGTGTGTGGTGTTGAGTTAGCGCATGCCATCCGCGCAGCCTGTTTAGAATTTCCAAATTCATTTTTTGGTGGACGTACATTATTAAAGAGCCGAGGGCTTTGTTCGCCGCACACTAGCTCTCTCATCAGCTCTCCTGGTGACAGCCGCGTCAGTCCAAGAGTGCCATTCTTAAGTCTAATCTACTGGTTAACAGCTTTCATTTTCATTGCTCAGTATTCCTATTTTGTGCAGCTTTCCGCTGGCTGAAAAGCTAATCTGTCCCTGTCATAAGCGCATTGGCTGGCTTGCCATCTGGGCTGTATTATAGTTGAGAGGCGAGGGCATTTGAATAATTGATATTCAGCTATTTATAGGGGAATTATTCTCTTTATGTTGCACCCAGTCAATCCATCCATTCATCCATCCATCCATTCATCCATCCATCCATCCATCCATCCATCCATCCATCTATCTATCTATCTATCTATCTATCTATCTATCTATCTATCTATCTATCTATCTATCTATCTATCTATCCATCTATCTATCTATCTAAATGGGAAGCAGCTCAAGCAACTCCAATTACAAAACACTGTCTATATGTTTGTTGACCCACTGCGCCCTCCGCATCTGTCTCCACATCTGTCCATTAATCATCGGCCCATCTTTCCTGTTGGTGACTGGTAGTGTATCCAACTGAAGTGGATTAAGGGTGTTACCGAAGCTAAGTAGGACGACTGTTCACACAGGCACACACACACACACACACACACACACACACACACACACACACACACACACACACATACATATGTGCCACTCACTCTATTTCACTCCCCAAGGACCATTGACCATTGTAAGCCCTCTCTCAAGCCTCGTTCCCTATTGTGCAAGTGTGTTGGAGTCTGTGTGTGTGTGTGTGTGTGTGTGTGTTTGATGGTAAACACTCTGATCAAACAGTGCTTAACAAGCTGCCTGAACTGATAACAGAGGGAGCAGAGGAAGAGAGGATGAGAGAGGGATAGAGAGGAAGGAAAATGGGGGGGCAAGGGGGCATGGAGTGTGAAAGGCTCCGAGCTGGGAAAAAAAAAATGCACTCAGATTTGGTTAAATGGCAATATCCTGTCGTTATTGAGTTTGATGTGAGTTTTACATGATGTCACACTTGATTTAAAAAGCTGAGGCCAATTTTTTAACTGTGAAATCTATATTTTAACCAAAAACACCTCTGCGTTTTTAATGTGCAGTCTCTTGAACGCAGCAGATGTCTAAGAGAAACAGGAAATGTAGTTTTAGGGGGATCATAAGCCATATGTTAACCTCAAGCACCGCTATCACCCATTATAATGAGCTGGGTTTTAGGCTTAGGGCAGATCATCACTAAGTCACTATTCACTGTGCTTGCTCTCTTTAATATTGTTACAATACTTATGTTTTACAGCTTTTAGGGACTTTGCAGTTCAGCCCATTGCCATTTAATTGAAGTGGCCACATCCCGATAAAAAGACGGATCACGAACCTGCAGGTAATTTGTCAACATGGTGCGGTCCCAATAGTTTACATTATATCAATAATATTATGTACTCCTAGTTCATTATATTGAATATGCTTAAAATCGCTTAAATCTTAAAATCATCGGAACAATAAACAGGCAGCAAAAAACTATTTTGATTAGTCCTAAAACCACAGTTTAGTGTATATAGTCTTTTTTAAGAAGTGGACACGTATTTGAATACTGTTAATAAAATTATGACCATTAGATGAAATTAAAAACACACAGTTTGGTCGTATTTCATTTTAGTTTACGCTTCAGAGTACATGGTAATTATTTCCTCTTAAGGGTCATCCCACTTCCTGTCCACCCGCCGCTCACAACACATTTAATATTTTGATTCCAATCTTTGTCTCTCTCCAGTGATGGATTCCCCCACAGATCTTTTTGATGACTCGGTTCCTCAGATGCATGCCTTTACTCCCACTCACAGCTCTTCGGATTCTCCGGGAGTTCACCCTCAGCCCGGCACAGGCCACCCTCCTCCACCTGCATTCAGACCCCCCGGGTTCCCCCTCATCCATCACCTGCTGCAGCCAGGCAGTGCGAGCAGGAGGATGGGAGGGCATGTCAACGTGAACCTGAGTGCACGCAGGCTACTGGAGGACAAAAATTTAGAGGAGGGCGAAAGAGATGGGCAGATGGACCAGAGGTTGGAGGGAGAGGAAGATGTCCTGATGGAAGGAGAGGAGGATTTGCTGGGTGCTAAGAAGAGGCACAGCGACCCCATCCTGGGGGGCAAGTGGAGTCGAGACATCCGAAAAGTGAAGAGGATGAAGCTGGACATCCAGCCGGGAGATGGAGAGCTGGAGCAGGGAGGCAAGAAACGGGAGGCGCTAGGGAGGAAGGGAGGACGCAGGAGGGAGAGGGAGCAGCTGAAAGAACAACTGGAGGAGGCCCGAGAGAGACTGAAGGCCCTGCAGGAGAGAGTGTGGAGGGCTTTTGGGGAAAAGCACATGGAGGAGGACAAGGAAAGTCACAGCGGCAGAGGGCAAGAAGACGGAGGAGATATGGGGATGGTGGAGGAGGAGGACGAGACGGGAGGAGCGTTCGACGAAGACGACATAGATGGAGGGGAAATGGAGAAGGAAAATTTCTCCCTGCTGTCCGTCTCCCCTTTCAGCAGCGTCCACAAGCGGAGAGAGGGCCGTCAAAAGGAGAAAGAGGGGCGGAGGGAGAGGGGGAGAGGAGGAGGAGAAGGCGGGCTCCACCTCGAGGGAATGATGGAGGGGGCCAGCTTATGGCTGGAGTACGGCGGGCTGATGAGGGACGACTGCTACGGGATGGAGGAGGAGGGTGAGGAGGGCGGGCAGAAGTTTGCCCAGGCTCTGAAGTTGGAGCTGGGCAGCGCCGTGGCGCGAGTCATCGACCGCGTGCTCCGCCTTTACACCGAGATGGCCGACGCCGCTCCTTCCCCTCCCGCCGGTGCCGTCTCTTTTCTCCCCACCGAGCCCGGGAACGACGGCGGAGGGGAGAAGGACGTGTGGATGGGGCTGCTGGCGATGGGGAGGGAGGAGGACAAGGCCAGGGGGAGGGGGGACAAGGCCGGAGGGGCGGACGAGGACAGAGAGAAGCAGCTCCTCAAGATGAGCAACGGCAGTGCGCCCCCTGCAGGGCAGCCCCGCCGCACCGACCCCTCTGACCTGCCGCTGTCCCTGGCTGTCCACAGGTCAGCAGACATGCGGAAAGCGCAACCACTCCTGGGCCCGCCTCTCTCCGCGTCCCTCACCCCCTCTCACCCCAACCTCCCCCTGCACCCGCCGTCCCTGCCGCGCCCTTCCCCGCTCTCCCACCCTCCCCTCCTGCCCCCGGCCTCTCAGCCCAAAGACCACCTGTCGTCGTCCTCTTCCCTCCACCCGCCCTCCTCCTCCTCTTCCTCATCCTCCTACCCACCTCCCCCGCCTCCACCTCCCCCGCCGCTCCCCTTGCCTCTCCTCCATTACTCCATGCAGCAGCTCTTCTCCCGCTCGCTGCACCACCCGCAGCTGCCCCACCTCCCGCCGTCCCGCAAGGACTACCTGAGCTCCGACCCCTTCTTGGACTTCTCGTCCCACCCCTCCTTCCCGCCGCTCCCCTTGCTCGGCCACTTGGACCCAACGCTCGCGAGGCACCCACACGGCAGGGAGAGGGAGAGGGGGATGAGGGGAGATGGTGGGATGAGAGGAACGATGGATGGAGGGGAACTTTACCTAACAGCTGGGGGAATATCCTTTTCTCAGTAAAGTGCATGTGGGTTTTTTTGTTCTTTACAGGTGTGTGTTTATTGTTGTTGTTGTTGTTGTTGTTGTGTGAAAGAGTGTCTCCTTAACCATCCTCGTGCCTACGCCCAAGAGGGCCTTTCTCCCTGCCATCTGAAGAAAGCCAAGCTCATGTTCTTCTACGCTCGATACCCCAGCTCCAACACACTCAAGACGTACTTTCCTGACGTCAAGGTGTGTGCTGCTTCAGACGCTTTTATAGATTAAACACGAGTGATAGGACAGTGCCTGTGGTGCTTCCTTGTTTCAGATACAGAGGGAGTGCGTGGCTCTAGTCATAGCTATTAGATGTTGGATTTAGTCAGTTAAAACAGTGGACTGATAATTTAACATGACAGGGATGTACTTTAAGTTTAATTCAGTTTAAGTTTAATTTAACAGTGACTTCAGAAACCTCTATTGTATAGTATTTGCTTTAATTTAGTTTGTGAGGTTGAAATTTACTCTAAAATAATAGAAATACGAGTTGGAATGTATAAAGTGTAGCTGGTATGGCCTGACAATGCTTGCTACACGCTACTTTGCGTTGTGATCATGGTGTTAGAGAAGTGACAGACTTCCTCAGCTTGGACAAGTATGCACATGTGTCATTCAGTACAGAACTCAAGTCACAATCAGCGATACCCCTCTCCTCTCTGTGGCCGTAGTTGAGTGGCCTTTTTTCTTTTTTTTTAAATTTTCATCAATTGATTTCACAAAATACATATATTCTTATGAAATTACAATAAGAATATTTTCTCATCTACCAGCAGCATTTTTTTCAGTTTCTGAATTAACACAAAACAAAAGAAAATCTGACTAAAGGAGCTCACATACCTGCAAACACGTCATTTAGTACAGCACTTCCGTCACAATCCGCGATACACCTTCAAAAAGAAGAAACAAGAAAAAAAAACATGAAGCCAAATTGCGTCAGTTACTATATCCCCAAGTTTCAAAGAACTAGCTTAAAATAGGTCAAGCTAACCGAAAATGCTTCACGTCATGAAAATATACACACATATACATAAAAAAAAACATTTTGTCAAACAAAACGTGTGACCAACACAAGACACAAATCACTCATAAACAAATATGTTAACCACTTTTTATGCGTCGCTTTTGTCACAGACACCTGTCAGTCTTTACCTCTCTCACGAAGCAGCAGGAAGTGGCGTCACCACAAAGTCAAGCGTCACAAAAACATGAACAATACATATTAAAAAAAAAACAACATCTTTTTATACGACTTTTGGAGAGGTATATATATCAATTTACACATGGACTGCAATAGCAAAAATCTTTGCCTATGACAATACTTTGAAACGTTCTGGGATCCGTGTCCACACAATGAAACCACTTCCCGCATGGCCACAGAGCTAAAAGGCAGTGGCCCGTACGGGGATCGAACCCGCGACCTTGGCGTTATTAGCACCACGCTCTAACCAACTGAGCTAACCGGCCATGTTTTTGAAGCTTGTGCCCATACTTGTGGTTTGTGGGTCAAGGAATTTTATTTTGCGATCGAAGTGTGACGATCTTATTAAGAACTCTCCCTTTACAAATTTGCGTCGGAAGAATGTTCCACATTCCTGCTGTTGGAATGCGCAGTTTTGGAATCCAATTCATTGGACCGTGTTGTGTCTGCTAAACGGTTTCACATGACAAGATAATGTGTAGGTATCTGTTTTTACCGTCAGAGAGGTACTCATGACGATTGTTGCGTCATATTTTCGATTTGTAATTCTAAAAATAAACAATAAAAAAACAATGCATTTTAAAAAAAATACATGTAGGCCTATTTTTAAAAACAAAACAAAACAAACAACCCTAGATTTACAGTATATTCGTATTTTGTGTCTTGTTCAGCTGACGTCATATTCGAGCAATAAAGAGATACTCGAAAATTATGATCAAAAAGATTATAATGATTTGTATCGATGAAAACAAAAACCTAAAGGTGTGTTTATATTTTCACCCATAATAAGTCAGGACTGAGCTTTAAAAATGCTAAGGAATTGTCCTAATGCATTGGTCAATATTTTGTTAATAACTTCTGTTTTCCATTGATAAATTAAAGTCATGTTTGTTTGTTTGTTTTTTAATGATTTGTTGTCTGTTTAATCCCTTTGAAAAGAACACCTGTCTTGTTGTCCCATCCTGCTCATACGGTTTCTTGCTGTTGTCCTCTCCCGGTCCAGTTCAACCGCTGCGTGACGTCCCAGATGATTAAATGGTTCAGTAACTTCAGAGAGTTCTTCTACATCCAGATGGAGCGCTTTGCACGGCAGGCTGTCCGCGAGGCTCTCACAAGGTCGCTTTGAATTTTTGTTTTTAGGATACGGTGTTTTACTGATTGATTTGCTACTCTTGCATGAATGGTGACAGCACAGCCATTGACCACTGACTCCTTTACAATGCACTGTCTTGTACATCACGTGCTTCTTTAACTGCCATGCTATACTGTGGTCAGCACTCACTTCATTTCCTTAAACACTCACAAAAAATGACCGTTTTGCTGTGTGTGTCTCACCCAGGGATGGTGGAGCTCGACTTGGCAGAGACACCCAGCTCCGAGTGGGCCGTGACTCAGAGCTTTACCGAATTCTCAATATGCATTACAACAAAAGCAATGTCTATCAGGTAAGATGACTGCACCAGTGCATAGCATGTTTTACCCACTGTATCTTCAAGCTTCTTTCTGGTGAAGGATGGATTTTTACTTTATTATCTTTTTAAAAAAAGAATACATCAAAAAATTCAGCAGAGTGGAAGCACAGAGCTTATCCAAGGCCATTGATCTGACAAGCCTATGTTGTTTTTCTAGTGGCATAGCACGTGGAAGCACAAGTGCTTCAAGGTAAAATGCACATTATGTCCCTGTGGCATGGATACCCAATATGCTTCCCAACCATCACTCTGAACAGCTTAAGTTCACTGTGCTCATGCAGAGCTTCCTTGACAAAAAGGATTCAATTTAGTAAATCAAATATTATTCTGTAACTTTTCCATTAATGCCGTCCAAAATGTCTCCTGTGTTGAAGCCCTGTATAATTATATGGAAACATGCCGAACCATTGGCAGAAAGGCTTGCAATGTCCAGTGAAGACAGTAAGTGAGGTGACTGGGTGCAGCAAGAGGTCAGCTGCACTGCTGTGAAAGGATTTTGTCCTGAATGACGCTGATCCTCATTGACTGCATTTGTCCCCTAAGCCACAGGTTCAGGTTCCCACAGAGGCATGATTCTGAAAAGCAAAGTAAGACTAGCTTGGTCCAGCAAGTGTCAAGTTTCTGTAGCAACTACTTTGTAAGTGGAGTGACAGTATAGAACCAAGAGATTACTTTAAGGCTGGTGTGCTGTGTAGCAGTTATAATTATATTGCATGCTGCTTTATAATTATTTAGATGCTGCACTTGATGCTTTTTTATTTCCATTATTTTTGTTGTGTATGCCGCAGTGATATTATAGCCTATTGCACAGTAAAATATTTATTTTTTTACAATTCTTGTGTGTGAAAGAAATGCTATCAAATGGTATAGGGTCCTGGGGAGAGGTTGCGCTCTTTCATGCAGTCAGAGGGAGGGACATTTTTCTTCTCAGTGTGAAAGCGCTGTTCTACTGAATTCAGTACCTTAACAGCATGAACCTAGTCAGATACAAATTGTTCAAATTCTAACGATATCCTCGTTTAGCATTGGTATCTGCTTTAACCTCCACTTTTTATTATCTTCCAATAAGAAATGTGTTTGTCTGATTTTAATTGATAACATAAATAGTTAGCATTTGGAAGTTCAGTCATAAGTGAACTTCAGCCATCAGTTTAATGAAGGCTCCAGTCATTCATGAAATTACACAAGGGGATTCCACCCAACGGATGCCACTCGGACCAAGTACTTAAGCACAAATAAACTACACACAAAATATGTGTCCATACTGATTATGTGGTTCCATCCAAGTATGTGGGAAACAAGCCAATCCAATTTATCACAGAATAGTTGGAGTCGAAATACCCACTATGGTCTCCTAGGCAGGAAACAGATTAACGTGGATCTCACAAGAATCAAAAGTTCAAGTATGCAGAGCATGTAAACTCACTTGCCATGATTGCAAGATCAACGCGTATGCATTCCTATAGGCTATATTGGCTAAAAACATTGTGTATTAGTAGACACTTTTGTATTAGTTTTGTGTTTTCTATTGAAGTCCATTGCTGTTATATGCACGTGGAACCCTTTGAATTTGTGAAACTAATGATTATGTGGAGTAGAAAATATCCCCAGAGTCTCTGTTGTCGCAGAAGATAGTAAGTAGCAGATACACTTGATTTAAATTCAGGTAAACCATCCCTTTTTAGAGCTACACATTTAATTATGCTTAAATCTACTTGTACTTTGATTCAGGGCTCTTCATTATACATCAAACAACCCCAACTTGACGCCTGTGTTGAGTTGCCACATTTTTAAATTTTACTTTAGGACATAAACTTTGCAATAGCTCCAGGAAAGTGAGTAAAATTGGTCCCCACAACAAGTTAAATGTGAGTAACTGCTGCTAACTCTGGAGACACCGTATTGTACCACTTTGTATCTTCATTAGTCTGGTGGTCATTGAGAGCTGACAACGTGACACCGGACTGAGAAGAGCATAAAGAGTGGCCCGTACGGGGATCGAACCCGCGACCTTGGCGTTATTAGCACCACGCTCTAACCAACTGAGCTAACCGGCCTGACGGCGGGACCTCGACTGTCGAGATTCAGACGTCAACTATACCGTGATAAAAACGTTCAAATGTATTCGTAACCAATTCAACTTTAAGAGTTGAGGCCGGGTTCTCATTCTCATTCTCTCAACCACATCGCCGCGAAAACTGAGGTGTGCTTGTCAGCCGACGTTCAACGTCCGTGTGGCTGTCAAACGAGACTCACTCTGCCCACTGCTTTGACGGATCAAAATAAATGAGTGAGCAGTGAGTCACTTTAACGAGGTTGCAGCTTCCCACTTGTTTCACTGGTTTTCGCTCACAGGGAGGGTGGACGTCCTCCCTCCCGATAGAATATATTATTGTTAAAATGTGTTTTGTTACAAGCGGGCAATGAGTCCTGCAACGTCGTCGACTTACCTAGTTTGTGAATGTGTGGGTGTAAAATGATTGCCAGTGTCAAATACTCCTGTCATCCTGTTTTCCCACTCATCTTCAGGTTCCAGAGAGGTTTATCGAGGTGTCCGAAGTCGCTCTCAGGGAGTTCTACTCCGCCATCTGGACTGGGAGAGACAGCGACCCCTGCTGGAAGAAGGGGATATATAAAATCATTTGCAAACTCGACAGTCCGGTCCCAGATGCCTTCAGGCTGCCTGGTTGCCCTGTCGGCTGATGTGGTCCGGCCACTATGGCTTCTTGCGTGTGGTCGCATCCAAAAATGCATGCGTGAAAAGTAACTGGGAGAAAGGGATTTGTGAAACATTCGAACTAAACTGACCTGTTCAATTTATCCATAGATTTTTGTTGTTGTTGTTTATTATCTCTATTATTATTTTTGGGTCATTAGGGGAAGTCTATTTTGAGTGCAGGAAAGGACATACATGTTTTTAAGGGTAACCTGGGGTTGACCTGACACACTTACTATTGCTGTAACAGCCTTGTGACAGCATTTATCAGGGAACTTGAACATGCTATTGATTTAAAAAGGACTGTGAACTCCTGCAACACAATCCCAAATAGGCTGAATCGCGAAATCATGGTCTGTTTTTTAGCACATAAAAACATGAGTTGCAGCCTTACTCTCTGTACATTTTCTGACTCTAATTTGAAGTGACAAACCCTGACTACACAATAATGACTCACAGGAGAATACAATGTTCATTCTCTGGCTAAATGACTGCAGTGTTACAGATCCTTTTGGTAATGAAATACATCACAGATGGCTGTTTGCCAGGCATCTTCACGAATATGATTTTCAAATACTCTCCGAAATGTGGACCGACCTCTGTAACAAGTCATGTTGACTATTTTTTCTAGCAAAACAAGACATTTCAGATCTCTCTCACCTTGAACGCGGCCTCAGCATATTGAAACTGTCTGATGCATTGTAAACTTAAAACTCCTGGTTTTTGTCTTAAAACCACCAAATTTGTGCAAATATGTACTTGTTTTTTCAAAGTTAAATTATTATATAGCCTCCTTTATGAAGGCAAAATTTAATCTAAGTGTAATTATCATTCTGAGACGTATAATTAACTACCATTGCTTTGTTGACGTATTGTTGAAATATTCACTTTGGGTTTTGGCCTGCTTCAGTGTGATTCTTAAATAGTTTGGTTCCGTACGTAATGAAACAGAAACTTTTCTTTCTCAGAATTTCTGCACAGATTTTTGTTCACAGATTTACCCGTCTAACAAAAGAACTCTTTTTTGTTGGGCCTCTGGTTTCTGTTCTTCAAAAATACTGAGTTCCTGCTCTTCTGGGTGTAACGAAAAACTATGACAGTAAACCTATGTGTAAACTACTTGTGATGTGTTTGAAGTGCATGTTCCTCATGTTGGCATTACATGATTTGTATTGCAATCTCTCTGTGCAGTCTTTCATTTGCCTCTCCTTTGTATTGTTAATGCAGTACTTTGCTTTACTCACTCTTTGGTAAAATCTGATGTTTAAACTTATCTGTGAATTAAAGCAGTCTCAAGCTCATGCTCTGATGTCACACACACACACACACACACACACACACACACACACACACATCCCAATCGCCAACACTAATGCCATCATACTTTAAGCCTTTAATCTAACAACCACACTACACCAACACACTCACACACAGATTTTCACTGACACTAATACTTTTATGTGGTTTCGGTAAGCTTTGGGCTATATTGTCGACACCTAAGATAGTGTTGACAATATAGACTCTCTCTCTCTCTCTCTCTCTCTCTCTCTCTCTCACACACACACACACACACACACACACAGAGGGTGTTGGAGAGAGAGGGAGAAGTCTTTGTTGTGCTTGGCTTTTTAGCAAAAGCTTTAGATTTTTCACTAACATGCTGGAGATGGCATCTGTGACCTTTATGTACTGTATGCCTCACATGTAATTTTTAATTTGATACACTGATTAAACGTTTGCCAGCAGTCGACACTGTACAGACATACAGTATGAATTGAATTATTTTTTTTGCAATGCCTTTGTTAACATTTGAGGACGGAGGGTGGTTGGTTATAGAACAAGACAGTAAATATATACAATGTAAACCACATTAAATGAATGTAAGGTGGTGTTATTACATAGAGGTAGGTACAACAAATTAAGAACTAATGAATTGAACATACATGAGAACTGTCATATGACTTAAGTCACGAGATTTGGTAGGGAATCTGGAGAATGAAACCCCCTCACGCTCGCGCGCGCGTCCACCCACCCACCCACACACACACACACACGCACACACGCATACAGAAGTAGCTCAAGCTTTTTGACATTTGCACCTGACAATGACGTATACGGTTCAACAGTGAAACCCACAACGCTACAATGTTAACTTTGTCACATTTAAAAACCAAAATCCGGATTACACCTCACGCTGGTTCCCACAGCTTGTATTTTAGTTATCAGTTGCCACATGTCCGTGAAAATCGATCTGTACGCATAGCAGTGTTCAAGTTCACCAAGCGTCCAGTGTGACCGATCAGGGACTTTTTCCGCATTTATTACGGGATACGAGGCTCGCGGACACAAGCAATGTAGCTTTCAGAAACGAGTGAATCCGAGGCGCAACTGGTGTGGCCAGGACCGAGGTTCCGAAGCTTTGGGCACCTGGACTAGGATTTTCGTTAATTGTACTTTTTAAAAGAGGCATAACGTTACCGGAAACACAAAAAATACCACGCCAAAACCCAGGGCTTCTGATTACGGCAGAGACGGGTGAGTTCAGCATTTCAGAAGATTTGACCAGATTGTTCTTTTCGCTGTTTTAGAAGACTGAATAATTCCCCCCCCCCCCCCTTTCTCAAGTGCGTTTTTGTTTGGTAAATCACATTGCGTCACTTGTGCATTTTATTTTGTAGAGCCACACCGGAAACATTACATTTCCTTGGGGGGAATTGCCTGACCGTGGGGTTCCGTGCTTCACAGACGCCGTGTGGCTGCCGGACGATGGCGATATCCGGGGTTCTGCTGCTGGAGTTGGCGCTGTATGCAGGATGTTTCTGCTGCGGCATCGTCACCGCCGCATCTGTCACTATAGTCCAGGTAACTCATACATTAAACTGCCCATCCAACAGCACTGTGTTTAGTCACTTCCTTCTACTGTTGACTATTCTATTTGCTCGCCTTTTCGCAATGCAGACATTAATTCTCAACTTCACAGATTGTCACAATTATTAGGGAGAATATGTAATATTATATATGAGTAGTAGATCATATAAAAGTCACATTTTGGGGTTCGACAATGCGATAGAAGGCAATTGCTGACTAGCTCGCTCTTTAGAATAAGTAACGCTGTGTTAAAGTTTATCGCAATGCCTCGTCCTCCTATAGTTTACATTTTGTATAAACCGCTGTCTTATTTCAAACTGCCTGTTTTCGTGTCAGACTTTGGCGTCAAAAGTTTGTTAAGCGCGTGCACATAGACTGTCACGGAAACACGCGCTTTGACTTTCTCCCCATTTCTCGCTGCGTTCCGTCACAGCTCTGTGTATTGTCTCAAATAGTGCATCTTTCCCTCCCCAAGAAGCCTTTTCTCACACGGAAACACCTTTTCAAGTATCGAGATGTATTTGCGATCAACTTCTGTACCTTTGTGAAAATGCGCACCCAGAACACAAAACAAGTGGAATGCGTGGTCTCCTTCGCTGGTGCGTGCCGCCGTGCGCGCGTACGATTGTTAAAAAAAAAAAAAAAAACCGGTCATGTGTTCACTGGAGCATTTTTGTCGTCATGTGACCCAATCGGTCCTCGTGGTGCGCTGTGACTTTCTGCGTCTCCTCAAAACAGGCGAAGCGCCTATTTGCATGTTTTCTAGCCTAGGCTCGTGGTTTATTCAATTTCGCGTAAAGTGACACAATTCATTGAGGGTAAATGCAAACGTAAGTAAATGGATGTACAACGTCAGAACATGCCACTCTCTGGAGGGAATAACCTTAATACTGAGGCCCACTAAGGGTTTCCAAGGGGGAGACAGAGCCCAAAAATTATCCAATTTTATTACTGTAATGTATTGATTCATTTAAAATAAAAAGTAAATAAATAAAGGGCCACAGACCTATAGGTAGGTAGGTAGGTAGGTGGGTAGGTAGATATAAACTTCACTACAAAAAAATCTGGGCACACAACACCGTTACACATTGATATATCCACAGCAAATCTAAGAAATAGAAATAAATAAATAAAACCACACCAAAACCAGCACTACAAACCTCTGAGCAAACCAAAAATAATTTAAAGATTAAGATCAATGGCACCAGTATTGAATTAATAGTGTTGTTCCTAGAGAAGGCACAGAGGTACAATTCTGAATCTAAAATATTATAAAATACATGAGATTAAAACATATTGGAGGAAAAACTTTTTACTGATCAAGTAAAAAAAAAAAAAAACAACAACGGGATTATTAGATTTGTTCATCGCCTACAATTTTTTTTTTTTTTTTAATGAATGAACACTGAGGCTTTTGAAACATCTAAATTGAAATGTTGTTGTTCGTTGTGCTTTCTCCTCCCAGGGTAACTTTGGTGGACGGTGCATGCTGTACGGACAAGTCAACTATACCGCCAACCTCATTGGGATCCAAGTGGCCAGCTCGTCTTCTCTCTGCTACTTTGTCTCCGCCATATCCGTCATGGTGGCTGTGGTGTGCTTCTCTCTGTCTTTATACTGGCTCTACTCTTTCTGCATGGAAGGGGAACTCACAAGGTAACAAGGCTGATGTCAGTTTCAGTGTCTGTTTATGTTACTTCCTGTGTGTTCAGGTCGCCTCTTGCTCTTGTGTTTTGTATCGTCTGTTGTGTGACAACGATGTGAACCGGTGACAAAATGTCAGAAAATGCATTTATTAGGAGGTGGTAGCCTAAACAGAAAAGAAGTCGAGGACTGTTTTACTATTTCACAGAGGAGGAGTTTGAGAATAGACGGACCAGGACCAGAGCCCTGGGTGACACCAGCACAGGGGTAATAAATGAGGGGCAAAACAAGTTTGGAACTTGCACTCAACAGCCACTTTATATAGAAAACGTTCACTTGCCTGTCAGTGCAAATGCAATGAGCCGATCACATGGCACCAACCCAAAAGCATTCAGCCATGTAGACGTGGTGAAGACGGCCTGCTGACATTCAGATGGAGTGTAAAATTTAAAAAGGGGATTTTAGTGACCTTGAACGTGGCATGGATGTTGCTATCAGAAAGGCTGGTCTGAGTGTTTCCCAAACTACTGATCGACTGGGGCTTTCACACTGGCGTGAGCATCTCGAGGGTCGACAGAGGATGGTCCCAAAAAGAGAGAATATCCAGTGAGCAGCAGTGCCTTGCTGATGTCAGAGGTCAGAATGAGCTGCTTTGAGGTTGGTTGGAGACTACAGAAAGGCAACAATACCATCTCCGAGTGCACACATCAAACCTTGAAGCAGTGTACTCCTCAGCTGCTTCATGAAGTAGGTGTATACCTGATACTGGCAAGGTGTACCTAATGAAATGGCCAGTGAGTATTTTCTAAGCCAAGTTTGTTTGTTTGTGTGTGTGTGTGTGCCATCAAAATGGTCTTTGAGGTTTGTTTTACGATTTTCATGTCATATAATCTGGCAATGTTGTTAGGGTGGTGGTTGTGTAAATGCATTAAATGACTCTCGAACCCAATAGGTGGAGCTTAGGATGATGAGGCTTCCATGGAGCTTTACTACTCGCTGACAAATTGGATAACATAATAAAGACTGGCTGCAGAGACCAAAGCAGGAGACCACAAATCACTGAGGTTAAATCAAGAAGAGAACTCGAGCCGCAGTCGAGTTCTCATCCAGTTGCTCAAGCGCTTGATTCCTCATTTGGTCGGCGGTTTGAACAAGCGCTTGATTCTTCTTGACTTTATATTTTTAGTTTCTGAGCATAGAAATCGTTCTGATGTTTGCCCACTTTTGATTGTTTCGCAGGGAACGCGTGTGGATAAACGGGATCATGGTGGTGTGTGGCGCCTTCCTGTTTTTCCTGCTTGTCAGCGGCTGCATTCTGAAGATAGGACGCGACTCGCTGTGCAACTCCCTCATCCAGATCGTCCCCAATATCACAAGGTTGGATACACACTCCCACGTTGCTCCGACACCTCCACCCGGGTGCAAAACAACCCCTGAAAACCACTCGGAAATGAAATGACTTCTAACAAGCAGCGTGTTTGTGTCTCCTTCAGTTGCGATCAAGCCCAGAACAAACAATGGGCCGCTCCTCTCAGGGGAGGAAGGTTCTACAACAGCCTGCACAAAGCTGAGGTCAGCGGGCCGTTTTCTAAATTTCAGTCTTGTGTAAAACCCAACCGTGTTTCACTTTTCCATCAGTGAAGGCTCAGACTGTTGATGTTGATCTCGACGTCTCCTCTCTGTCTCCGCCCTACCAGACGGCAGCGTGGGTCAACTTCTTCTTCTGGCTCTTCATCGGAGCGCTGCTCATCTTCCAGAGGCGTCAGAGCTCCAGGTCGAAGATGATAGCTGGAGGTGTGAGCGGGCCGGTCGGAAGCCTTTTCGGTGACCCGGGGGTGACGGCTGCGGAGACGGAGCCCTTTTTCAATCGTCCCGCGAGACCAGAGTGAGGACGAGCCCAAGACGACCGAGAGCAGTACATATTTTGCAGGAAATTGTGGTGTCAGAGCATTTCTGGTAAAAAGAAAAGTGATTTTGCTGTTAAGTATTTCAGGTGTCCCGTCATAGAACAAAAATATTTTTATGGTGTTTCACTTGCGCATCAATTGTGGAGGTTTAGTGATAGTAAAATACAAGCGAGCTGATAATTTCTGATTAGGGTGGGTTTGAAATGTCCCATATTATGCAAATATGTCTCTATGTTTTAACTGAAGTTGCCGAAAATAAGATTCCATACCTGACTTATTTTCTTTGCTCTACTTATTAGAGCAAATAACGAACATATTCAAATTTTGGGTTTCAGAAATCAACCCCATATATAATGCACAAAGGGTACCAATACCTCACCGAATAGTAACAATCCAGCCATTTGTTTCCAAACATGTCAGACATAAAGCATCAGTTTCAGCAGGAAGGGTTTTTCTTTTGTTGGAGGGTGTAAACGGGAGGATACTTGTGTTTTTTAAATATAGTTTTTTTGGGCGGTAAAATAATCGTACAAGCCAGCACCTCCCAAGGTCACACATGAAACATTCATTGAATTTATAAATGGGTCTACTAGCTAGAGTTCTACAAATAGCACCTCAACTTGGGAGATTTTTGTATGGAGTCTGTATGTTCTCCCTGTGTCTGTGTGGCTTCTCTCCAGATGCTTCCTCCTACATTACACAGACATGCACGTTAGGATAATTGGCAACTCTAAACTGGCCGCAGGTGTGAGTGCGGGTGGTTGTTTTTCTCTCAATGTGGTCCTGTGACAAACTGCCTTCTCCACAGGGCAGCTGGTATTGGCCCCAGCACCCTGTGACCCTAATTGCAGGATAAGGGGTGATAGAAAATTGATGTATTTATTAGTATTACAGAATTTGAAATGCATGGATTATACAACCCAACAGGCTCCAAAAGGTTGATAAACATCAAAGATGTTATGTACGTTCACTCATTAAGTGTTTCTGTTTTGATTATTTGTTTACATATTGAAAGAATGAAATAATGTTTGCGACAAGGCATTCAACTTTTCTATTTCGATTACATGTTTGTAATTTTGTCGTCATACCTAAAAATGTGTTTTCACCTCTTTTTGTTTGTTTTTTACAAACAGTCAACTAACAGTTAATAGGAATATTCCACATTTAATTTAACATGTTGAAAGTGAAATTTGAAGTTGTTTTGTTAACAGGCAATGCACTGAAATTAAATCCAATAGATATCTTTTGTATTTGACATGTTGTATGTCCTAGATAATACATTGAATTCTGTATTGGAAATGTCAATAATGAGGAGTATTGGTTTTTTCCCCCCCAGACTTCATGTCAAAGCAGCTGCCTTGGTTTGTAACTAATAAATCACAAAAAATACAATTCTTTATCTGCCAATTATTATTTGAACGAAGTGAATGGCGAAACCCTGACCTGTGTCTCCATCTAGTGGTTATCATTGAGATTTTAACTTTAAGAGGGCAGGTTTAGAAAATGGATGGATGTGTAACAGTTACATTTGATCTTTAACATGTCGTGCTAAATTGAGTTTAAAACAACTGATATCTTTTTTTTAATCATAGTTATAAATAAGATAAAACAAGAAGTGCAGTATTGAATTCATAAGAAGGGGGAAGGGAGGCTACAATAGTACAAGGGCTGATAATTTGTGGCTCAGAATAAGGATGGGAGTCCTTATTTTACTTTATCTATCTTTTATGGGGGCTTTGAGAAATTCTGCTTGTACCCCAAAATTATGATAAACGTTAAAATTACACTAACAGGAATTTATACATTTTCATTTGTATGTTAAATATGCAGTTCAACAATCTATCAATTTCTATGACTTAAAATAGAAATAGACCAAAGCATCAGAGAGCAGAACCAGAACAAGACTGCAATCTCGCCGTGCGTAGTTTCTCCCTCCTTAACCGTTTAATCCCAGAGGATTACCTAACCTGGAATCAACTGGATAGAGGGAGGGAATGAAGGTGGGACGTTACCTGGTAGAGGGAGACCGATGGGGACGGGGACCTCGTAGAGACAAGAGGAGAGAGTGAAGAGGCACTCGCACTTTAAACCTGGAGATCTCACTTCTGTAAGTAGTTTCTTTTTTTGCCATTAGCCGTTGTGATGTAGCATTTAACACCCCGTGTTGACCGCACCTGCTTCCTGTCTCGTGTATGTGGCACCCAGGTGCATCATCGACGCCTGCTGAGAAGGGTGAGCACTCTGGAGAGCTCCGAGGACGGCCTTCAGGAGTCTCAGAAGACAACCACGCGCATTGTGATAGACTTGTCTCTGAGGTCCACGGTGAGACTTCCCGCATGATTTTTGACTGACGCAGGCACAGGTAGATTTATGATGACACAGCAAGACTGAACGATATCTGGGGGGGGTGATAATACAGTAGCTGCGAGCAGGACAGAAGTGAATATCAGAGAGTGACAATGGTGAGGTAGCAGAGAGACACAAGAGAAAGCAGGGGACACGGTAGAGCCAAATAAGCCAAGCTAAGCCTCTGTAAGCTACTTCACAGCCCACAAATGAAATGTTCTTTTTTTAAACCTGTTGATCTCTGCTGTGCTTCAGACTGGAAGCTCTCACATCACTTTGTCTGGTGTCTTCCATGGCTGCCAACTATGCCTCCAAATCAACTTTCTTTGCTCTCCAGCCACTGTGGCTGGTTATTTTTTCCAAAGTCACGAGCCACTCACAATGCCATACTAGATTTTTTTTTTTTTTTACAAATTTGGCAATGCTGAAGTTCCCTTGAAATAAATGTCCAACCTTTTAAAACCTTGTATCGGTATGTTAGTATTTAATGACAGCAAAACAAAGTTGAAAAAAAATTTGCTGGAGAAACAAACAAATCCACAAAGCTTAGTACACTAGCTCACTATAACAACATGCTTGGTGCATCTTCGACATGTCTGGAAAAGCCTCAGGGGCCAGAGTGAACACCTGGCTATCACTGTCCCTTTGTGACATCACAAAGGGCAAATTTGTCTTTGCAAAACTTTAGGAATTTCAGAACTAATAGACAGACTTTTCCAATAGAGAATCCATAAACAGTATGGAGCAGGCATGGGCAAACTACGGCCCGGGGGCCATATGCGGCCCATAATCTAGCCCATCGAATTTGAAGAAATGAGCCACAGAAATATGACCTCCAGTTAGTTTTTAGCTCTCCAGACTGTTTTTAAGACATTAAAACACACATCTGAAAAACTCATCAGTAATTCTTTTTCCCCCAAAAAACCCATGAGCCAGTTACTGAAGATGATTTTCAACTCTTGTCTGTGTCAAGTTAGACGAGGTAACTTTTATCTCTGTGGCCAATCAGAAAATTAGTATCGTCAGCGCATAACTCTGTGTGTCCTGGTATGGCTGGGGCTGACGAGTGCCCTGCTCCCTCTCTCCCTACCCCAGATTATGTCTGAAGAGCAATGGGAGTCAGTGGCCGTGAGCGTAGAGTCCCTCCTCAGCGACGCCAAGAGGATGCAGACGCAGTGCAGAGAGCGCAGCGAGCAGCTCTCCGTGGCCGCCACGCAGCTGAGGGTGGAGTCGGCCGCCCTCAGGGAGCAGTGCGAGGCCTCGCAGCTCGACATGGCGCGCATCCGCCGCCAGCTGGACGAGCTCATGGACACCAAGGCTGCGTTCGAGGCCAGGGAGCGGCAGGCGCGTAAACTCAGCAAGCACCTGTGAGGAGGAGGCGTCGGAAGGAGACGTCCTACACTGAAGAGAACATACGCACAACAATGTCCTGACTTTTGTCTACATTTGTCAAATTAAACATTGTTCAACCACACTTGCGTCTCCTTACTGTCAGCTGTAAGTAATTATTAATTATTTTATTGTGTTAACCACAACATTAACACAATAAATAAAAAAAAATAATTATATATATGGTATGTTTTCAGTTACCTGGCCAGGGCTCCAAGTGTGCAAAGTTGTCAAGGCAAAAATGTGACGTTTATATATGATATATATATATATGCATATAAGTCAAAATAATTCAGACTCTTTTGTAACACAAGTTATATGTTCCTGGCCTGTCATTTGACCTTTTTGTTTTTTACCCCACACAGATGTTGAAGAGTATATTAGTCTGTTCATGCAACACCACTGATTGTGCCATGTTTTGGATCTACAAATATATGCAATAAATACATAAGTCAAAATAATTCAGACTATATATATATATATATATATATATATATATATATATGATATATATTAGTAAGTAAAAGCCAGTAAATATGTCAATTTTCACACACCTGTTTTGATCGTAAAAATCATAGTTTATGCTGATGGACCTCTAACACTGCTTCTGAATGTAATAACTAAATGAACTAAATAACAACTATAAATGACATCCCAAGGGGAAACAAAAAAAAAAAAAAAAAAGACAGAGACAGAGTTTCATCCACAAAAAAGGATTAAAATTTTAATCACCGTTAAAAATCATTCTATAAATACATGGTCATTATATCATTAAGAAGTTGTTTTAAATAAAAAATAGATAACAAACAAGCAGTTTCAGTGGTTCCTTGTACTCAGGTTGAGGTTGAAGGAGATAAAAAGTGTTACTGTTAGCAGACGCTACTGGGGAAGGAGAGTGTTTGTGTCAAGTTTGGTGTCGTTGAGCGGCGCTGCAGAGAGGTGCTCCTTTTATCACCGCTCTGAAAGGCGGAACAGAACATTTAGCAAAAACACTCAGCACATATATTTTTAATGTGTATCCAGAGAAATGTGCATTCCCTTACTGTCAACCTTCTTCTTCAGTGGTGACGACGCTGCCTTTGCCTGAAAAGAACACAGGGACCAACTGGTGTTGTTGCAGAAGTGTGAGAGCCAACAAGGAAAAGCAGCGAGCCAACAACGTACCTTCTTGATGGCAGTCCAGTCCTCAAGGATGTCAATGTCTCTCAGCATGTAGACAATAAAAGGCCCTGTGAGACACACACGCACACAAAAATGTACTTTTGCAACACAAAACAGGACAGTACAAGTATGCAGCCAAGACGTGGTGAAAAAGGAGGAATGATGACCAGGACCAGAGGTTGATTTTTGGGAACGACGTACCTGAAACCAGGGCAACTTTCCTCTTCCTGTCTGAGCGACCCAGCAGGTTCTTCCTCTTACACTTCTTGCTCCTCATGTCGTCACCCCACTCTGGAATCAGAGCACAGAGCGTTAGCTGCCTCACTCCTCGGACTCAGTGGTGATGACGGTCATGTGGTCGGCAGGGGCGCACCAGAGTTGAGGTTGATGCTCTGCCTGTCCTCCTCCAGCCTCCTGATCTTCTCCAGCAGCTCCGACTTCATGGCATCGAACAGCAACGCCTGCTCACTCTGCAGGAGCACCAACACTCAACGACACCGTCTCACAGCTCTGAGGAGGGCTCGTCTTATCTGGAGTGTGTGTGTGTGTGTGTGTTACCTCCAAGTGCTGCCGAGCTCCTTGCAGCTCACATTCGTGCTTGTGTTTAATGACTTGAAGACACAGTTCTCTGTATACACCTGAAGAAGGAGCAGACAGGGATGCAGATTATCATTGGGGGGAAACTCAACTGTTTAAAGGTCAAGTGTGTAATATTTGGAGATTTTGAGAAGAAACAGCGACATCAAGTGTCCCTCTCCCGAGTTTGCCAGTGAACTACGGTGGCCTGCGCACACAAACTTGGGTATCTCGTTCATCTTTTTCTTTGTTGGTTTATTTGAAGACGCGAGGAGTCACCCTAATTACGAAATGCGCTGTCAGGCTGGCTGGATTGTCCCCACCAGGCTATATGAGTCTTGCTGTCTTGCTAGCGACTGTGGCGAAGGAGGTAGCACGGGTTGTCCAATGACTGACAGGTTGGCAGTTCAAATCCCAGTCCATCCTAGTCTTTCGTTGTGTCCTTGGGCAAGACACTCAACCCTAAATTGCTCCCAATGGGGCTGACTTTTACGTCATTGTGATTTTTCACCCTTGCAATACCACAGGTGGCCACTGTAAAAATCAACATTTGTGTCAACTATTCCTCAAGGCTTTCCGACTGGTCAGGGGTGACTGATGTTACTGGCCTGTGGCTCAAGTTCTCAAAAGCTAGTTAGGTGTAAAACTAGTGTGTCACTAGCACAGCATTTACAATAAAGCCTATAGCAGCTTATAGGAGCCATTGTTCAGTGCGGGCCATCACCAGTTGAGTCACACCTACCAGCCACTTGTGTCCGGATCTGCATGCTCCTCTGCAGTGCCGCCAGTGGCTCCTTGTATTCTCCAGCCTTCCCCGTCAGCACCTCGTCCAGCTTCACTTTCATCTGGTTCAGACGCTCCCGGAACAACCTGCAATCACACAGTGGGGTCAGCCTGCGCTCCCGAACGCACAGTCGCGCCTGGTGGTTGCCTCTCTTCCAGCTCACTTCTCCTTCAGCTCCTGGAATTGCTTCTCCAGATCCAGCATCTCATCCAGACATTCCACTCTCCTCCGCTCGCAGTCTTCATCGTCCATTTCTTCACGGGAAAAAAGAAAGTTGACAATGTGGCCATCTCCGCTTAAAACGTATCCAGGTATTTTTGTCAGTGCACTTGGATTTTACCTGAACTCTCTTCCTCCTCCTCTTCCTCCTCGTCCTCATCCTCCTCCTCTTCACTTGCGTCCAAGTCACTCTCCCGCTCCTCTGTGCTCTCCCCTATCGTCTCCTCTTCTCCTCTTCCATTCGCTCCCTGCTGTCCTCCCACCAGTCCGTTGGCCTCGGGGAGTTGAGACTCCCTGCCGGCCTCCATCTCCTCCTCTGGCTCCCGCACGGGGGGTTGGACAGGCATGACTGGCTTAGCAAAACACACACAACCACACAGATATGAGACAGTGTTGCCGGAGAGAGGATGCGCTAAACCTTTATTCCGAGATTTAAAACAAAAACACCAACAGCAAAATTCCTAAAAATGGATCTTATACCATAAACTTAAATCTTCTTAGCTTTTTGAGTTAGTATTTTAGCAAAAGTAAATGTTCTCAAGTAGCCAAAACCTATATTAGCAGCAAAACTGTTTCTTTCAATCTGTTTTTGTTAAGGTTGAAAATGGTGTGAACTACACAGAGCTTTCAATCATTTCCTGAGATAAAGACTTGACAACTGATACGGAAATCATGGCCTGAGTTGAGATGTAAATGCAGTCTGATGAGTCTTTTTTTTTTTTTTTTTTTTCCAACTGGATACAGCTGGCAATATGTCTGAAATTTGAAAAGCATGGCTGAACGCTACAACGTGGTTTACAAAGTTGTTTGAATGTTGACTTGTTGTTTATGACCAGAATGAAATACTAAGTGATGGATGATTATAAATGCTAATGTTGATTATACCATTATACCATAAATCAGTGGCAATTGGTGATCACAAAATGCTAACTGTTGCAAAACTTAAACTTTACAATGAGGCCTGTTGCATTCGATGCATGGGGTTATACGCCGGCAAAAACTACACTCCAATAAAAACAGCCCTGCTCGTTTTAAAGCCAACGACGTCGCAAGCGAGGTATCGTAATTAAAAGAAATAGAAGCCGATATTGTGCTTTTATTTTGCTGTCGAACCGGAAAGGCTTTTTTTTTTTTTTTTTTACGTTCGACGGCACTTGTCGGCTTCCGTGATGTCATACAGTAAAAGACGGTGAACGTTACGGACCGTTTCTGGACAAAATTACAGTTGCGAACCACTTTAGTGAATCTTGCAACCTTATTCAACACCACACAAAACACGTCTTGACATTATCATGATACTTTAGAGACGAGTAAATTACTGTGAAGGCAAGTGCAACACTGGCTAACGATTAAAACCACTGTGCCGGGAGTATGGTCACTGTCGGGATGCTGACGGATGATTTAATCTTTCTTGAAACCAATAAACAAAACTAAAGTCTAGTATTACACTGATCAATGTGACGGAAATCGTTGACGTCGCCACAGTAGCTTTGCGTTGACCCTCCAAACTGCACACGGATTAACGCGGAACGTCCATGCAGGCAGGCAGCCAGAAAGACAGGCGATGCTGAGAGCAAAACGAAACCTCGATTCAGCGGGACAGAACAGCAGATTTTAGACTCTGCTCACCTTTTTTCCTTCTCCCTCTGCTCCGATGTTACAAGGTGGAGTGCACTTTCCTTTCCTATAATGTCATTTTTCAAAAGCACTTCCTCTTCTCTCCTGCCCTCAGTTCGACTCTTTGCCGGACTCTGCGAGCCGTAACTTCGTCCAATCAGAGCGAAGTCAAGTCCTCTGAGTAGCCAATCCGAACAAGCAGTCCCGATATTTGCTGTCCAATCAAAAATGGTTAGGACTGCTCGATGAACCAATTGCAGCTGACTTGTAGTAGTAACAGAACGGGACAGGGGGGTATTTCTGCGACATATGGACATGTTATGATAATAGAAAATATATTGTGTTTTAGCTGGTTTCATCTGAATCTGGGTGTAATTTTGAATTTTGACACAAGAAAGGCTCAGCTGTCTCATGAAGACATGGAAGATATTCACGAAATCGTTTGTACCATGGGAAAATATTTTGGTGACGCACTGAATTTATATATATATGTGTATATATATTTGAAATCCTTTTCAGTTTGCAATGCTTTTTCAACTTGTCAAAAAGTGGTCTTAATATTCATTATTTTCTTTTTTTGGTTTTTGAAACACAAACACAATAAGAAAAGAAACACAATGTCCATTTCACGTTTTTATTAAAGTTGCATAAAAGTGTAACAAAATTGGGCAAAAACAAGATCTGTTGTTGATATTGCTACATTATTTTGTTGGTTGGATCTAATCAATGTCCAAAATATCACCTCTACCTCTCCAATCTGCACGATTTATCTCCTGTATTTAGTTAGCCTCAGTGGTAATAATCAGTATATATAATATTTTTCTTTTTTTTTTTTTTTTTTTTGCAATTTTCTTCAACAGTAAAAAAAAACAGACTTCTCAATAACAGTCTAATAAGGTATAATCCAAATCTGGATTTAGAAATGAAAATCCACTCAAAATCAGCTACTAACTGAGTTTGCCTTGTACAATCTCACCGATTTTTAGGGCGTCTCCGGGAAAATGCACACTTTACATTTGGAAACCACACGAGGAAGGCAAAAGCAATCACACAACATGTGTCCCAATGGATCTCTTTTGAAGAACTAAAAGTTAATCCAAGGCCGGTCTCCAGAGGTGTCATGATAAAAACAGAGCAGTATTCAAATGTCAAGTACGACAAACATTGTTTCATCTAAAAACAAATAACAAAAACAAAAAACTGTATCAAGGCCTAAGTATTAAACACTCACTTCTAAAAAAAAACAACCAAAAACAAAACCATCTAAATCTCATTGTTTTTAAAAATAACAATAAAAACAACGAAAAAAAGAGGAAAAAGCGGTAGAAGGTCCAAGATGTGCCGCATTCTGCCCGGTAGCATCTTTGAGCAGTTTGCGTTTTCTTTCTTTTTTTAAAATGAATGTCTCCCGTTTATTTGGTTTGTGTAACATAAATACCTAAGGCAACATCTGTTTTTTTCAAAAAGAAAAAAAAATAGAAAAGGAGGGGAGAAAGTATGAACGGGCAGGGACGGAGGGATGGAAATGGGAGGAAGAGGAGGATGTCAGGGAGAGAAATGACAGAGTAGCAGGATGAAAATGGGCCAGTGTCGGTTCGTGTGTTGGTGCTGAGAGAGACACCTAGCGGAGGTTTGCTGTCACTGCAGCTGTGAGCGCTCCCCCAGTTGGCCGGCGGGCTTTTTGTCTCTGATCCCATTGGCTCAGAATTACATAGACGAAGAAGAAATAAGATGTCATTTTCCTGGACATGGCTGGCAGTGGCTCAAATCTTGCTGTGTGTGTGTGTGTGTGTGTGTGTGTGTGTGTGTGTGTGTGTGTACATCTATTTAAATGCAGCTGTGTTTTCTAATGTCCTCCTGTTTCTTCCAACCCCCCCAGGGTGTGTGTGTGTGTGTTTAAGAAGGGTGGATGCTTTTAAGCAGCTTTCAGTGGTCTCTCTAACCATTCAGATGTCCCCTGGTGCGTCTACTAAATGGGACTAAATGAACTCAAGATGAAAGGTGAGACAGTGAGACAGGGTTTGGTTTAGAAACACAAAGAAAGAAAAGAAAAGAACAGAAAATCAAGGCAGCTTTGTTTTGGGTCCTCTGGATGAACTGGTCATTGTGTGTGTGTGTGTGTGTGTGTGTGTGTGTGTGTGTGAAGCAAAATACATCCTGAAAGAACTAAATAGGAGCCAGTCCCATACTAAAAAAAAAAAAAAAACTTCTCAGAGAACAGCACAATATACAGGCCCAAAAAACTATGATATTATTACCCTTCATGGATGTTGCTCTAAGTTATGCAGCAACATACATACCTAGCAGTTAGCCACACACAGACATGTGTTGGCATCACTACGTCACACATTTCAAGAAGGAAAAAAAAAACATTTAGCTCCACTTCTTTCCTTAAAAAAAGGAAAAGAAAGGAGTCTCTATTCCTGCATGTCTGTCCTAAGAGGACTCGCACAAGCCTGCAGCAAAACACTTTCGTTTAAAACGACCTGGACTGTGTGACGAGCACAGGCGGCCAGTTCTGCTGTTGTTTTCAAGGTGAACCCATTTCTTCGCAGCGACAGGTTCAGGCTTTCTTCAAAATGACATCTAGCAGGTTGTTGACGACAGACGCACACGCACGCAGGCAGGCAAGCACACCGCACGCACACAGACAGTCTTTAAATGCACCACTGTAGCAAATGCCTCTGATTACAGGGAGGTGATAGTAAAGCAGAAACCTCCCGTCGAAGAGTTGGAAGGAAAATAAGTCGACCAAATGCTCTCCTGCCCTCGACCTGAACTAGAGAGGAGTCACGGCTGCGGACCGTTTAAGAGTCGAAACCTTTTGTGTGGTTGGTGGAGATGTGAGAAGTGATTAGGCCCTGCTTCAAGCCGATTGGCTGCTTCTTCATTCCTCTTTCCCCCTTCCCCTTCATTGCTGGTCTTCTCTCAGTGGGGCTGGTCTGCTCTCAGCTTCACCCGTCCTCCCCCCTACATCGATGACAGGGTGGTGGAGGGGAGGGAAGCTGGATGGAAGGGTGAGGAGTGGGTGGAGGAAGAGCAGGAGCGAGAAAGACGGAGGTCGCCTGGATTAAGACCCTTGAAAGTTGCAAGTTTCTTCCATTTATGAACAAACTTCTTCTTTGTTGACTGATTTAAAAGAAGTAAATTTGATTGAAAAAACAAAACAAAAAAACGACACAAGCAAGACGAAATCATCGGGCTTAATCCAGGCAACAGAGAAAGGGACAGCGGGGAAAAAGGAGAGTGCGGTAGGAAGACGAGAGGTGAGGGCAGAGGTGGGGGGGGGGGTGGTGGTGGTGGGGGGCAATGGCCATCATTTCTTCTGAGGCGTGGAGAGCTTCTGCATCCCTCGAATCTTGTCCAGCAGCTCTGTGATGAAGTCCTGGAAGGGAGGAAGCACAAGAGGTCACAATCAGGAAGGACGGTGGTGGCGGGTGAGGGGAGGAGTCCGGGGGGAGGAGCTTACCTCAGTGGGTTTGAAACAGTCCACCAGTAGGTCCTGAAAGAAAAAACAACACAACAACAGTGTGAGTCAAACACTCCTGAGGTTCACGTCCCACCTGACCCGACCCGGCCCGGCCCACCTTGACCCTGGCTCCCCTCTCTACGTCACTGGGCATGTCCAGCAGCTCGTCCACGTCAATCTCCAGCTCCGGGATGGCCTCCTCCTGGAGCGAGACAAGAAAGCGTTTGAGTCTTCTGGAAGGTTTAAAGGTTTTGGTCGGGTTAAAACTGCACACCAGAATCTGAGACAGACGTAGGCAAACTACGGCCCGGGGACCATATGCAGCCCACTGAACTTGAAGAAATTATAGTAATAGTAAGTAAGTCACGCAATAGCTGCATTTCATCCATTTCAAAAACACATTTTGTTGTAATGCTTTTGTTCATTTTCAATAGACATGGGATTTTCTACATAACACATGATATATTTTTTTCTTCTCCTATGAGGTGGGTTACCAAAACACTCCATCCATCTGCTCCTGCTCCGGCTCCCCTGATAAATTCTAGAACCCATTTTGACCGCCACGGATCAAAAAGCCTAAATCCTGCTTGGAAATCAACCCTGCTCATTTTTTTTCTTTTGTCAATCCATGCGGCCTGAAAGCAGGGCGGCAAAAGCATTCGTTCCTAATTTCGCGACACTGTGGTGAAGCGTCTCGTGAGTTCTCGCGTTTCAACACTAGAGGGCGGTGCTCTTCCATTACCAACACGTGCTGTGACCTGAAGGCAAGGAGAGAGGAAGATAGGAAGAAAAAAAAAAAAAACCCCAAACAAAGCAGGATGATGTTTATTTTGAGCTGGAAACACAATCTGTGTGGTCCTCTCTTAGAATTCAAAGGCCAGCAGAATCCAACAATCCAATAATAACCTTTCACAATTATGTGTCGAAAAATCAGCCGCATGAATAGACATTTTCACCAGAAAACAAAGCTTTGATTTGAAAAATGGAATTCTAATTGGCCATAAATATAACTATATGAGAGTCTATATAAATCTCACTACTAACGTGTCTCTAACCTGGCAGTGAACTACCCACCAGCCAGGAGTTTGTTCGTCAGGTAAAAAAGGCCGGAGCTGGTTTCTGAAGATCTACATAGAGATTTTTAGTATTTTTCTTTAGATTGGAATTCCAGTGAGGATGCTCCGCTGAGAGAAAGATCTGAAAACGGCCATAATATGGGACCTTTAATGTGTGTAAACTGCGATTACAGACGGAGCATCAAAAAGAGCCAGTGTTTGACATTTAGGCAGAAATGACAGCGGTGAACGCCGAGGCGCACACTCGCTGTTTCACCGAAGCAATTATTGACTGATGCCGATAAGCGGGCTGCTAATATGAAGCTGTGTCGCTCGGCTCGCCTTGAGCTGACTGGCTGATGGTGAGAAGAGTTCAGCCTCCGTTCATCTTTGCATCCCTCTCCCTCATCTGCCTTTCCCCGCAGGGCCAATCAAATCTGTCGCTCGAGTTGGGAGGTGGGAGGCGGGAGGCGGGCGGTGGGGGCTTAATAGTCTCACTTCACCACTGGCAACACACACACACACACACACACACACACGCACGCTGGTTTCCCCTCCTCTTCTGCAGCTCTCCGCTACACTCATGTCATTCTCCAGGAATCTCTCCCTCGCTCTCGCTCTCGCTCTCGTCCTCCCCCTCGGTTAGAGCTGCCCACACCAGCTGTCTCTGCACCTGCCCGGCTACCCCCTACCCTGCCACACACACACACACACACACACACACACACACACACACACACACACACACAGGACACAGGTCTGCCATTCAACCAAATGGTAATTTCTTTTTCAACACAAGTGCTCCACATCTCACACACACACACACACACACACACACACACACACACACATACACACACACACTTGGATTAAAGAATTATATAAAATGAGCTGTTTAACAAATCCAAACTCTGTGTGTGTGTGTGTGTGTGTGTGTGTGTGTGTGTGTGTGTGTGTGTGTGTAAAGAGGTGTGCCAGATTTAATTCTGCACAGGACAGCCTGTGTGTGTGTGTGATCAAGGCTGGATGTGACAGACAGACTTATAGTCAGCAGAATGAGCCTGCACTCACATCAAACACAGACACACACACAGACACACACACACACACACGCACAGTGTGCGATTTAAGACGAGACTAATTCTTTCCTAGACAGACACACGTGCGACACACAGACTCTTGGCGCCCAACATGTGGCCTCCACGTGCAGCAGGGACGGGCAGGAACAAAGAAACGGGAGGACGAGGGAGAAAATTAAGACCGGAGCTGATTGGTTGCGGAGTGAAACACTAAAACAAAAATAACGTGCAGCATTCCAGTGATGTCACTTCTTTTTAATTGCGCTTGCTCGTGAAGCACTAAATTGTCTGAACGGACGCTGCTTGACGCTGCCGTGATGCCCACCCTTGCTTTCCATGACTGGTGAACAATTTCAAAGACAAACTGTTCAAATGTGCGAGGGGTGGCGGAGGTGCGGGGCTGGGGGAGGCGGCGGGGGGCTGGGGGGGCTATTATGCCTGAAGGAAGGAAGGAAGGAAGGAGGGTGAGGAGCGCATCGAGTCGAGGGGGGGTGGATCAGGGATTGGGATGTTTGAAAAAGGCCGGAAGATAGGAGACACAAAGGGAAGGCAGAATCACGAGGGAAGACTTCCCCAGTAATCCTCCAGACTGACTGACTGAACCAGTCTGGAGCCCGCAGGCGCTCGCTGCAGCTGGCGGGAGGTGTTGCCGCGCTCTGCATGGTGGTTAACGCAGCAGCAGCAGCAGCAGCAGCAGCGGCGGCGGCGGCGGCGGCGCCCTGTGCAACACATCTGTTTATCACATACTTGTATGAACTTTGCGCTCGGCAACACGTTCATAAGTCGAACCAGGGATTGGAAGGTGCTGCTGCTTTCAGCCAGTCCATAGTCACAAGGCAGCAAAACAATCACTGACCCTTGCAGATGAACGATCTTCCTACTGGATCGTATGTCTTTTATTTTATTCTTCCTTTGCCAAAACATCGAAATATACTTTTACTGACATACTGGAAAGCAGGATTGACACTCAGTGAACAGAGAGAGAGACTGTCTGTCTGGAGCTGTCTGCAAACAGCATCTGACAGCATGATGCACACTTTTCCTCCTCTGCCTGTCTTTGTTTCTCTGTGTGTGTGTGTGTGTGTGTGCGAGCGCCACAAACACACATTCCTCTCACGGTGGGGGGGGGTAGGGTTAACGGTTAGAGACCTGACCAGATCAAATGCCAGATATACAGCTCCCCACAGCGAAACTATAAGCTGCACACACACAGTGTACACAAGTAGGTCAGTGCCCCCATATAGCAGCTAAAAGGCTGATTGTGGCTACCTTGAAGATAGAACAGAGGAGCGATAAATTCAAGACAATGCTTCTGCAGGGAGTTTGAGACTGGGATAAAAATAAAATTAAGAAATATATATATTTTTTTTAGTCCAACTTGATTTTTTACACCTTGAAAGGGATGAGTGTGAAATCTGGGAAACCCTCAACTGCAAGCCATCTAAAACAGTGAGCAACTGACAGCAGCTTCAGTGAATATTTCGAGATCTGAAACCACGAGAAAAGACGCAAACAACCTACAGCCGGCGTTATTTCTGCTGGCGCTCTCACAACAGCGGCTCACTTCAGCCGAGCCTCTTGTCGCTGTGAGCTCATTGCTGATCAGCGTGGGACGCCGCATGTGTAGTAAGTAGGTTAGCGGGGCCACCTACGAGGATTGCGCAGCGGGTCCTCGACTGATCACGTGAAACATCACGCCGCAGCTTCCTCCGAGCACGTCCACGTCCAAGCGGAGATGAAACATTCCACCGAGGGCCTGATTTCAGCTCCCGCAACTGAACACTGGCCACTTGTGCTTCCCCGCTGCCTCGGTAACCAACAGCAGGATAAAAATAGTCGGGGCAGGGGATGGCAGCCGGCCAGGTTTTAGGTTTTTTTTTGTTTGTTTTTTTGCTTCAAAAACAAAAGCAATGTTTTGGCTGGTTATGGGGGGGGCATGATGGCTGAAGCAGGCAGGATGGGGGAAGAGGAAGGAGCAGGAAAAGTAGGCCGCGTGGCGCTGAACAATGTCGCCCTTCACGCTGCTGTCCGCGTTGTGTGTGTTCGTGAGCTTGTTTTGTCTGGGTGAAACAGACGGCTCAGCGCCTCGCTGGCTCCTCCTTTTCTCTTCTTTCCTTCCTCCTAATTGAAGCGTTCGGGAGCGGGGAAGCTGGCATGTGATCCCGAGGCTACGTGGGAGAAACTTCACACAGTCACACTCTGTGTGTCCCTCCTGTTTGAACGCGGCCTGCGCGGGGACTCCGAACCCGAGGTCGCTCCAACCCGGCCGGAGTATTATCCTGG
This sequence comes from Thamnaconus septentrionalis, assembly GCA_009823395.1. Lineage (NCBI taxonomy): Eukaryota > Metazoa > Chordata > Actinopteri > Tetraodontiformes > Monacanthidae > Thamnaconus > Thamnaconus septentrionalis. The sequence goes on from CM020503.1 coordinate 9,448,679, forward strand.
CTTTGAAAACATTAGCCTGGCCCGGGTGACTGATAGGGACTGGAGGAGCCCGTGGAAAACACGTCAATCAGCGAGAGACGTGTTCTTTGTCAAAATCAGCACCAACCAGTCACATTTTTTAACTCCCAGTTGAGCCAGTTTTCAACAGCTTCAACAGGTCCGAGGGTGTCTAAGAAAGTTGAACTGAACTTTTGCTCAGGCTACACTGGAGTAAAGAGAACATCCTTTCCCTGCAGAAAAGCCGCTTTTATTCTTTCATGTTGCCCTCTGCTTTTGTCCCAACTGAAAAGGACGCGGTTTGCTTGCGTAATGCTAAAAAAAAAAAAAAACACTTTACATTAGGAACTTGGGGACATGGATGCACGTGACAGCGGACTCGCAATCTCAGCCGTCCAGCTGCATCACAAGGTCAACCAGCCACTTTGCCTGCAGGCGGAGCGAGCGCGGGAGCGGCAGCTGTTATTGTCCACGAACGTTAGCGAGCTTCTCAGAGGCGGGACGAGAGCGTGGCGCGTTCACAAAAAAACAAACACTCGGAGAGCGCACGCAGAAGGTGGCGCTGTTACAGAGGCACACGGTGACAGAAGTGAAACATCTGAGGGGATAAAAAGCCTCACGTTTGCACTCAAAGACTGAGCCAGAGGACCTTTAAATGGGTTCGACTGCACCGTGTCACAATCGTCACTGACTAAATTGTCATGGCCTCAAGCTGAGCTAATGTAATTAGTTGTGACTGTGAAAAAAAAGAAGGGGGGATTACTGGCGGTCAAATGAGGTGTGCTGAGGTAAGAGAGACGCGGAACACAGCCACAGACTTCAGAGTGTGGCTGGAAAAACACAAGCAGCGAGCTTCAGTGTTCAGCAGGTCTGACGACACCCAAGTTTCAGGAAAAGAATCATTTCAAAAAACAGGCACCAGCTCGTTTCATTCACAACGAACTGGTCACAGAAGAGATTCATCCAGGATGCATCACAAGTATTACGCCACATGATGCACCCTCCCCCGCCCTCCATTCCGTCTTCCATCTTGCTTAAGAACAGCACGATGTTGCCTTCAGGACCAAACCGCGCGTTGTGTTCTAGCTCATGAGATGTAGCGATAAGCGCGTCTGTGAAAGAGGGCAATCCGGGCTACGGGCGTGCGCGTGCTCGTCAGAGAGATAATTTATGCAATCAAGGTGGATTCCAGCCAGCGGAGACAAAGAGCTTTTGTGTCTGCGCTCGCACCACTTCAACGCGTAAGCACTCTAAAGTCACCGTCTAAACCCCTCGTGTCTGTGCACGGACAGAAAGACTCTTGTTCTGATTCCAGCGACTGTCTGGAGTAATGACTGAAAAGTCCATATTATAAAAAAATTCACTTGGACAGTGTTTCCTAACACTAGTATGTCTCTCCCAACACAGCCTGGTTTTCCTCTCCTCCCAAACACAGCTGAGCAGGGAGCCGAGTTTCTAAGACTGCGTTCAGACTGCAATCAGACTGCGGGTGAATCTGATTGAAATCAGATTCCTCCTCAAATCCGCAAATTTTAGGGCTGACTGTCCACACTGTTTTTAGCAAGGGTCCAAATGGGTTCTGGCTCTGTTCAGACTGGGCCACATTATTGACCCATCTGACAGGTTGCTGGAGCAACGACGTAGGAGCGGAGGCGTCGTCCAGTGTGTGTAGTGTGTGACGTCATATAATTGCGACAGCATCACTTGTTGCGATACCTGCCCTGGCGCTTGGCTTGAATGGAGCTACTGTATCTCCCCACACACTGATGAGCCAATGAGTTTCCTCCTCTGTCCAGGGACTGCTGTTTTCCACTTCTTCTGTCTGCTCCATTACGTTGCAGCTCCGCACCTCCACTGGCGCTATCTGGTCTGACGCATTGGGTCTTGCATCACGTAGAGTGACGTCACGGACAGTCAAAACCCATCGGTGTGTTTGGAGCTGTTCACACTGAGATTTGAATGCGATTTGAAACTACCTCCCAAAGGTGGTTTAAATTCATTTTGCAAAAATCATGTGATTTGTCACCGTTCAGACTACAAAAGAGCCATCCAGTTTCAGTCTGGATGGACTAAAAATCGGATTTTGGCCGGCAGTCTGAACGTGGCCTCAAGGAGGCTGTAAACACAGGAGTCTGGAAGGAAGAAAAAACAAAGAAAGAGCGGCAAAGATGGCACGACAGCGGCCTTCTGGTCATCAGACCTCCTGAGTCACACACACAGGGCCGAGTAAGTTTCCTGTCTCACTCCTTCACATCTCCTTTGATGCTGTTCTGCCTCTGGCTGCCCCTCAACTTCCACCCAGTCACCCCCGACACACGTATAATATGGCCAAGCTTCAGTGAGTTCGGGGTCACGCTGCTGCTGGTGTGATACCACTTACAGGAGACGGGAGGGGGAGTCAATGAGGGCGCGAGGGGGCCGGCATGCTCTGCGTCAGTCATCAGCAGCTGCCCTCCGTCCGCTCACGCGAGCTTATCACTCTTGGCCATTTCCTCGTCGCAGAAAAAAAAACAAACTACCCTGCGACTCTGTGTTGTCTCTTGTGTGCCGTGCAGAAGGGGTTAAAATACACCAGCGCATCCAGCCACTTCCTGTCGGGGCACGTGACCCCCGGAGGATGGAACAATGTCTGTGGGAGGAAGTGGAGGGAGGGCAGAGAATGCGCGCGCGCGCGTGCACGTTTGAGGCAGAAACAACTTGTTGAGGCTGAGCATGACGTGTGTGCACGGAATTAATTAAAGTGGTGGTTTGGTTTGTGAGGAATGTTTGAACTCTTGCTCACATGAAGAAAATAGAACTCGTGACAGCCCACAATGGACGTGAAATAATCCAGTTTTGGGGAACTTTGGAGCCTAAGTGCATGTGTGTGTTTGTGTGTTTGTGTGTGTGGAAGAGAGAGACAGAAATCTGTATTGCACATCTAATCAGATGGATGCTCTTTCCTCTAAGGAAGAGCATGATGTCCTGTTTTGCATCATTACCAGAAGCAGCAGAGCGCTGCTGGCAAGGCCACTCCACTCCAGGCCGGAGCCCCGTCCCCTCTTTGCCCTGTACTCCTTCATTTATTTTTGATAATGCACACACGCAGACTCACACAAACACAGACAATAATGCTGAAGAAGTGCAAACAGCCCTCTGGTAGCAAAGCAAAAGAGAGCCGTGCCTCTGAGTGCTATTGCCCTGTGTGGCTTTGCTTTGGTCTGATCTGATCCGAGGCTCCGGCTACACAGAGTTCGTACCTTCACGCCATGCCAGGACACATTTCTCACTATAATTAGAGCACAAGCACAGCGGTTTTGGTGGCTCTTACACTGTAATTACCAAAAAAACAATAGCACGAATATAGCACTGGTGGAGTGGTAGTACAGAGAAGAGGAAACCAAGTGCAGGGGATATTTGTAATGTATTTCAAAACTGATTTTTCTCACAAATGGACACATTTGATGATCTGTCATTGATATCTAGTCAATCACTGATCAATCCTTGAGCGAAACAGAGAGAAGAAAGCAATGAAGAAAAACCTCTGGCAGGAGTCGCAGCTTCTCGCACTGCAGACGAGTGAATCTCACAGCAGCTTATTTGGCCTGGCTGAACGCTCCGGTGCTCTCTGTGTGCGCTGACTGGAAATGTCTGCGCTGCACAGGCCCTGTGGTGAGGAAGTCCCCCCCTGCTGGTCCCTGGAGGGGGGGTCACCACCAGGCTGCAGATGGACCACTTGCGCTGGCAGCAGCCCGAGCTGGTGCCACCGCTGCGTCACGCTTGCTGACATGAGGGTGACAAACGCCCCCTGCAGCCGCCCCTGCACCTGGCGGTTGCAGTCTACCAGTCTACAGCAATCTTACTTCAATCTTACGCAGTTTAAACAGATGAAAACAGACTATGATTGAGGATTGAGGAATAAAAACAAGATTGAATTGTGTGTTTTAATGCACTGACTGATTAGCAGAATGGCAGCCTACAACTTTAGAGCTTGCAATATTCTATGTATCTATTTATTTACTCATTTCTTTTCTCTTCTTTCTTTGGGTTTGCTTTGTCTTGGAGTTTGTAGAAGTTGACTTTCTGTTATTATCGGGGCTTTGTAACGTGGTTACATCTGCTCATTGTAAAGTTTATGTTCTTTGATCGTTTTTTTGGATTAAAGATGATGAATTTATAAACTCACGCTATGCCTTTGCTTGTGTTTTGGCAGCGTCTGAAACTGCAAGCTCTTAGAAGGGTAGGCAAATATAAGCTCCATAGCTTTAGCCTGCTCCTTTCTAACATTGTCTACTTCTTTCTGTATCTGATTGTACATGTGTGCATATGATAGAACGAACTGAACTAAACTACTTTCTGTTACTTACTGTTTGACAGTGCAAATTAGCTTCCCTGCCACTTTCCCCTTCTGAATAATCAAAACAGCAAAGAGGAAGTGATGCATTATGCACACTTCTGCTATAACTAGGAGTCGACAGTACTGCAGCACCCTGGCAAGCTGGCTGACAAATGAGGCTTAAACCAGATAATCTCAGTTGGGGATGCACGGATGCAGGCGGTTAGTAAGTCAGATGGAAGGAAAGTAGAAACAGAGGTAAAGTAAATGCATTTTTGTAATTCAAAAGTCGGTGTGTAAGAAGTAAGTAGCGAAGCTGGAACTGTCAGCTGAGAAGCTAATTCCTAAACTTTGCTCTCGGTAGCCGGGCAGCTTTGAATGATTTGCATTAAGGTAATTGGATGAAAACACATCTGCATCCTCGTCACTCTCTCTCTCACACACACACACACACACACACACACACACACACACACACACACACACACACACACACACACACACAAGTAAAACCCATTCCTCTCACTACAGCCCACTCTAAATTAGAAAATCTCCCTTGAACCAGTCACTATCTCGAGTGCCTGCTTTCATCCTCCACCTCCACACTCTCATCTTGAGTCTGTCATTTTTATGGCAGAGAACAGATTTGAGGAGATCAACCACTGCAACACGCACACATGGGGGTTGGACATGGGGGGATCATTGGTTATTCTAACCCACTCATTTCTTTTAGTCTACTTTCACAAGACCACATGTCGGCTCAAAGCGTCGTGAAAACACTGATTGGACAGAACAGGAAGGAAGAAAGGAGATTTAGTGCAGATTAAAAAAAAAGAATGCATACAAACAAGGATTACAGCAGATTATCATTATGTCACTCTTGGCAACTGGAAGGCCAGCCTTCATTTGTTCTTTTGCCATTTTACTCACTGAAGGATTTATCCCTTTGTTTTGGCACTTGCAGAAGTAGAGCTTGGCAACCCTAAAAGGCAACGTGGGGTCAATTTCATGGGATTATCACCAACGGTCACCTACTTTTCCCCCAAGACATGTCAATATTTATTTAGGGAGCCACTTAATCATTGACTGAGTTCAAAGCCACTGTGATAACTGAAGCAGATAGGGAAACACACTGTCATTCATTCTGTAAACACAACCTGCTGACTCTGACACGTTTGATAGAGAATCTTCTGCTCCATCTGAGCAGATGATCTGGAGGGTGCTCAGCAGAAAACTTCAGATCATTACAAGTCTGAGCAGAGAAACAACCCACGTCAGACAGAACTTTTTCTGGGTAGAAATGTTTATAGTATAGTACACTATACTATACTATACTAGACTAAACTATACTATGTACTGTTCTATATCCCTCTTTGTATCAATTGTCATTACAGATCCATTCAGATCCATGTCATTTTGTGCATTTTATCTTTTTGTAAGAAATACCAATATAAATACCAATATCTGACTCCACACACTTCAAGTCAAGTAAAGATCAAGTAAATTCAAACTCCTTGGACCACACTGTAAATGTTAACCTGGTCTGAAGCTGAAGCAAGAAGTGCTGCAAACACAGTCCAGCAATGATTTTCCATTTATCCACACACTTATTCTCCCTTATCAACCACCTGACTACTGGCTCACTCTCTCCTGGGGTTTGTCAACAGCAGGATTAAAACAGTCTTCGTGGCTTTTATGGCACCACCAGAAACCGACCGTTAAGTAGATTAAAGAGATGATCCGGCCGAAACATTAAAAACACAAATCCCTGTGAGCTGGAGAGGAAACGCTCATGACTGGTCACCATTTTAACTCTTTGTTAAAATGTTTCCTGACTGACCACTGATGCTATACTACTGAACACTCATAGCCATTTGTTTATTCTGCCTTGTGAATACCAACATCATGAGCGTGTGTGCGTGTGTGTGTTATGTGAGAGGGTGAGTAAGCCAGAGGAAGAATGACAATGTGTAACCGCGCCCAAATATGGGCATTTGCTACTTCCTGCTTGGTGAGAGCCGGAACAAGCTTCTTTGCATGTGATCATGCATAATATACGAATACAAACTTATACTATTTGTTGCTGGAGAGGATGCGCCTTCCCTCGGGAGCAAGCCATTGGTCCGACCTCCCATTAGTCCAACCTCCCATTAGTCCGCCAAATTGGCCATTGGTCCGACCTCTCCCAACCCTAACCCAAACCCTAACCCTAACCCTAATGGGAAGTCGGACCAATGGGCAATTTGTCGGACTAATGGGGGTCGGACTAATGAGCAGTTCCCCCTTCCCTCTACTTTGTGCTGTGGTGCTAAACCACAAATCCACATCACTTCAATATCCATAAGGTGCTCTGATGAAGGCCACCAGGCTGAAATGTTGGCATGTGATTTGACATTGCCAAAAAAAATTGGTGCAATCAAGAGATCTGTCCTCAAGATATGTGTGTGCTACTTCTTTGCTTATAGATATTGGACTTACATAAACTAATCTCCTAACTTCTCACCACCAGTCTCCTAACTTCTCATTGTCATTCTCTAACTACAAGTATGCAGACGATGCCACCATAATCGCTCTCATCACTAACAGCAACAATAATCATCGCCCACGGCCCACGCTGTCACTTGGTGCCAGGATAATAACCTCCAACTCAACATTTCCAAAACCAAAGAACTCGTCAGTCTTTAGACGCCACCCACACCCCAAGACACCCCTCTACAGCTCTGGAGAACCCATAATTCTCACGGACTCCTCAGCACCAACACTGGTAACACACTCAAATAGCACGATAACACCAGTCAAATCATAAAAAAGGTCAACCAAAGACTGTTCCACCTCCAGCAGCTTAAACCAATTCAAGGTGAAACATAATTTTCTCCTCCAGTTCCATACAGCCATCCTTCAAAGCATCGTTACTTCATCTATCACAGTATGGTACGGTAGCCTGGATGGTCATTCACATAATAAACTTCAGCGGCTAAGCAAAAAAGCATAAAAAATCACAGACACCCCACCTTCACTGGATTCACTTTACCGTAAACGCACCATCAGAAAAGATAGTTTCTGATCACTCTCATCCAGCTAACCACCTGTTTCAACTGTTGCCCTCTGGTTGGTGTTAAAGATCTACATCTACCAAAACAGACTAGTTTGATAACAGATTTTTTTCCCACTCTTGCCATTCACCTCTGAAGCATTTCCAGCTATCCCCTCTTCACACTTTCTGTAAATGTTGATTCTCTGTGATACTCATACTGTCTGCATATCCCTTATCTGCACTTTCTGTTGTATTTGTATCCGTCTTGGTATATGTTGATTTGTGTGTGTACGTGATGTCATAGTAGCTACATGCTTAAAACATGCTGTACTGATAGCAAATTCTGCTGATTTTATTCTTGTACAGCCCTGAATAAATGAATTTAACTGAACAATGTGAAGTAAAGGGAAAGAAAGGTAAGTGGTTTTCACCATCAATCGACACATGCAGCAACACACTGCAATGAGGACCAGAATTGACTGGCAACCCCAGTTCTCCAGTTTGTCTCTCATCACAGAGTCGCCTCCCAACTGTTTAACCATCTGCTCAAACAAACAAATCTTCAACCTCCCCTCCCCCCGAAGTCATTAGCGTAGTTTCAAATCGCACCAAAAAAATATTCTGCCCGACGACAATTGCTGCTAGGTCACGATAAGGGAAACAAACAAAAAGCAAGAGAGCTCAACGTTGACAACATGGCAGTGGGGGAGTGAAGTGCTGATGCAGAGTTGTGGTGACTCTACAGTCGTGACCAACCGTCTCTGCAAGACTGACATCAGGGTCGAGAGGTCAGTGGCGAGGGTGCGAGGCTTCTGCAGGAACTCATCCTGCAGAAGCCTCCTACGTGTGCAACTAAAAACCACATTAAAATTACACAAACAGCCCAAGTCTGAGTCGTAAATATGGTGCAATAAAACGTGCAAATCCCCCTTTTTAGCCTCTATCTTCTGTGCAAACACATTAAAGCGGCGAACAAAGCCGTCCAGGCACAAACTCTACCCTGCAGCTCAACCGGTGTTTGCTCTAAAGCTCCTCCCGGGACCACAATAGCCTCCTGGGTGGATCTGTTTTACCTGACTCAACCTGCAGGCAGCTGGCACTCTGGCAGACACGCTGCCAGGTGATAACGACTCTGTACCAACGGTTTTTTGCTGCTAGTCAAGACGGTTCAGATCGGGGGCACGGGGGTTTTGTCTGCTTTTCTCGTTCAAGCACAGCTTAAGTGTGCAGGGTCCATGAAAAACACACATTCACCGCTCATTTGAGAGCATTTTTTAACACCCTGGGGCCACATTGGACAACAACACAAGCCTGGCTACTAAACCATGTCACTATTATAGCCAAGTGCATTTTACAAATCTCCTCTGGGGTTAAAGAGCCTTTACACATCAGTTAATAAAAGCATGTGGAATAGAAGCTCAGGGCCTACACAGTGCAGTTAGCTTGGATGATGCGCACATCAGTTTCCTGCTACTAATGGTCAATACTGACAGGTTGGATAATTCAAAAGGCCCCATACAAGGCGTTAGATTGAACAATAATTTGTGTCTTTCCAGTTCATCCGTCTCTTGTGATGTCACAAAGGGCATTGCTCCCCCACTGATACTTCTCCCAGATGTTTGTTCCACCTTCTGAAACGGTCTCATGACTGCCTTACTTTAATCGTCTAAAAAACACATTGAAAGTCCAAGAGAGCTCCAGATATAGCAGGAGGCTAACACCAGTTTTCTGGGGATCTCTCAACGGCTTTTTTTGACGAACCAAAAGCTCCTCCACTGGAATACCAGGACGGTGGGGGGATCTGAAAAAATGAGCCGCCCACTACACTCGTGTCTGTTCACAGCAAGCTGCACCACATGACGCTCGGCTCAGCAAACCTTGGCATGAAATGAAGTTTGCTTGGTGCAGATGCAAAAATGGACTCTTAATCTGATTGGAGGACAGTGACATCCATGAGTCGACGTCAGCGTGCGACCATAAAACATGGTCAGGCGCCATTTCTGTGAGAGCCGTACTTCAGATGGTCACTGTGGATTTAATGTAGGCCAAGATGATGACGGTGGCCATCGTTGAACCTTTTGAACGCTGTTGCACATCCAAGACCGACTCTAACGATCTTCTGCCTGGCACGGCACCCAACGTGGGCCTTGCATTTGGCCCTTGTCCTCTTCACTAGTAAATAACAAAGCAAGTTTAAAAAGTGCACGTCGTGGACCCGCCGACTGTCCGCGAGGCGATCCCAGCAATCAACGTTATTAAAATTATCGACCAAGCGAAGCATTTATCTGCAGCAAAGTGGCGTACTGTCGGACACCTTAATGCACCCGAGCCATTATGCTCATGGAAGCACGCGCTAATAAAAGGCTGAGTATTTACCGGACGCATTTCACAGCTGACATGTAAATACACAATAGCCGCAACAGACAGAAGATGGACTTCCACATCTCTGGCACATTAAACAAACAACGATCTGAAACCAGATGTGTTTTGTAACCAAACTCCAACGGCGCTTGAGCGCAACTTGTGACTGTGTTTGAGGAAACCTTTCACACCTGGCCGGCAGCCCAGCGCTGTGTGACTGAGGACGGAATGACGAGCTCATCAGGCTTAGCTGGTCCTGAAACACAACACTGACAGGTTTGACACGGCGGAAAGGTGTCGGGGCGACGAGTGCACGCTACACTCGCTGACACGAGACACTGACGTCTTCAAATTGTGTTACTTCTTTTCTTCTCCATGCGTTTCGATGCCTTTCAGCGCTGCTGTTGTTTACGTGTGTGTTTGCATGTTCGATGCCTCCTTTTGCGCCTCTTCCTTGCCTGTTGCCGTGTCTTTCGCACCTACTGTGCGACTCGGTGGAAGAGAGAGGCGCGAGATCTCTAGGAAGGTATATCAAATCGCCCACTTGCTCAAGTGAATTTGTGGATTTTTTGCATGTGTAGAAGTTATGAAATATCAAATATCTTGGCCAAAGATCTCAGTCTTTCTATTATCTCCACATCTCTGGGGAGTTTACTGACTAGCTAGAGCAGGCACGGGCAAACTACAGTCCGGGGGCCATATGAGGCCCATTAAGCTTTTTAATCCGGCCCGCCGAACTTGAAGAAATTATATTAATAGTAAGTAAGTCATAAAATAGCGTGTTCAGTGTTTTAAGAGTCATTTCAACAAAGAGCTTAATACAGTGGGGCTTCAAGGACATATTATTGTAACTTTGCTTTTGTTGATTTTCAACATGGACATATCCCATGATATATTTTTTTCTTCTATGTGGTGAGTCACCAAAACATTCCATTCACTTGCTCCTGCTCCGGCCCCTCTGTTAAATTTTAGAACCTATTGTGGCCCACAGGTCAAAAAGTTTGCCCACCCTGGGCTAGAGACACACATTGTTGGAAGAAATCACTGTCCAAGTGAATTTTTCTCTTCAGGGACCTTCAATTTAGTCACATGGCACAGACGTTTTTTAAAATAGCACGTGTGTGTGTGTGTGTGTGCTTGTGTGTATGCTTTGTCTGAATCAGCAGACTTGTGCTCACATTGTACACGGTGGTATTTTGGGGAAAGTGGTATGCTGATTATTTTCCTGTCCACTGCCTGCCGTCTTTCCTTCGTGTGGCACCCTTCCTGGAACAATGGGAGCAAATCCTGCACTGCAGCACTCACATCCCTCTTTCCTCCCCTCACATCCCTGCCCTTCATCATCCATGGCCCGTCTGCCTCTGCCATCCTTCACTCTCTTCAGAGTTCCCTCAGTTGCACAATTCATTGTCACTCAACAACCACCGGCTTCTCCACCTTCACACGCACACGATCCATCCAATCACCAGCATTCAAAGAAAAACCTCTGACGGTCAGTGAGTTGCTCTGGCCTGACGCCGTGCTGAGTCAAACAGGAAAAAGTCTTGTGCGACAACTCGTAGAAACACATGTTACCTATTAACACAGTATGTGCAAGTGTGTTTGTGTGTGTGTGTGTGTGTACTGGTGTATGGGGTGTTTACAAAGGCACACTGGAGTCTTTCACTCCCGCTGAGTAACAACCAGGCTTTGTGGTCCTCCTCTCCTCTTACGCACACTGAGCAACACAGGCTAACACTGATTGGTATTCAGACCTTTAAGAGGAAGGTTTGCACCCATGGTGTGTGTGTGTGTTGTTGTGAAGCTGCAGCCCTTAAAGGGGACACAAATGACTCCATGAAAAAGACACACCAATGGCATGACACACGTTGTGTATTTACTGCCCTGTGTCTCAATCACAAAGGTGGTTTGGCCCATTTATTCAGCCGTTGGAAAAGTCCGGACCGCCTCGTTGCAGCTCCAGACTCTTGGGTTTATCCAGTGACTGATAGCAATGGACACGTGTTACAAAAACACTTTCTCCCGCTTTCCTCCCACTCCTTTTTTCCCTCTTGTTTTGCCATCCTTCTCAGCTTTTTTCCTCCCCCCTCCCATTTATGGCATTCCTGCTTACCAACTCTGCTTCTGTTCTCCTCCTATCCCACATCTGTGTGTGTGTGTGTGTGTGTGTGTGTGTGTGTGTGTGTGCGTGCGTGGGTGGCCACGTAGGACCCTCCAGTTTGGGCACTCCTCCACCCTCTTGCTCTACTATTAACTGCATAGATACTGGTGGCTAGAACACATGTGAACTGAGCAAAAGAAAACGTCTGGAGCGTCACCCCCACCTTCCTGTTCTCATGAGGGAATTTGAACTCACTTAGCAGCTTGTACACAATGCAGGAACAGGATATACAGTGGACACAGTCCACCTTAGTAAGGTTACTGCCTGGTGCTGGCACCCCCCCCACACACACACACTTTGATAGGTGCCTTATTTTACTATATGTGGGACGACAGAAGTGGAAATTCTGGGAAGGCTCCTTGGCAGGATTTATTTTTTCCTCAAGATGTAGCCCTGACAACAGACATCTTATTCCAAAAATCAAAATATGTTTTACTAGGAGAGTATTTGTGACGGCTAGTTAAAAAAAACCCTGATCTATTTGTCATTTTCTTTAAAATATGATGAGTGTTCTGGTTACTGCTAGTCTCAACCAGAGTCATTTTGTTTCACTTTAAAGCCACAACAGGAAAAAAAATTCCTAAATCTGGCAGTCCTGGATCTCGAGCAAACTGTGGAAAACCACAAGAAAGGTCCCATATAATGCAAAATTCCCCACAATTTTTTTTAACAACAGTGTCTCTATCCTGTCCTATAAACTACCACCGCCTTGGAAATCTTACGGTCACAAAGGTCGGACCACTAAAACAAGGAGGCGGCGGAAAACAGAGGGCTAATTACGTTCTATGGAGATCTGTGTAGTTTGAACGGTTTGTGCAAGTGCAGGATAAAAAAATTATAGTAATAATAAACGTTGTCCTTTAACACAAACTACATGCATAATCAGCAAAAAATAATTAATCATTTAACTAAAGGGGAAACAAAAAGCAGCTTTACGACAGAGCCAATGGTGTAATGATGTGTCTTTTTCAACATGGACAACGCCCCTTTTGCCCGCATGGTTAACCAACATAAACATTTAACAAGGCTTGTTGCCATGGAATCATCCCTGGGCTCACAATTATCCACGGCAGCAGTGAATGATAGACCGTCTAAGTGGCTGGATGAATATCTGACATGTTGGCTGGCACAAGTCACTGTCTGCCTGTAGCGTGTTTAAAGGGATTATAGGAATGGAGAAACAGCTCATTATGAATTCCCTGCAGGAAAAAAATGTGGCTTTACTAATAGTAGGGAGATGACTCCAGGATGGCAGAGAAATACGACAAACACGCGAGACAAAGACGGGAACGCGGCAACGTGAACTTGCTGAGTGGGAGAAAAAAAGAAAAGAAAAAAAAGGAACGAAATCGGAGCAAAAAAACTTCAAGGTCACGTTCCGAGTGTCTTTTGTCAGTGGACTGGGCTCTCCTAGCACGCAGCCTGCTCCCTGACCGGCTACAGCTGCCTCTCCAGTTACACTGTTCAGTAGCACGTGCTCCACACTTCCCCGTCAGAATGAGACCAATGTGTTGCCGTCAGTGAGCAGACGGTAAATTACTCTCTTTGTTGTCTCAGATTGGCGTCGCAGACGGGATCAGCACAATGAAGAGCGGGGAAACTGCTACAGATAACAGGGAAGGGCACCATAGTAAGTCAATATTAGACCATCTTACAGAATAAGTCACTGTGAAACATACACTCACCAACCACTTGAGCTAAAATATTCAATAGCTTGTGAACACAAACAGGTCCCGGTGCGTTTAGACATGGAGACGTGATAAAGACGACTTTCTGAAGTTCAAAGGGATCGTCAGAAAAGGGATGAAAGGGGATTTAGCCGGAGGGGCTGAGTATTTCATCTTTAGAGTTTTCTAGAGAATGGTCTGCAGGTAGTTGTGTGGAGAAACACGACAGGGGCCGGGAGAATGAACAGACTGATTGGAGACCATAGATCAGGCAGCCGGTACAAGCGATGTGTAACTAATAGTCCCACATTATACCCATTTTATGGTGTGTATCTTTCAAGAGCCTCTGCAAATATTTCTTCTGATGATTGTTAATTCTGGAATGTGAGCATGCTAATCTTTTGACGAATGTAAAAAAATAAATAAATCCTAGTATCTACGTAGTTTGTGACTCACTTTCATCATCTACTTCCTGTGGGATATCCCCATGACTCTGGTTGAAATCTCAGCGTGCGCAGATACCAGGCGGACACACTCTGGTTTTAAAACCACACGATAAGAGACATATCTGCGATCAACTCGCTTGAAGTGCGTCTGCAATGTGGTTTGGGCTATTGGTGCAATTCATGTTTAGGCTGCAACTTAATGTGGGATCAACTCGAAATAATTTGTAGTTGACTGGCAACCTGTTGCAAGAAAACTCCAATCCCTTTCCGACTCTTTCTCTGATGTGCATGTGGTGGGAAAAGACGAGTAGAAACTTGTCACAGACTGCAGGGCAAAGCTCAGGGAATCAGAGCAAGGGAAAATCTCTTCTACCTGATTTGAAGAACTGAAGCGCCCAAAGAAAAAGAGTATTTTATCCTTGATTCACAAAAAGGAAGTGGCGTTAACACGTCTTCTCTCAACGTTAGCCTCCCAGGAATTCTCCAAACCCGTTAAGTCAGAGTATTCTTCATACTAGGAATAGAATGTGGGTCAATGCCAGCTCAGTGGAGTTGACATGAGCTTACCAACTACTGACGCCAGCAGCCACACCACAGCTGCCGACAGGCTACATGGCAGCCCTCCATGTGTCGCTGTGACCAGTGGTTTGGTGGTTGGTGGTGCAGGGAGGAGACCTAAAGTTGGACACCGCTGATGGTTCTGCCGCACCCACAACTACAGCCAAAGAAATCACTATAATAATCACCTGAAATGATTCATAACAACTAAGGTCCCCCACCCAGACACATCACCCCATTTCTGTCTTTTAGAGTTACATTCTACCTTTTTCTTCCACTTCCAAAAGTCCACTAACATTGGATATACACTGTATATTGGCTGTGAAGGTTCTCAGTCGTCCAGGTCATCATTGGAGGAAGGAGGCACACCCAGTGGGTTGTCAGAGTAACGACCCGCATGGGTTTCACCCTATTAGCATTTAACACCTTTGCCAAAAGGGGGTATCGACAGCCCCACCTCCCTGGTGGTTAAACACATGGGACTCTCCAACCTTTATTTTTTTTTTGTGGAACTGAAGAAGCCTTTCGGATGAGAGGCCATGCGTCTTCAAGATAGCAAAACCAGACCAGTTGCCTAAACTGGTCTGGTTTTGCTACCTTCTACACTGTATAAGATTACTTCATACAGGTTTTGTAACATCACTGTGTGTCTCTAGCTTGTTAAAGAGGTTCCCACAAATGGGGAGCTTCAATCATTCACTTTTTAAGATACCTCTACTTTTAATGCAAATGTATGGCAACATTTTGTGATGTCACGAAGGGCACTGCTATCTCACATTACTGTGAGACTGGCTAGCAGCTAGCTTCTGTCTTCCTTCCCTTCTAAACGTGGACCGCTCATGAGTTTTAGCAGAGAGCTAGAATCAAGTTGTTTCTTCTAGAGCTCACTATTGCAGCTTTAACTGCTTGCGTGGTGGACGGAATGAAAATGAGAATGTGAAAATGGATGCAACATTTTGTTTTTATTTATTCAACTTATATTTTTCCATAGCTCTGACCGCAATTGTGTAGGGTGTCTGGCGCCGGAAGTAGCAGCCACTCAGAGGGGCTTAAATCAATTCACAGGTGTGCTTTAAAAGAGCGTCGGCCAATCAGAGCGCAGAGCAGGGGCTGTCTATTTGGCGATTAGGCTATAAAGATTCCTCGTCTAATTTTAGCCTACCTGAGAGCGAGGGCCACGAGCTAAGTAACGGAGGTTCTCCGCTGTTCCAGCCATGTTTTTGAAATGGCAGTCTTTGGAAGGAACCCCGACAGTTTCCGAGTGTTTGCAGTTCGCATATGGCCCCACATGCTGCGAGGCTCAGGAGGAAGAAGCGACGGCTAGGCCGAAAGCAGCGACAAAGGGGCTTGTTAACGTGTCTTTGTCAACAGTTTGCAGCCGGGGCCAGACACACCGACAGCCCCGGTGAAGCCACTCACTCATTAGGCTGCGCCGCCAAAACCCAATTACTTAGCGGGGGCGCCCGATCGATCGGATCGATCGGCATCGAGGCCGCTCATTGTTGGGGCTCTTTTTTCCCCACTCTCCTTACCTCGCAGTCGTAGAGGTCCGTTAGCTGGTCAATAATCCATTCCTCCAGGTTCAGTCTCTTCCTCAGCTCTTTGCGGTCGTATTTGACGGTGACGCGTCCCTGCTTCCGCACGGGAGTCTCCGGCTCCTCCGTGGTGCCGGCCGGCGTCTGGAAATACACCCGGGGTTGAGGGCTCGTCTCCGGGCTCGTCACAGCAGCCATGCTCGCTCAGGGTTGGGATAAGGAAACCCCCCTTGCCGTGGCGAATAAGTGTTCTTTAAAAAACAAAAAAACAACAGCAAAAGCACAACGACTGTTTGATTGATTTCGAGGAGAAAGGTCCGGCTGGTTGAAATGACTTGAAATCCCCTGAATTACAACGTTTGGACCTGATGCTTTTGTTGTATTTAAAAAAATAAATGCGCTCAGATGGACACCGGCATCGGTCCGATCGCGTCCAACGGAACAAAAGGTTGGATCGGCGGCTGCGACCGAACGTAGTTAACCGGCTTAGGGGCTATTTACAGCATGCAGAGTGTGCTTCTATAAAAAAAAAAGGGAGAAGGCAGCGGTGGCAGAGCAGAGCCTCAACTCTTCATTCAGTACAAAGACGAATCACACGTCGCTGCTCGCTCGCCTCTCTCTCTCTCTCTCTCTCTCTCTCTCTCTCTCTCTCTCTCTATCACGAGAACTGCGCGCGCGCTCCCAGACACGAGCGCATCCGGCGTAAGAAAAGAGGAAGAAAACCAACCGCGGTTTTTTCTTTCTTTATTTAATCCGAACTTTAACAACCACCCGCTTTTCTATTTCTGTAGGTCTCTCCCCTATTTCACAAAAGCTGTTCAAAGCTACCATTGAACAGCGCAAATAGACAGAACGTAACAGTTAAATAGTGCTAGTGGAGAGAATATAAATAGTGCAACTGGGAGAGTTTAACAGTCTTAACAGCTATTGTGTTGCTTTTAAAGAAATTCTGGACATCATGCCAGTTGGAATGCCACAAGTGATACCTCTCCCAGGTTAGTGACAACACCCCCAGCCCTGTGTTTGTCCAACTGACTTTTAGCAAGAACCTACCTTCTAAAAGGCCTCATTTTTTGGATACAGAGGCTTTGTTTTTGTTGTTTGATCCGAAAGATCTGAAAATGGAAAATAAGTCCATGAATGTACAGCACAAATCCACTTAATCTTATCTAAAAAACAAACAAACAAAAAAAAAAAAATCAAGTCCTTGGTGTTGATTTGTGTCTTCTCTTTTGATGGCAAGACTTTAAACTTCTGACTTCTGTATAGCCTATTTTCTTTTCTTTTTTCTTCCAGACGTTTTAAACCTACAGTCGTATAGCTCAACAATTTAGCTTGTCAACATCAAGTTACTCCTGAAAGAATTTCTGTGCACGTCTCTGACACACTAATTGCATAATTCCTTATGATGTTGGATCCCAAGTGTTGGTGTTTGAATGTTAATTCAGATAACTTACACAAGGCTTTATACCCAGTTTTCACCCCACGCCACTGTGGGCTTTACAGTTCAGAGCAGAGGTAAACCCACTGAAGTTGCTGCGTTAACAGGAAACCTGTCACAGTTTGGACATTCTGGTCCCGTTTGGACATTCTGTTTCCCCACTTTAGTCTTTTCCGATCCTTCCGTCATCAAAGAGACTCCATTCTGCTTGCCTGCTTTGATCTGACTGGTTATGTATAAAAACCCCTGCGTGCCAGTGATTCCCTGCCAGATCGTTATTTACCCTCCTGCATTTAAGACCGAAGACTGAGTCACCTACCTTGCCTGCCTTTGACCCGCCTGCTCTGCCTGATACTTGATGTCCAGCCTGATTCCTGAGTAAAGACACTTTTCAACTTAACCTGTATGTCAGCGGTGCAGCAATTGGGTCCAAAACACACCCGTTACAGTGAAACCAGTCACATGTTTTATTTCCCAGCCTGCACATTGTGTTTTTAACTGCAGGGATTCCCTCACATGTGGCAGGGCTGCTTTAATGAGTTTTTAATAACAATAGGAGGCAGAGAAAAAGAGGGTGGCGAATTCATAAGGTCTGTCTCTTATTTCTTTGTGAGTGTTCATCTGTCAACATGCACCATCAGTGCTGTGTGTGTGTTTGTGTCTGTGTGTGCATGTGAAGGAGAGAAATGGAGCAGCCATTTCAGACAGCCATGGCAACTAGGCATAAAAAAAGTCTGAATAATTCAGCAAGCAAGTCTGAAACTTCCACTTGAGTAAGCACAGACACACACTTGTACAAACACAAGGTAAATTAAATTTTCAGGTGCCCTTCCATATAAAAACTGCTGCGACACAGGGAGCATGCATTGTCCTGCAGTCATTCAAAAACTCTACGCTCCTACTGATGGATCACCAGGTAAAAAAAATATGGAAATTGCATTCCAACTAGCCTTATCTGTGCTGGAGCTGAGTGAGCTCATGCAACCTGTCAGTGATATCTGAATCTTTAATATTCATGTCAGACAGTTGCACAACTATGGAGAAGGAGGTCAGCAGGATGCCAGGATGCAATCTGGAAAAAAAAAATATTGTGGCGTAAGGGAGAAGAGGGTAAGGGGGGCCTGTACATAAGGTGTAAAATGTGGGGAAATGGAATGTGTACTAATCCCACCAAGAACCTCAAGCTGTAACACAAGGATGATTGCATTTGCATGTTTGCAGTGGTTATTAAATACCTTGTAGATTTAAATACCATGAGAATGAGGAACAGCCATTCCCAAAACATAAAAAGTTATTATACTTTTATTTTGCACTTCACACCCTGTATAACAGCAGCAATCAAAAGACAACAGTAACAAGATAAGAAAAAAAGTCATGTTTAAAAGATGAAGGCAAATGGATTAAATTAGCAGTGATGCTAACTCTGAGATATTTGCTTGTGTTTCTGTTTTTTTTTTTTTTAATTGTGCGTCGTCCCTTTAAAACTTATGTTTAAACAGATGTCACACCAAGCTTAAGCCACACTTGGAGAGATTTCTCATTGTCACCATTTCTTTACTTTCAACACTATGTGATAAATGAGCTGCATTAAAATAGGTTAAACATAAAGACATACTGATGAAGGAAGTATTTAGTAATTTAAATTTGGTCAACTAAAAACAGACATTAAGCAAATTGAGTCCTGCTTCAAAGACGAAGAAAGTTATTATTATCATTTTACACATTAACATGTAAAAACTATTTCCAATTGTGTCGAGCAGTAAACATTGAGGGAACAATGGCTATATTTATGTTCTCTGTTTATGTTCTCAGTTTCCCTTTGTCACGAAAATGAGTAATGCAAAGACATTTACAGCAAGAACATAAGAGGAAGAGGCTATTTCTGTTTATTTTTAGTCTCACTTCCTCACGTTAAAAGGCAGAGTAGCTACAGTTGGCCTCAACACCTGCGGGAAAACACTCGTCTTTTTATTGAAGGCCTCCATGTAGACATTTGTAATAATCATATAATCACATGGCCCAGTTAGAAACATAGACATTTTGCCACCGTTTCCACGGTGGAAGTAGGTCTTCATTTGTGTACACTGGGGGGCGCTGCAAGACAGTTTCCACTGGGCCGTTGAATGTTTTGGGAAGAAAGAGGCTGGCGGAAACAAACTTTTAGGTAACAACTCAGTTACAGAGAACTAAACAGAACTCAGAAAAAACGAACTGTTTTTACTTGCACTTACTCTGTGTCTTCTTATTTGGTTGTTTTCGTTGCAATGATTTAATCATCTATTCAAAATCCGTGGGCCTTGCTTCTTACACAATAAAAATAGATATTTCTCTACCTATTGTCTACCTTTTGTGCTACAAAAATTAGTTTTTCACTTGCACTTCATTTAAAACACATTTTACTGAAAAAAAAATATATATATATATATATATATATATATATATATATATATATATATATATATATATATATATATATATATATATTTTTTTTTTTTAAATGTGTAGCACTTTTGCACTGTTTTACCTGAACGAGTACCCTGTAACTAAACACATTGCCGGTTCTCACAGGTGTGTACATAGTCGGGTGGGCTAACACTGCCAGTGTAAAAGCAGACAGATAAGGAATAGGTGACCACTGACCTTAATAAACATGACGTCAGTTGCAGAAATCGCGGCGGCACCCAGAGGGCTGCAGTGCTGCCATGTTGTCGCTAGATGATAGCAGAGGATGATGCAGCAGCCATGTGACATGTAGGAAGAAGTGCACTAGTGCCCCATGTGGAGGTTTTTTTTGTTTTTTTTTTTTGCTTTTTTGCTTTTTTTTCTGGGCGGGGGGTAGGGGGTGCATTGCATGTGAAGAGTATGTGAATGTCAGCTGGACTTCAAATAATCCCAAAAAGGTGAACATGTGATGAATGGGACGAGACAGGAATGTAAATGGATTGTAGTAACTTTGTCAGACATGAACGTGCATTGAGTGGGCGTGTCCTCCAACAAAAGTGAAATCAGCATTTTTTTTTTTCCCTCGGCTCACCACACCATGTGATAGTTCTTCCCCGAAACACATTGAGAGAGACTGTGAAATCTTGTGGACACGGATGAATCCAGCCTGTTGTGAACTTTCAGACTCTACGGGACAAAACCTGTGAAACAAGGAGATTAGATTTTTTTTTTTTTTCATTTTTAATATTCATAGCTACTGTTGACCCAGTCAGGCCTTTCTTATTAAAGCCAGGCTGTGTTCAGTGCAAGCGCACGTGTGTGTGTGTGTGTGTGTGTGTGTGTGTGTGTGAGTGTGTGTGTGTGTGTGTGTGTCTTGAAGGGGGAAGCATGTGGAGACATAGTGAATATGCCTGTGTGTCTGTACACAATGTGTCTTTGTGACTGCCGGCTCAGCGTCGAGGAGAAAGATACGGCTGTGTCAAGGGGGAGACAGCGGAGAGGAGCGGTTCCTCTTTCCCAACATTATCTTTTCCATCTGTCTGCCCCTCATTTTGTTGCATTTCTACCCTCTGTTGTCCTCTCTGGCAGTTTTTATAGCCCTGTCTATTAATGCGCTATCACGAGCCAGCCGGCTTGCATTACAAAACAGTTCTCGTCACTCTTCCAAGAGTTCTTCCTTCCTGCCTCCACCTAAAGAAAACACATACTTCACATGGCCTACATCTAAGACTTAACTAAAATCAGATGCTTCTCAACCCAATAATGCTTTTTATGCCCTTCCTTTTTTTTTTATGATTCATTCGACCTGGCTCACTCTATGCCCTCTAACTGCTTTTGTGATTCTATAAAAGGGGCCTCATGAGGACACGACAGCTGTGTAGGAACTCTTTCTACCATTTCATACTATTTTTGTTTTACATTAGTAACCTGTCAAATGTATTTATTTTATAGCTTTACTGCTGGGATAAAAAAAAAAAAAAAAAGGTCCACAGAACATGATCGGAAGGGGGCAGTCTTTTGTTATTGGACAAATTTTCTGGCTGTTTATTGTGCACCAAACTAAATTTTATTTTTAGGCAGTTGTCAAGTAAAGACTACACAACAGCTGTCTTCTACAAAGGGTGACAGTGGATATCTATATTTGTTGAGGCTTGTTGCTGAAAGCCACGTAAATAAACTTTTCCTCTTTAGAAAAAGTTGGCACATAATTCAGGTTTATCCTCCGTGGATATGACTGTCATTACCGTGTTTTATGATTCATCATCCAAAAATTGTGGAATCATGTGAAAACAGTTGCAGTGTAAATAAGGTGGTGTGTGCAAAGGTATTGGAGCCAAATACCTGTTGATATACCAAACATAGGACAGCGAGAAAAGCACAAAGACAAAAAGAGTCTTTGAACAAGGGAAAGAAGAGACATAAATACAGAATGGATGGGTTGAGAGAGAAAAACAAGAAAGCAGAGACAGACACCGACTGGTGCAGGTGCCTGCACTTCAAAGGCTGCATTCAACATTGTTTGGCTTAAATTTAAATTCATTTGTATGCATGCATATTAGAGCGTTGGAGCTTTGTGTGGGTGTCTTTGTTTGTGTATATGTGTGTGTGTGTGCACAAGTTTGTCCATGCATTTTCATATGCACCGCAGCAACATTATCGTTTCTGCGTGTGCACAACACTGTTAATATAATACATATGCATGTGGCCATTGTGTATCTGTTTGTTGTCATTTGAGAGGGTGTGTGAGTGTGTGCAGTGCTTGGAGATCGGATTCACCAGCAAGTCTACCTGGGCTCAGCAACAATGAGACACAGCCACCTCAGCCAGTCGAGCTGCTGAATGGATAAACAACAACATCCCATGCCTGATGCCTGCATCCTCATGTGACACCGGCACGGTGGATTTAGACACACAAACACACAACTGTGCTTCAATTACTCACTGCTGTTAATTGATTCTTGGCTTTTTGGTAAAGTTCCTCTTCCCCGCTGTTGGCTTTCATTTGAGCGAAACCACCAGCAGGCAGTAAGTCGGTAGACTGCTGCATAGCAGGCATTCCACCTCAGTGTAGTCAAGGAGTTGGAGAACGGCAACCCAACAAAATGTGTTGCTGCGCTGCATATTTTTTTTATGAGAGGTCCACGTTGTATTGTTGCTTGGCAGCAGGATTTGGACATGACTGGGCCTTCACTTTAACTCGGCCTGCTTTGTTTTCCTCTTGCTCCCTCAAACATGTGCCGTGTGTTGTTGCAGCTGAAAAAGTTCCCCAACCAGAGCCTTGCAGTTTCCTTTCCCGCTAAAAAATATTTTCAAGCATACAGCAAATTCAATACCATCAGTCTGTCTATCCTCTTCTTAGTAGATGCAAAATAAAACAACAAAATAAATACTCCTCTGTTTATTCAGAACTACACTCCAGGTGATAACATCCTTTCCTTTTACAGCATCTTTAACAACATCATTGACTGAACAGGAGATCTGTCAGTGTCAAGGTCAACAAAAATAATTCACAGCTATTAAAAGCTAATGTAATCCCCAGCAGTCAAGTGCAGGAAATTAATAGAAGATTATGGGGATGGCCTGTGATAGCCCTTTAAACAAAGAGGGCCATTACAAAATATTTCATTGAATGATTCCAGGCAGTTTTTTCTCTTAAAGAAACAGTTGTACATCTTGGGGAAATTCAACATTCAAGGTGTGTAGTGTGAGGGGGTATTATTAGGATCAGCGAGGGGAGAGCGCTCCACCTTTCAGCTACTTCAAGTAAATTAAAGAGGAAATGCGTTTCCCAAGTATCTCTAGTAATTAGCAAGTGGGTAATGTAATTTGTTTCCTTACATGTACTCAACAATTGAATTTACTTGCAAGCAATACAGAGGCTGGCAGATAGCCATTAAATAATAATCTGTCTGTATTTTTTTTGAATGTATTTGGATCTTTATTTTGAAAAAGCAAGGACGTGGAAGGAAACAGCTTTGTTTCTGTTCCGTTTCTTTTTGTTACATGTCTTACTTCAAAACAAAACCAATCATGTGAACAGCGAGAAAAAAAGAGAAATGTCAGTATAAAATATTATCATGCCTTTTCTTGATTTATACCTCATATTCATTCATAATTTCATTAATCCTTCCTTAAGGGCATTGCAGTTGTTAAAGGTCAGTTTTTAGTATTTCTGTAACTTCTCTTCAAAAATTGTGCATAATTTATCGATTTTAATTTGATGTATTAAAATATGTATTCCAGTTAAAATGTCTAGCATTAACATATCTATTTTAAAAATATGATGTAACATATAGTAATAAGAGAAAAACACAGTACTCCCTATATTTAAGTACTTTCATATCACTGACTGTACAGCCCCATCAGAGTGTGAATGTTTGCTGAGCTATGAAGTGGTAGAATACTACTCTGAATAGTTAGCCTGATTTTTCAATTCTCAGAAGTGGACCCCAGATATCCTTCCAGTTTAGTTTTGACTGGACAAAATTTTGTAGAATAAAAATAGATAAATAATCTTTTAAAGTTCAGAGTTTTACAGAACATGACAACATGTGAAATCTCAAAACATTGTACTACTCACATTAGATTAATGAACGTGAGAGCTCAACATTATTTCCACAGAAGCATGCATGATGATGCTGTGCCCATTAAAAGAGCTGTATATTCAGTCATTCCTCTGCTAGATGTTGGAGTTGTGCACTGCATGCACACCTCAACAAACTGATGCAGACACAAACATTCACTGAGCAGACAAACATATTTTCTTGTGAATTTCAGTTTAGGCTACACATTTTATCATCAAGCCTTGTCCATTCCGACGTTCAGAGTTCTGAGGGGAAAGAGGAACGGGAATGTGTTTGTCCAGGACGAAAGTTTTATGATTTTATGAAATCATAAAATGAAATAAAAATCACAGCATGTGCTGCTGTTAGTTGACTGTCAGCGAACTCTCCACAAACCACCTGCGCCACTCATTCCTTTTCCGAAAACATTGGCAGAATCCCTCGTCCCTTCATGATGTCACAAAGGGCTCTGGAAGCTAAAACGGTGACTTTCGCCAAAGGCTGTAAACGGCCCGCTACAATGTGACAAATGTGACCTTTGGCAAACACGCAGCAGAGGCTGCAGGCGGAGATTGAAGAAGAAGAAGAAGAAGAAGAAGAAGAAGAAGAAAGAAGAAAAAAACACACCCTTTTCACTCCAACTCTCACTCCCCACCACTCCGCCGCTTCTCACTCTCTCGGCGCTATCTGACACGGCCTTCCCTCTGCCTTTCTCTCCACCCTCTTCACTAAACACATGCAGCGAGGAAACGAGGAGGAGGAGGACAGAAGAAGCGACGCGTCAGGAGGGGGAGCGAGCAGAGAAAGTTAGACGAGAGCCGGAGCAGATGGGAGGAAGAAAGGAGCGGGTCGCCCTTCAGAGGAGCCGCGCGAATCACCCAGTGTGGATGAATCAAAGGCTGTGATATCAAAGAAGCGCAGGGGGAGTTGGAGGCGCGACGCCGCGCTGCGGGAACGCGGACAAGACAGCGGGCGGCGCGCCTAAAGCCAGACAAAGTTAAGTTGCGCGCGGGCGCGTGTCTCCGTGCGCGCGCGAGCGTCTCTCTCTCTCTCCCCGGAATCTCCAAACTTTGGTGCGAGGTCCGCCGACTCTGACGGCGGCACTTCCGCCCCGAACCCTCCGCCAATTAGCCGCCTTCCAGCGGGGAGAGGCGCCAGGGAGGGACCGAAGGAGGGAGGAAGGAAGAAGAAGAAGCTCTTCGGGTCTGGAAGTGGCCGAGGAGGAGGAAGAGGAGGAAGAGCGGGTCGTTCTTTCACAAGGAGTCCGGGCTCGCGGGCGGGGAGTCTCGCGCCATGGCAGGAGCCAAGCCGGGAGTCCACGCGCTGCAGCTCAAACCCGTTTCCGTCCACGAAGCGCTGAAGAAGGGAGGCAAATTCATCAAGTGGGACGAGGTGAGATTAGTTTGTTCGTCTGTGGGTGAGTGTGGAGGGAGCGAGCGAGGGAAGGAGGGAAGCGCGAGGCACCGCTGCGAGGGGTCACAAACACGAGAGGAAGAGAGAGAACATGTTGGCGTTCTTGCGCAAGCTGGTGGCTCTCGAGGAGGCAGACGAGCAGCGACAGCCTGTGTTTGACAGCAGGGCCCCTGCTTTCAAGGGCCACATGTCGTGAGACGCGCGGGTGTGTGGGTTGGTGTATGTAGGTGCGCGCACGTCTTGGATATTGTATGCAGGTACGGTGCAGGTGTGCCCCCCACCCACCCACACACACAGGAGCCCACTGTGTCGGCCAGGTCTCATCAGCTACTGTAGCAGACAGCTCTGCACTGTCCCTACGTGTGTGCGTGTCGAGCTCATTTCTTGTCAAGCCGGTTTTTCTCAGGCTCAGGTTTAGTTCGAACGCCTTTTCTTTTGCCGTTGTCTCTCCTTTCCTGCTTGTGGGAGGACCGAGCACCTGTCTGAAGGTGAATCAGTGAATCTCCTTCCTCTGATTTCTCGTCAGTCGCTGCGAAATCAAACACAAGCGCGTTTCCTTCCGATTTGTTTGTTCTGGAAACATTTGCACGCTTTGGAATCTCCTGTGTGTTTCTGCAGCAGCTTGACTGGCAACCCTATCAGTGACCCCCTTGATGTGTTTTTATTTGTGTGCGTGTGTGTGTTTGTATGCGTGTGAGACACTTGAGTCGTAAGGCCTTTGTGCATCTTGTGTGTCGAGCGTCCGTCAATGATTAACTGGGCGGCAGACTGCAGTGACTCTCCCACTGCAGGCCTGGAGTTTCCATTTTGCAAAAAAAGAAATTAAATAAACACACATTTTACTAAACACTCCAATGCAATCTCGTGTTCACCCCCCCCCACACACACACACACACTTTATCAGGCTTTCATCCTAAGTGCATGTTCGGGAGTTCGTGGAGAAGCAAAAAAACAAACCCAAAACGTGTTTGTCAGCTCAACAGCTTATTTGCAGCGGGCTTCGACACAGACTGGAGTGACGATGAGACGCTTGTGGCTCTTGTGAAGAGAGAAGGGTCTTGTCACGCTCACAGTGAATAGCGTGTCCTTTTGATTTCCAGCCCGTCTCCGCCTCTCCCAACACACACTTGGCCTCTCTGTCCCGCTGCCTCGCTCTCTCCTCGCACAGGGAATTCCCAGGAAATGGTTATGCTGCTGATTAATTGTGCGAGTGCTCAAAAACATGCCCCCCTCTCCCTCCCACCCTCCCAGTCTTATCTTTCATTGCCCCCCCCTCCACCTCACCCACCGCCCACACTAGCTAAAATGGACCAATGCATCATGGGGGATGAGTGGAGGGAGAGATGAGGACGTGGTGGCGACCCGGGAGGAAGAGGAACCGCTGCAGTCGTGTGGGCAGGGGGTCTCGTCCATGCCGTGTTCTTGACGGTGCCCAGTTAGAACGGTGTTCTCGTCCTCCGATGGTGCCATCATTCAGGATTATAGGGATTATGCTGTGTTAAAACCCCATGTTGTACTCGTTTCCAAAAATTAATTGTCTACTTATCCTCTTGTTTTACTGTAGATCTCGCAAAAACGGCACATTAAGCCCTCCAGGGTTTGTCATTGACCTGGCAGACTTATCATTACTCTCACCAAGAGATGATTTCTATCACTGTTTATCCTGAAGAGAGGTTAGCAAGAGAGGTCAGGAGTTCATGCACACGCTAGAGTCGCATATTATCACCAGGAAACATTTGTAAATTTGATCGTGCATATGGAAGCTGTAAAATTAGACAAGGATGACAAGGTGTGATTCTGTATTCTTGAGTCGTGTGTCCAACCGCATGTAATGTAATAATTCTGACAGATTTTTAGAAACAAGTTGCAACAACAAGCAGAAGAAAAGGAAATGAAAACAAAAACAGAAGCAGCCTTCTCGTAATTTCTGCTTATCCAGCAGATTAAATTGAGTTCTGGACCTCGTTGTACATAAAAGTTTGCTGTGATATATAAACGGACCAGTTAAGCTAGTATCCTTTGGGCCACACTTTGCTAATTTAAGGGTTGCTGCTCCTTTCTGGCCTGATGACATGCTGAGTTCTTGGAAAGTGATGCACTGCATAGTTCAAGAAGAAATTGTTTATAATCTGGAGCTGCTGCCTCTCAGTGCAGATGTCCAAGCAGTTCTGACGATCCTGTTTAGATACACTTCCAAAAAAAAAAAAAAAAAAATGAAGTGGAAACAACTTCACATTTTAATCTTTAAAA
This sequence comes from Thamnaconus septentrionalis, assembly GCA_009823395.1. Taxonomy (NCBI): domain Eukaryota; kingdom Metazoa; phylum Chordata; class Actinopteri; order Tetraodontiformes; family Monacanthidae; genus Thamnaconus; species Thamnaconus septentrionalis. Next base: position 9,476,363 of record CM020503.1, read on the forward strand.
ATGACAAAATGATCAGTTTTAGTACCCTGCCTTCGCCCTATGACAGCTGGGATAGGCTCCAGCAGACCCCGGTGACCCTGAGCTCGGGAAGAAGCGGGAATGGAAGATGAATGAATGAAATTTCTTTTAGTGTCCTTTAATTGTGTCACCGAAGCGCACTCTGTCACCCTGCATTACACAACACACATTTATTCCTAAAAATGAAAATGACTAATTACCAAACCAAATTGAACGAGGAGCAGTTGAAAGGTCAATGCAGAGTTTGGCAAACACAGATTCACATGAAAAGTGAACGCTCTCTCAAATGGGTCCCTGGAAGCTTAACGCAGAGCGTGAATATTTAACACGGCTACATTTTTCATGAAACTCTAAAGGTGACGTTTTATTGCGGAGTGTAGATGCAACCTTTGAGACGCCGCTCCTGTCACCTGGCTGCTGCTGCTGGGTGGGGTGGTCACATTCTCTGCAGTCTGGACCAGCCAACTAAGCCGTGGCGAGGCCTCTTCTCACCTCAGACTTCATCACTTCTCTTTTTGTTCATTTTTTGTTTTGTTTTTCGGCACGCGCTAAAGCGAACTGATAAGACCCCATGTTTGTTTTCCCTTTCCTCATTAATATCTCACGTTTTCCTCATTTAATTATGCAGGTAACTGAGAGATCTTGTGTCTCGCTGAGAATTTACCATGGCAGACCGATCACCTCGTGTGTGTTTGTGTGTTTGCTCCAGGAATCATACTGTGTTAACAGTGGTTGGAAGCAAACTCAGCTGAGACCCCTTAATAAATGATCCTGTTGTCCAATAAGAGGATCAAAGTCGTTTTATTGTTTAACATAAGTTGGGGTATTCCTTTTGCAGAGTGGCAAAAGAATTGGGACACACACACACACACACACACACACACACAGTGCCTGAGGGCAGCACTCTGTGTTTACATGAGAATCTCACATCTGACCTCGTCCCTGTCTTCTCAGCTTCATCACTTCTCCCCCCTCCTCCTCCTCTTTCTTTCCCTCCTCCTCCTCCTCCTCCTCCACGTTCCTTATTTCATCCGCGGCCCTTCGTCCCTCCTCCTTCACCCCCTCTGACATACTTGACAGCCCTGTAGCAGTGTGTCAGAAAGCGTCACCTACTTCAGTCCGGTCAAATGACACACACTTACAAACACACTCTGACTCACATTGTCGGGTGTGTGTGAGACTCCCCGTTCCAAATTGACCGTTGACTGTGTTTCAGGCTTGTGCGTGCACGTGATTGTGTGTGCGCCTGGTTGTTGTTTTTCTTTCTCCTTTTCTCCTCCTGGGTGTGCGTCTCGCATCCAATGACTTCCTGTTCGAGCTTGTTGTGTTTTCCAGGCCGTTCGCCCTCTCCGCTCCCTCCCACCCTCCCTCCCTCTCCCTGTTTTGCCGGGGCTCCGCCTTCTGTAGCCCCGGCCGCAATTCAATTAAAGCAAATTCCAACTGGAATTCAGTTAAAATTCCTCCCAAACAAGCAATTAAACAAACGGAGACAGACAGCTTGTCTGCAGAGCACCTCGGCTTGGCTGTCGGCAGCGCTGTAACGCGCCTCTCGAGATGACACAAAGGCCAAACAGTTGTCCTCACGGCTGACACTTGTGTCTCCACCGCTGGATTATGTCTATAATTAAAACGAGCTCCCACTGTGACAACTCTGCCTACTTCACAGGCACATTACAGCTGAGCTTGTTCCTTCAGAGTTCAGGCTGCGCACCTCAGTCAGCTGAGAGTTAGTTGGAGTGCTAATATTCCAATAGCCAGAGCCGCCCTGTTGATCCTCACTGTGTTGGCACTACAAGGGGCCTACACACACACACACACACACACACACAGGTCCCCCATTCAAGAAGACAATTATGTATGGGCTGTTTTTATATTGCCCTAATCTGCCCATATATAAACAAATTACTTTCAGTTGAGAAACCAAAATGAATATATCATTTTTTTTAATCTGTTCATAATATCCTGTGCTTGATTTTAAGATCTGTTTTACAGGCCAGTTCAAAAGAAAACACAAAGATCTTAGAAAGCTCACAGTATCAAAGATTAATAAAAGAAAACAGTCTGTGTGGTGTAATGTGAACATGTCACTCCAGTTTCAAATGGATCACTTTTTTTCTGTTTGTTCTGTTTTGGGCGACACGGTGGCGAAGTGGTTAGTGCTGCCGCCTCACAGCAAGAAGGTCGTGGGTTCGATTCCGGGGCCTGGGCCTGGGACCTTTCTGTGTGGAGTTTGCATGTTCTTCCTGTGTCTGCGTGGGTTCTCTCCGGGTTCTCCGGCTTCCTCCCACAGTCCAAAAACATGCATCTGAGGTCAATTGAACACTCTAAATTGTCCGTAGGTGTGCATGTGAGTGTGAATGGTTGTCTGTTTCTATGTGGCCCTGCGATGAACTGGCGACTTGTCCAGGGTGTACCCTGCCTTCGCCCTAAGACAGCTGGGATAGGCTCCAGCAGACCCCCGTGACCCTGAATTGGAATAAGCGGGTATAGAAGATGGATGGATGGATGTTCTGTTTTGATGTGAATGGCAATACCATTCAGGAGCCACTTAGGTCGGCCCAGCTGATAAAGAGGGAACAGGACATTTAAAAGGGATAAACTTGCAAATACAGGGAGAGAAAACAAATTCTTGTTATTGCATCACATTTTAATAAATAAACGGCTTGTAAAACACAGTTTTTTTCTTCTTGTTTTTAACCCACTCTGCAAACATTATGGTGGCAGTCTGTAACCCATAACAAAATAACTGTTGAGTGATTATTGGAAAAGCATTTCTTACAGCCTACTCGTCCCTATCTTGATTTTCAAAAAACAAAACAAAACAATTTTAGTGTGAATTAATTCCATGTGCGCTGGGACTTGAGTAGTTAACTCTTCTCATGAAATGTTTCCTTTCCTCCACTGCCACAGCAAAGCTTCATCAATGTTGCCATATTGAATGATCCTCTTGCCACAAAAAAACAGATTTGTTTGATTTGTTGCACACACTGTCCTTCGGGACATAAAGATGTTGCCATCTCGAACTCGCAGGGGAGAAAACGATAAGCCGCTTCTTTCCCAGAAGTGGGTTGAAAAAGTCGAGTCGCTGGCCGGATTTCGGCCCCCCTGAGATGGACGAGCGGAAGCGGCCGGCCCGCAAATTGTCAGGGGACGAGGGAAGCGCGGTCTCCGGCGAGGGGATGACGCCGTGTCGAGAAACACGGCTGACATCCTGACAGGGAGGTGAGAGGAGAGGGATGGATGGGAGGCTGCAGGCCAGGCAGGGAGGTGGAAGGTCAACCACAGCCACATGCGAAGTGTGTGACTGACATCTGGCCTCCTCCCCACCCCACCCCTCCCTTCCCTCTACTCTCCCTGTTCACAATTAGACCTCCACACGGACTGCGTCGCCATTCAGCGTCCAGCGGAGGCTACTCTGTCCTTTTTTCACCCGTTTCTCTCCATTCTGGGCTCTGTCTGGTGTTTCATGAACAAAAACCCTTGTTGAGGTCCTTTTGTTCCTACATAATTTAACTTAATAACTCCCTTAACTATCTGGTAAACCGCCTAACAATCTTTGGTTGTTTGTTGTTTGGCCCTGAAGGAGTTTAAACTGAGCAACAAAGATTTTTACTGGAGTATTTTTTCCCCCACTACACTTACCTTTTAGACGCAATTGCACGCCCAAAGCAGTGAATGCGCAATGATGTTTACGGTCATCCTTTGTGGACAGTGATGATGCCCCTTCGCAGCCGTCACGTTGAGTTTGACAAGCTTTTTACTCCTCTGGTGCTCAGGTTTAATAGGACGCAGGAACACGTGCAGCACCTGCAACTTTCTTGTATAAAGATGACTAGTTTTCCACCACAGGCATTCTTGTCTTGACCTGCACAACTGCAATGTACATACGCCAACAGTTTATCGCAAGAACCAGTAAAAATGTGTGTACTTCCGAGGGAAATCGGAAGACTGGTACAGTATATTTTACCTTGCAAAGAGAGCGAAGTTATTAAAACTGAGAAAAACATATATTTTTAATGCATCTCATCATCTCTGTAATTTAACCAGGTAGAAAACTCATTGAGATGACCTGGCCAAGAGGGCACCGCATACAACAGTACAACAAAAACATAGTCCATACATTCAGACAAACATCAGTGGAACACTGTACAAATAATTAGACGTGAAAATAACAGCTAGTTAAATATACCATCAGAACTCAGGGGTGGAGACTAGTGTTTAAATTCACGCAGTGTCATTGACCTTGATAATTTCATGTCCTTATGAGGGTCATTCCAGGCTGAAGGAGCAGCATATTGAAAAGCCTACCACTATTTACCACTACAGGTGATTTCAGCTGTTTAGCAGATACTCCATGACTCTTTTTCTCTCTCCCAGGCCCTGCTGCTCCCTCTACGAGTCCAAAGGTTACCTGTTGTCATCAACTTTAACTGTGTTGCCAAAGCAGCGGCTCAAACACACTCTCAGCGAGTGCACAATGACCCCTTTTCTCACAGCACTTTCGGTCACTGTTGCTGAGCAGACACACGCGCACATGCACATAAACACCCACATACAGGCGAGCTAGGAGAGAGCAAAGGTGTGTTTGTCACGGCCACTTTTATCAGTTTCTCTCTAATTGCTCTCCACACAGAAACACATTTGCCGAATGGTACAGTACGCACAGAGCAACAGGCTCGCCTTTTGTTTTTCTGTGCTTCCACTCTTTTATGGAAGGAGCTCATTAGCCGGTGTCCGTCTGCTGTCAGAGGGTGGTCCATCCACTGTGCATGGTTGACATTATGGTCTGGTAATGAAGGTGCTGGTCGAAGGGTCAGGCCAGTGGGAGGAGTCGCCCCTGCAGATGGACACAGTCTTGAGTTGATTAGGGAGCGTAGAAAAGGACTGCAAGTGTTTGAGCTCAAGTCAGGGAATGGAAATTTGGCAAAGTGAGTGATTGACTTGAAAGCCTCAAGAGGGAGAGAAAGAAAGGAGGAAGGAGTTTAGAGGGTTTCTACGGATGGCAGCTAATTATGCAGTTTGATTTGGTCCATGTATAGACCACCACCCACATCGATGTCAGAACACTCTATAGGGTGCAAGCTTATTATAAGCAAGGTATGTTTGTGTGGGTGTGCGTGTGTGTGCACGGGAAGTAATTGTTTTTAATGACTTCCTGTCAGGGCTAAGGAACTTTTGAAACAAAGTCACAGTGATCTTGACAAGCAAGAAACGGTATAAATAACTTCCTGCACTTTTAATTGTTTATATTTCTAGTCTAAAGACTTTGCATATATTTTAGTGATGTGTTTAAGTAAGTATCATTTAAATGTAATAAGAGCTGATTCATCTGTAAGTTACTTAGTTAATGAATTCATAGTTTTGGCGGAAATTTCTTTAGTTTTTAAAGCTTTGAACGGTTGTGCAATAAGTTTAAAAGCATGTGGTCGAAACATGAATTTAGGTCATTTGTAAAACGCAGCGCGAACAGAATTCAAAGAGCAGATCAGGTATGAAGGAAGGAAGGTAGATCAGGGGATGGGAGTGTTCTGTTGTGCGTGGCTGCGTTAGAGAGTAACTGCCAGGTATGCAAAACAGCAAGCGGAACATGCAAACTGATCAGACAACTGTGTGTTTGTGTGTGTGACACATCCAGTCCCTATAGTTCTGCAAACCAATTCGTCTCGGCTGCAATAGGTTAGAGAGATGCTGATGCTGATGTATGATATTTAAGGGTTAATCACACAAAAATACACCAACTGTACAATATGATGGCTGCTTCAAAAATAACTATTGATCTATTTTTAATACATCTTGGTAAATGGATGGCACTTGTATAGCGCTTTTATGCACTTTCCTGCTGCCCCAAAGTGCTTTACAAAACCTCTTGCTCATGCACTGACTCACACACCAATGGGCGGCTGTGGCCATGCAAGGCGCCGGCAGGCCCATTGGGAGCCATGTAGGCTTCAGTGTCCTGCCCATGGACACTTTGACATGTGGACAGTTGGAGCTGGGATTTGAACACTGCTCCTTCATTTTTGGACAACTCGCTCTGCTAACTGTGCCACAACTGCCTTTTAAGTAAGACTTTATTGCTACTACTGGACTGGAGCACTGCACAGCTAATTAATATTTATTAATTTCAATTTATAGACTAGTAATATCAGAACATCAATACATAGGGTACATTGACTGTTTTTTGTCTGCCTCATTAACTGTTATATTATAAGTCCTCACTTCTGTGAATTCCCTTTAGTTTATTGGTTCATATAGCAGTGAAGCCTTTCAGTCTGCAGTAAATTTTACAGCTCCAAGCAGTGGGCGGCTGCATTTTTCATCCATGACCAAAGATGTGGTCCAAACAGGCCAATTCAGGTTATACAGCCCATTTATTATCACACATTTAATGGCAGGATCATAAGAGAAATCCATACCCCCGCATCCTGTTTGTGTCTTAACAGCATGACTTTGTAGGTGCTGTTCTCCTCTTCCTTCACACTGTATTAGTAAGAGCCCATCATGAGTTTCGACTGTAAAGTTTTCATGGTCACCACAGGCAACTTATTTGCAGCAAAATTGCAAAACATTCCTTCAACTGTGCTTTTTATGCACTGAGTAGCTTGGATAGCTGATAGACATCGCTGATGGAGCATTTGCCTCCAGTCAGGAACATTTGCTTTGCAAATGTTGTGCGGTGACTGCCTTCTATGAACCGCATGGTTGTCATTTTCAGTCTGAAAGGAAGTTGTGTATGCTCTCACTACTTAGAAGTGCTAGCTGCCTGACTGAAGACAGGTCACAAGTTCAGTCATTTATAGCAGATAGTCACATTTGTGGTTTAGCTTGAAGCTAATCTGTCATTTCATTTCAAGTTGGAACGCTCAGTTTTGTGCAAAGACATTAAGAATGTACTCGTTTGTTTCAATTTATCTACTTCTTTGCATCTTCCCATCTTTCCTCTGTCCACATGTACCTCACCAAATACTGAGCTCTTCCCTTAATGCTATCTCTTCCTCTCTCTCCGTTAGCCTACCTTGGAACCCAAACTCAAGGTATGTTTAGCTTAAAATGTACTTAAAATGTACATTTCCTGGGAGTGCCACATAGGTGAAACCTCGGGAGACGCCTTTCAGTAACTTAACGATTGAGATGTGGAAACTTTGCAGTTGGCTTCCTGTGGTGAGATGGTGTATTCATGAGTGTTTTGTGCGAGCAGTATGTGTTGCTAAGCTTGTTTAATTTACAACAGACCAAACCTTATTGATATCAAATCAGTCATGTTGATTTGATATTAAGGTTTAACACGTATTTCCGACCTTTTCCAAATACACGTATTGGTCATCAACTTTATCTATGTGTTTTATGCATATCTATTAGTATTGATGGCAAAGAACAACTGTGCAAGGAGGGAAGAAGTCCTGACTTGTAAAGACTTCCAAACCATCATTATTCACATACAAGTTACCTGCTTGTGACATATGAACAGAATACTATAATAATGTAAACATTTTTATTGTAGTTTGTTGCAGATATTTTTAAATATGCAATTTCTTGTCTCCTGGAGTATCTTAAAAACATGTTAAATTTCTACAGTTCAAGTCTGCAATTTATTCCTGCTACTTTCACTGTTGTTTTCCACCTCTGAATTGTATGAAATACAGGCGAACAATATTAAAAAAACATTTTTTATCAATTACTGCTTGGCCACATTTCCACTGTTCTTTGTTTAATAAGTATAGTTGTTTACCGGTTTCAGAAGTTTCCTGTTTCCGAGCGCTAGTTTCCTCTCTATCCTATCTGACAATGATGCTGATGTTCCTGCTCATCCCAGAATCGTCCATCACCGTATTTACAGTCCGCGTAGATCATCATCATCCTCTCCCAGGATGTCTGTACACTTGTCTGTTAGGCCCCGACTACAACTGCTGGCAACTCTAATTACAGCGCCAGCAGCTGTGTGTGTGTGTAAGCGTGTGGTCATGGTATCCTGCGTATGACTCCATCATGCTGACGCTAATGACATGTTGCCAGAAGCTCCCGTTCCGTCATTATGCTGTGCACGACTACGATGCTGGTTTCCACCATCAAAACGGATCAAGCACACAAACGCACAGTAATCCTGTCCATCCGTCCGTCCATTTGTCTCCCCACAATCTTGTAATTGCAAGACACAGGAGCAGGTACAACAGTAAATCAACTGGTTTTTTTTGTGCCACATGGCCCTGTAAATATGGCTGTGTGGCTAGAAGAGAACACTGACTGACATAAACTGATTTGCTTAATCTCATCTTGAACATGCTGGACATAAAAATGGTCATAGAATTAAAACTTACCTCAAATAAAGAACTATTATTTGAAAAACCTGGGCGCTCAGTTCATACATTTGGCAATATTCTTGTGTGCTAAAAATGCATTAAATCAATATTATCTAATAAGAGAATCTTTGACAGCCATCTTATCAGCTGCTGTACTGTGTTATTGTACTGAAAGTGATAGCCCAAAGGTTTGTTCAGCTATTCACTATTCTGTTTTTGCTTCCTTTTTTATTGCCTCATGTTTCAAATGTTTTTTTGTTTTTTTTTATTGGCTCTTTCCACCCACAAATTTCACTGAAATGTTCAAATCTGATTTGTGCGGTTCACTGCAAAGTTTCTTTCAGCATCCAGGCTCATAGATTTGATCTGAATCACACACACAGACTGGCTTTCACCACTATTTTTGAAATCCAATTTGAAACCCAAACCTGGGAGGTTTTGTTTTTTTTACAGCTGCCCTGCTGGCTAGAACTTCTATCCAGCATCAAAGTCTTTATAGCAGAAATGAATAAAACAAATGCTGCCCTGCTTTCCCATTGCTGAGATGGCTCTGCTGGATGTGCCGGGTAGGAATGACTGCTGGATAACCCAAATGCTTCAACTAGGATCATTTCAGACCTCTTGCTTTTCCCCTCTTCACATCAGAAGATGTGAGGTCCTAAAGTTACTGCCGCATGCCAAGCGAGCTGCACAGATGTAGGAATCCAACAGCATCGCTCAAAGGCTGTCGGCCGGGTTGAGAACCAGCAGCAGTGCTGTGAGTTCTTCAGATATGTAAAAGAAGTCTTATGGAGTTAAATAGCTTGTTAGAATCAAGTCCTACTCTCTAACCCACTCCTTCTCTAAGACTACCACCACCTGGGCGACGGAGAACCTTCACAGACTAATTGAAAGAGAAAACAAGGACACACGACAGGACACATAAATTGTTTCCCGAAGCTTCTCTTCCCAAGCATGACGGTGAAGTCGCCTGCTTTTATTATGTCTTGAAGACAGATAAGATAACTCCTCTGTCCTGCTTGTCTCATCTTCCAGACCGGGCTTTTCTGTCTGAGGCCGCCAAGAATGTCTGTTCCAAGATGTGACACCTAATTCACTTACTTAGGTCTCATTAGCGCTGTGGCTAGCTTTCCATTGTAGATTTGCACAAAAAAAATTGTCATTTTCAAAATATCAACAAAATCTAATTATGAAACGACTGAGTTGGTTATGCAACAAACGTGTTTATTTTTCCTAGATCATTTTTTTCCCAGAGCAAAGTCACGGTGGCCGAGTTATTTTCTTTGCAACAACTGTACTCGCTGTTAATACAGAGGCATGAAAGTAACAAGGTTTTATTGACCAAGCCTTTAAGTGCGGTTGTGGCCACAAGAAGGATGATAGCTTCTGTGGATCCAGAACTTTCTCTGTTGCTCCTGCTACATCATGTCTTTGGACGCCAACGTCCGACTCATTCATTTGTCCAAACTATGCAATGCGATTTAGCAAAATATTGTTCCAATCGAAATTCCATCCCATGCGAAAACGCTTATGCGATCATGTTACTTTTAAATTTTGTTAATATGATTTTACTCTATTGACAGCTTCAACTTGATGCCAGCTACTGATACCCTGCTTGCAGCAGGTCCAGGTTTGAGGAGTCTATTCAACACTCTAACATCTGTATTCTTTTGTTGTCTAGGAGCCCAATAGCGGGCCCCCTACCCTTGTGACCTTGAAAGTTGACCCAGATGGATCCTTCCTCTATTGGACTGGAGGCTCCAACCTGGTGAGACACGCTCACACACGTGTACGCGCACACGTGCACGCACACACGTGAACACCTGTTCCTTCTTCTCCCTGAAGAAGGGCGAAGAGGTTTTCATCCTCGGAGGTTTTCATCCATTACATTTTGCACTAGTTGTCACTGTGGCAGTCTAGTTTAGTTATGACTCACAGCTGGAAATGAAATGAAATCAAATTAAATTAAGACTGCTGATAGTGGAATTTAGTTCCTTTAATTTGATCCTTTCTCATAGTTAAAACAAAAATTGGAAAATAGCACCATGGTGATTTGGAGAGAGTGAAGTGTTCCTTGGCTTCATTCATGGAAATTAAGAAGTGACAGCCGTTTCTTCAAGATGAATTACAACCAACAATCCCTGCAATGTTTCCTGAAATTGTCTTTCAGTTTGACTGGTCTTGTTTACTTCTGCTTCTTTTGCTCGGAATGTACCAACGTCCTATGACGTAACTTCACTTTATGTGGCCTAATTATTTAGCATGAAAGCACCAAATGGCAACGCAGCAGTTGTGTTTTTACTTCTTCACTTTTAGATCAATTTCTTTTTTTCAAGTTGGCACAAGCTCTGCTTAACATTTTATGGGAACATGGTTGAAAGAGGACAAGCTAATGTTTACAATTCCCACTCATTAATGACGTGTGAAAGCCGCTCTGGAATTTCATTAAAATGTTGGTTTCCTGACCAGCTCTCTCTCAGGAGAACTTGCTTCTCTCTTCCTCTCCTTCTGGATTCCTTTAAAAATATTTTTGTCATACACACAGAAACCAGTGAGCTAGCTTGCTTCTGATAGGGAAGCAAGAGGTTTTGATGTTGGCGTAGCAAGTGTTGTTGGAAAGCTAGGGTGCTGTACAGCCAATAAGGGTTTTGTAGTCATCTACCAGGACTGCCAGGTGGGCGGCGCCACTGCCAAGGCTACTCTCTAAGTTACATATCAATGAATTGTGAAAGGGTTTTGAAGATAGAATCTTCAGCTATAAAAATGTTGCATTATCATTTAAACAATTTGCACAAATCTTTAGGCCGCAGAGCTGCTTTTAGGTTATGTCTATCCATCTGGCAAAGAAAATTAATCTCATTTTAATATACATACGGTTCAACTAGTGAATAAATTAGTATCACTAAACAGAAACAGCTGGGTTATGAGACAACACGCTGGATATGCTCCATGTACATATTCTCTATCAGTTGTGGCCAGAGGATTTAGTGTGAGGCTGGTTGGATCAAATGACATTTCAAAACAGCTCAATTAACTCGTCCCTGTCTCCCCTCCCTCCTTGTTTTTGTCCCGCACTCCGACACAAATGCTTTGCCCATTTTTATTTCTGGCTGTCTATTTATCCAGAAGGCATCTATGGAATGACCTGTTGATGGACGACATTAACACTGTTCTTACCGTGCTCTATATATACACACACGTGTGCCTGTGTGTTTATAGATATCTGGGCCAAGGTGCGCATCAGCCCGCATGTCTGTGCATGTCAGCATGTGTTCATGCTTTTGAATGCCTCCTAATTGCTTCGCCCATCACCGCACATGCGCCTGTCTGTTGAGTTAATAGGTCGTTTGTTGCCTCAGGTGCAGCCGTGACACTGTTTAGGGAAGAATCGGAATCCCGTGTGTCGAAATGCGACAGCTACTTTTTAGGTGCATTAAATTGAACTTGTGGATCCCTGTTCTGATCCTAAAGTACATGCTTTGCAAAATCACATCCCCAAGTTTAAGTTAACCTAATGGATTGGATGTAATTTCCTTAGCATGCATTTGGCCTCAGTAGTATCTGTTATGCACATTCTGAAATGATTAAATTGTCAATAAATTACACAATCGATGCATGCACCATTGTGATGAATTAATTAATCAGAAACTGGATGCTAATTATATTGAAGGTGACGCTAAGATGGAATGTTTCCTGATCTGTTTGAATTGATCCCCCATATTTTTCTGGCACTGATCTGGTAAATAGCCCATTCAAAGCATTTGGAAACAAAAGATTCAACATTAGCCTTAAGGTAACCATGTGCACCATGGGAGTCAATGGAAATCTTGCCAAAGCCATTTAGGAGTGAAACAAAACAATGAGGTCTGCCAAGAATATCATTCAGCTCCATTGAAATGTCTGATAAAATTACTGCTACTGCAGCATCCATGCTAATCACTTTGGCAGAAGCCATTCTTTTTGATTTTTAAGACTGGTTGAAAATGTTAAGAAACATTTTAGAGCTGAAGTCCAAGTGATTCAGCTGCTGTGCAAAGTTGTGCATTGATACTAATGCACTTAAACGCTGCATCTCAAACATAATCAAGACTGGGATTAAGACGCATAACATTTACTCAGAAATTCACCCCCATAAGCAAACAACAAAATACTGATTGGCTACAGACATCTGCCGTAAAGAAGGAATCTGGAAAAAAAAAATTCTGTCACACTAGTTGTAAAGTTAATGTGTTTGCATAAACAGATCTTAAAATGTAATGGTTTGCATACTTAGATCTAGCCATGCAAATAACTGATGCAGATGCCGTTGAGTCAGATTTTTGTCTCTAAAGTACAATTCCCACTTTACTCCTGCTGCTGCTCCCTGAGAAAGGAGTGCCAGTGTTGTCGCATTTGCCTATCATGCCACAGTGTTTGCCCTTTTCTTACATTGCTTACTTAGGTTCTGCTTTTTGTCTTTGTTCTCGTCAACGCAACCGCAATCCAGCTTTGCCCAGCTGGACTGTGGTTGCTTTTTTTTTGGTGCTAACTTCTAGAGAGGGAACACTGCTCACTGTGGGCCACAGATACCATACATTATCAGAACCACAAAATCTGGACCACCTGGGTGAACTCAAGAGAGTTGGTACTGTAGCAACATGGCTTTTGTAGTTCTTTTTCTATTTCAGACCATTCAATATTGTCCCCTTTAAAGGTTTTACGAACAAATATTTACCCCGTCATGGCTGGCCTGTTGTTAAACTCCATTTCCTGGAAGTCATTCGAACTACAAACTTGCGGGGGAACCTCTTCACTGTGAGAATAAGCACAGCTGAGTATCTTAGACTGTGACTTTACAGAACTCCTGTTGCAAAGCAGCGGCAGAGTGGCGGCAACATCAGAGAGAAGCTTTAATTCAGCGTCAGGGCTCCCCTGGAGATTATTGAACCAGAGCTGAACAGAAAGAGGACACTTCAACACAGATATCCAGCTATTATTAATGAGAGCAGTTAAATGCATGGACGGCGAGGGTATTGTAGATGGAACTCATTTTCTCTGAATAGAGGTACCCGAAATATTTGCTCTCCAGTGTGGATTTTATTTTGGCTTGCTCTGCTTTTGCGACTAAAGATGTCAGACGATGCATTTTCAACGGGCTCCGGCCTTTTCCTCATCGTGAACAAGATCGGCTTTGAGCCTAAAAGGTCTCAAGGTTACATATTATCCCAATGTTCTGCCTGTTGTTGTTACATCTAGCTAATAGTGGAGCAGCTCTGCATGATTAATTGTCTGAGAACCTCGACAGACCTTCAGAATAAAGCATATTTATCCCTTTGTTCGCCGTCGGTTACCAACGGCAAACTGCAACTGCAGGAACTGACACCAACCTGGGAGGAGTAACAGTGCCCTTTGTGATGTCACAAAGTTCTGATTGATGTGTTCTTGGTACAGTTGGAGGCACAGAAGCAGCTTTGACTTGCAGTTCACTTCAAGGGGCTCAGAACAAGTGCTCCGGGGGATTTAATTGAAGGACTTTTCAAAGACACATTTTTTTTCCTTGGTTGCAATATTAGAAAAGAATAAACACAGCCTGAGTGTCGAGCTAATCTGTCAATAAGCCCAAGTGACAGCGATGCTCCCAGAGGATGTCAGGAAGTGTGTGGAGGGGCCAGGATCTGCACTCTTGACACAAGTAGAGGTGAGAGCATCAGTGGATCCAGCTCAAGTAGAAGAACAAGGCATATAAACATACTTGATGTCCACACAGCACAAGAGAGCCACGTGAATGTGTCTCATTTCCCCTGCTGTCCGTTCGCAGAGGCACATTCACTCATTAGTCTTCGGCTTGTTTGAATCTTCTGCCTCCCTCTTCCCCTCTTTTCTCGCCTCACTCGGTCTGATTTATCGAGCTCGCACCCCTCTTCCTCCTTTTGTATATTCATCCACGTGTCTATCTATCCATCTGCCCGCAGGTCTTTTCTCCGTTTCCTTTCTCTCCATTTGTCTCCATCTGCACTGTGTCAGCTTCCTCCCTGGCGCTCGCTTTAACTTTCTCCCGACATTATTATTTCATTTTTTTTAGTTTTTAACCGTTTTTCCACCGTTTAATTTGTGTTTCTCCTGCCTGACGACACATTTTCTTTGGAAGACACTAACGCCTCTCTTTCTCATTCTGCTGCTGTCAGGTCAGCAGAAGCTTGCTGTCCTCGGCGTCATCTCTCAGCGCTGTTATCATCCTTTCCTTTCCTCCTATTTTCTTTATGTCAGCATTAGTTTGGCTTCACAGGAACTCTGATGTGCATGAGGGACACAGAATTTCCCACCGTGCTTTAGTCAGCTGTGATAACCAGCTGTTGCTGACTGACACACACACACACACACTGTGGTTTGCCATTGAAAGGAGGTAGGCACACCCACTGTTATTCTTTCTCTTTCATTCTCTTGCTGGCCTTTGGAGCGTCCAGCTCAGGAGGATTTAAATACTTTTGGGGCGAGTTCAGATGAGAGTGTCATAAATAAGATCACTTATGCACTTTTCTTAAAACGACCTCACTCCTCCTAGCCGAAGCTTGGCTTCATTTGTGATATAGTAGTTATTACTGTACAAATCAAGCGAGGCAGGCAGGGGTCAAACTTTAAGGAAAATATTTCAACAGTGACGGAAAGGCTCGGTAACATGCGTTGGCCTTTGCCAAATTTCAGCGTAATGTAGTTGATACAGTTTGAGCCGACACCTTTGGGGATATTTTCTCCCTCTCTGCTTGTCCAAACACAGGTCTGGCCCAAACTGCTGCTCCAATTAAACTGCACACATTTCACTGGTTTCCAAACTTTTAGGCATTTATGTCCTGCCTGAGTTTAGACGACACGTGCTTGAGACCACTGGACTCCGTGTGATGAAGTGGAGACACCAACTTTCAGTGCTAGAGTGTTTTACTTGTATTTTCATTTTTTTTAATGGCTGCCTGTCCACAGGGAGAAAAGTATAGACGTGACGGTGACTGTTTCATTTGTCAACCTCACTGGCAGACCTCCAGCTGCCCAGGGTACTCGGTTTGGAAACCAACTCACCAATGCGTATTCTTAGAGCTGTTTGGTGGGTCAAACCAGGCTGGGGCTGAACCCAGAGTGCATGCCAGTGGTTGAGGATTGCACAAGAGCAACGTGCACGTCCAAAGTCCTACTACATCTTCTGCAACAGCCAACTTCTGATTGTTCAGCTTGAGTCCCTCGTCTGCCCTCTTTTGTTCTTGTGAGGAGAAGAGAGACTCTTCCAGAAATACAGACCAGTGGTGGCAAACTGGTTCAAGCACAAAGAACATCATTACAAAGCCACATCACATATGGATTCCCCGACATCAAGCAAGATAAAAGATAAAATATTGCTTGCTCAAATAGTAGTTTTCTCACATTAGTGGGACCTCTGGAATTCTTTCTTAACCACAGCTTAGTAGGTCTGGCTTGTTCTCCGTTGTGGCCACTTGAAGTGACTCTACTAAGTGCAATGTTTTGACCTCACTTGTAGAAAAAGCTTCACAGGGATGAAAAACAAGGTGGCCATGATGTAGTTTCAGAGTGAGGAGGGGCTGTCGCCAACCTGGGAGAGGCTCCAGTGCTCTTTGTGACATCACTAAGGACTGACTTCCAGATCTTCATGTTTTAGTACATGTTATCTAAAAAGTGGGACAAGCAACACTTGCAAAAAAAAAAAAGGAACAGATGTGCTTTTCTCCTTTCTGGGGAAGTGGCACGAAGTAATAAGCAGTGAGATGAGACTGCTTTGAAATGGAAATAAAATACTGCTTGACATGCACTTATTTGCACATTTTGCGATGAGATTTATTTGTCACCATTTGCCACACGACTGTTTGAAAGGCTTTAACATTTATTGATTTTAAATAAATACTATTTGACAAAAAGGTCAGTGACACCAATAGTCCACAGCTTTGTCGCAGAGCATCGACAGCTTGCCTGCTGAACCGTCTCTTAAATCGCTCGCCTGCCTGACTGTATCGTCGGTGGCAACTCATCAACCTGAAGAAACACAGTAGAAACTTTCCACCATCCAGAAGAGACGTCATTGGACGTGCTGTCATGTTAACGAGCATTTACTGTTGGATGGCCCGTCAGCGAATGCTGTCATCCGGTGGTTAAAATGGACAGTGAGATGTAGGGCTGTTGGGCCCCAACCTGACAGAGTGCAGCCCCACCTGTCACAACAAGCAGCAGTGCAGTGAGTAATCCTCTCTTTTGCCCTGTGTTACCTTGACTATCTTCTCATTATCACTTTGGCAGTTGAATGTTGCCCTTGTGTCCACACTGCTAATCCAGCTTCCATTCGTCTTCCCTGTGTCTCTCTGCCTCGGGGAGGAGGCAGCTGCTCGGTGTCAGAGGGACCAGGCAAAGGCTCCTCAGACCCTATCGCAGACCCAAAGACGGCATTTCCTGCCTGGTTTCCATCTTTTCTGCCTGCCGTCCACCTCACCCTCTCGCTGATGCTCGATCCGTCTCCCCTCCTCGCCCCCCCTCGCCTCATCACAGCAGTTTCTTCCAGGGTGCCTTTCCACTTAGAGCCAAATTTCTTGTAACAACACTTCTAATCTCCCCTGTGGTCAATGTCTTGCCGTGGGAAAGTGGGCAGGAAGTTAGTCAGACGCGGGGATGGGTGTTTTTGGGGAATTACGTTGCCCCTTCTTGCACCCTCCTCCTCCACATTTCCACTCTCCCCCCAAAAAATTCCTCTTCCTGCTCTCACTCCAGTCGTTTCTTCCCTCCTGCCTTCTCTCCGAGGTGTACAGGGCATTCCGACCATTATGGATCTGCCTGCAGGGAACTCTAATTCAATTTGTAATGCTGCAAAATTGATTTCATGTACACTGAACAGATTGACTGAATGGATGCTTTATTTTCAATAACAAAAGAAAAATGAAAAGAAGTTGGAAGAAGCATAAACTCATTAACCCCCCTTAATTGGCAGATTTAGAGGAGGTACAAATCTGGAAGGCACAGTCAAACCTAGTGTTACTCATCTCCGTGATTTTATTTTCCTTGTCTATTTTGGTCTTGGTTGTTTGTATACACACCAAGACAACTGACCTGTGATGCATTCATCATGTTTAATCAGGTACACAGTACTGCTCATCTGTTTCTAAAAAGTTTTGAAAATTGATGTCTCCAAATTAGTTTTACGATTAGTTGACGTGTAACAGGTGAAATGTCAGCTGTGTCGTTTTCACCGTCCAGCTGGCTGGGCTGATGGAATATGTCACCACTGCGTCCCCAGGCTGATCAGGTGTGTTCTGGAGAGTGTGCCTGGCAGGCAACCAACAGTTATACAGTCCTAGAGCAGTGAGGTGTGCTGCCTGAAATACTGGTGGGCACATTGATCCAAGTATCAATATTTATGAAAATAATCAATATCAATGTTGCTATTGGTATTGATTACATTATTCGTGTAATGAGATCAATGCTTTAGATTTGTATCTAGATATTATATTTATATATATTGATTTCTATAATTAAACGACTACAGGCTTCTCCATAAGGTTGGAATAATTGGCTTTCACTATTTTTTGACCTGTTTCTGACCTGTTCACCTTAATTACAAAGTATTGATATTGGCAGTACTGGCCCTGTATTACGGTAACTGGATTTTGATCCCAAATCTTGTAGTGCAACGAGCATAAAAAACAAGATTTTCTCTCCTAAAAGACAATGTATCACAAAATGGCTGTTCAAAATATTGTCCGAGGGTTGATGAACTACAAAGTGTTGGAGAGTGTAGGTGCGCCTTTGTTGTCCTTCTCTAAAGCTTATGCATGGAAGCAGTGTGTTTCTATAAACGGGGCTGATTTTTATGCAGTTTTCAGTGGTGGTTCTCTCTCTGGTCTGTCTTCCAGCATTGTTGGAGGAGTGACAAATGTGTTGAACATCACTTTTGGTGAAAGTTTTTGTTGCACTGAATGTCTCCCTTACGTTATTGTTGGCCAACGTTGGTATTGTTTGTTCAGCAATTCGGCTGGTATAAAATAATATCAGAAAAAAAGGCAATACTATTAAAATGGCTGACACGGTGGTGCAGTGATTTGCACTGTAGCCTCATGGCCAGAACTTTGTGGGTTCGATTCTGACCCAGGGCCAGATTTGCATGTTGTGGTGGGTTCTACTCTGGCTTCCCCTCACATTGGAAAGACATGCACAGTTGGCCAGTTAGGAACTCTAAATTGTCATTTGGTGGAGGGGTTGCATGGACCAAACCTAGTGGCTGTAACCATTCAATAAGTTATATGGCCTTTTAACCAGAAAGAGATTTTGCTAATTTCTTGCACGTTTTGGACAGACATCAGTTTTTGTATTTGTTACTAGATCGCAGGCACACAGAGGCCACTTATCATTGAAGCAGAAATATTGTTTTTCAAACACATGTATCTAAAACTGACTAAATTAGCAGGATTTTTTATTTTTAAAAGCAGTGCAATACAGCTGCTGATCTATGTTCATATATTTAATGCTCTTCTGTTTAAGACACACCTCTCTCTCCAGTTGCATTATACCAAAGTTGTAATTTGTGTGTGTGTGTGTGTGTGTGTGTGTGTGTGTGTGTGTGTGTGTGTACACGAGCCGTCCCTGAGTTATTAAAATGATTGTTGGCAGGTGAAAGCGGCGATCTAATAGAGATTATCTCTGGCTGAAGTCAAACATCCGTGAGGAATTAACTTTGAATAAGGGGTTTCCATAATACACATGAGGTCTCACACACACACACACACATGTACACACACACACACACACACACGTAACCCTGCTCGCAGTTAGCAGGGGAAGTTGGTTATGACAGTTGATAGTTTGTCAGCTTCCTCCACGTTTCTCTTCTGTCTTATTTACTGTTGACATTATCTTGAGTGCACATAGCAGATATGTCTTCATTTTGCCATAGAACTGCCACGCAGAAACACACACATACACACATACACACACACGCGCACTGCTTTTCAGCATGTGAGGAAGAAAGACACTTGACGGTATCAATTCTTTTGTCCGAGCAGATGCTTCCTCCAGCACGTTTTTGTGTGCAAGTTTGTTATGTGTCAGTTCAAACTTCCACCTTTTTGTGTGTGTGTGTGTGCGTGTGTGTGCATGCGGACTGACCTTTGTATTTGAGCAACTTAAAAAACAAGCTTGCAGGGATGATTCCAGTTTATTACAGATTGCTTTTTTTTTGCTAGTTTTAGCTGTCGGTACCACTGGAACACTAATGATGAGATGAGAAAGCAGGGAAGTCATCTCGACAAGTCAGCAAACAGGTTTCCTAACAGGTTTGCTCTGTTTAAAACACCAAGGTCTAGTAAAGTAGCCAGTAGCGCTTGTTCTCTTCTCAGAGCTGGATCTGTAAAATGGAGGCAGAGTGAGACATTCCAATATAACTATTTTTGTCCACCTTTGTCTAACTGAAATCCCTGATATTGTCCCTCAAGACCTTGCAAGATAAATAGCCGTTGAGCCATTATTTATTCCAAGGCGTGTTTAGTATCCACCTCGGACAATACCAAACATTGATTCAACTTGTAGGGTGAACTATTAGTCATAATAGTTGAACTTGCAAACATCAACTTGCTCTTTTGGAACGTGTTTCAGAAATTGCAGACCTCTGAGGCCATTGAGTGTTTGTAACGTGGCCAAACTAAAGTTTGAAAGGACCAAATTCCATCCAACAGATCTCAGACAATATAATAGATTATGCTTTTAAAAGTATGTTATTGGACCTCGTACATTTTAGTAGAGTATAGGGTATGAACTGGAACACACAACAACATCTTAAGCACATTCTCACCAGTTTCACAGTCAGACCATAGATCAACCTGCGTAGCGGCAAAAATAAATGGACATTCAAAAATGTCCAGAGAAGCTCTTTTCACCTGGCTGCTTGCATTCAACTCCTCATCATCTGCCTCCCTGCTCGCCTCTTTTGCGCCTGCACCCTGGGTTGTGCTCTCGTGAGTTCACCCACACTGATCTCCGAGTGTTTGTGCTTCGTAAAAAGATTTACAATCAGCCCGACTTTCTCAAATTTGTCCCGCCCGTTTGCATTCGCCCCCATCGGGCCTTTTATTTATTTTCCCTGAGAGACATTTAGTCCAAGGCCGCGTTGTTTATGTGCGCGTTCCTTTTATTGATGTCCAGATTGTCTTTGGCTTTTCCCTTTTATAAATAACGACGCTGTCCCCTCCGTGTGTGTCGGTTCTTCATTTCTCTTTCATGTTTTATTGCTTCTCTTACTTCCCAGCTCTCCCTCTTGGTGGTTTGGTTCCTTCGCTTCTTCTGTACCGATTCTGATATATCGCGGGCTGTAAATCACCCGCAGTTTTGCCTTTTACAGTCCAGAAAAGTTTGCAACGACCAAGTGGTGAGGAAAGTCAGACCGTGAGAGAGGGAGAGAGAAAAAAGGCAGAGCGTTGCCTTGTGGATATACACAGGGAAGATTATGAGGTGATGCAGCGATGGCTGCAGAGCTCTCCCATGCTTCACACGAGTATTGAGTCTCCCTCTCATCCTTCTCTCCAAACGCCTCTTGCAACCACCATCAAACTCTCTGCTCTTCCTCTGAGTGTTAAATTCTCCCTTTTTTTCCCTCTTCTCTTGGGAACAACTGGCCGCCTGGCTCGCAGCCAGCTTTCGTGCGAGGAACCGCACGTTGTCACGGCGCCCGCGAAGCGCGCGCGCACATGTGTTTTCGGGAGGATCGGTTTCCCATTGTGCCGTCACTGTGCGCCATTTGATAGGAGCTGCGATTGGCCGCTCGGGGCCGGCGGTGATCTTTCAGAGGCGCGTCGCAGGAAAGGAGTGGCGCTCCACTGATTGTTTGGCTGCCTTTTTCATATTTTTCTAATCTTAAGAAAATGAATGAGCTTGGAGTGGCAGGGTTGAAGGAGGAGGGGAAGTGGAAAGGCCAATCGAGAAAGTGAAGAAAGGAAGACAATAAGAGCCCTAAAGACTTATCAGATCATGTTAACATTGACTGTTCTTTTGTCCTGTGTCTAAATATAGATCGTACCTTTTTACTATTGTTGTACGCAGCCCTCCAGTGTGTAGCTGCAGCTTTGCACTGCTAAAGTTTTGCCACCACTAAGAAATCACTTATGGCAACATTTTGAGAAGAGTATATTTCTGCTTCCTTGCAAAAGGCAACGTAGGCTCTCCAACATTTCCTGACGTTTTAAGGCTGCTGTTGGCAATTGTTGAGCTCACATCTACGACTGAGAAGAAAAAAACAATTAGAAGCCCCTGCTGACATAATCCTGCTCAGCAGCTGACGTCTCAGGTTCCACGTCTGAACTCTCGCTCCTCCGCCTTGCTAAACATGGTGAAGAGAACGTTATCAGTCTGCTTCCTTTTCGAGGTGGCAAAACTGGGAAGCATCTGCTGCTATCTCTGCAGCAACGACAAGAAGGAGGTGGAGAGGAAGCAGCTTCGAGCTGCTGCTGATGCTGAAGCTTAAGCGATTTGTAAATATTTATGAGGAGACAGTTTTATCAGAAATGGTTGGCATTTTGAGAATAATTACATTAAACACTGGAGGGCCCAGTGATGCTATTTCAACTGGGGTCTTGTGTCACTTTGATGCTCCAACCTCCATTACTAGATTTTCCTTTACTAGTCGCTTCTGACAATTTAAGTCACAAAATGAGGTGGTTATGTGTTTTTGAGTGGCTTGTTCTGAAGAATTTTCTTCTTTAGACTAATTTTGCGAAATGTAATGTAGCTGTAATGCTACCTTCAGTCGTTCACTGACATTAATGATGCTCATCTCGACAGTCGATCTCAGACTGAGGCATCCAGCAGCTCCCAACAGAGGGTACGAGAACTTCTTCTTGACTCAGAGGGCCAGGCGCCTGCTTGCTAGAAAGAGTTGTGCCAAAGCAGACACAGTATGATCCGACAGCGGAGAGAGTGAGTGAGTGAGTGAGTGAGTGTGTGAATGTGTGAGTGAGTGACTAAGCCAGGCCGCGGAACACGAGGCAGAGGATGGGGTGAAGTTGTTCGCTCCACCAAAAACAGTACATTAAAGGAAATTGTGGCACTTCATCACGACTGGACTCCTGGAAAACGCTCGCCTGGACTCCTCTGGAGCAATAACAAGGCCGCGGCTGGGGCCCGAGTGATAAATGGATTGGGGCTGTGTTTGGGCTTAGCGCTGCGAGATGAATGGAGCACCGCGGCTGCCATGACTGGCTAAATATTACACACTGAGCGCACAGATACACACATGCTAACTGAGCAGAAGGCTGGAATATGTTAGGAATGTGCTCTCTCTCTCTCTCTCTCTGTCTCTCTCCCTCTCTCTCTCTCTCTCTCTCTCACTCAGAAACCGACCGGCCCTTCACGCGTACACATGCTTGGCACGCCGCGAGCCCCGGGTTCGACACAGTGTGCAGAAAGCTCACACAGACCCGCACTGCCTGTGACTGTACCGACGTGTTTGGAGCACAAGCTTCTGTGTCACATGCATGTTCGCTGTCCTGACCTACAGGAGTTTTTCTTTCGTATTCACACTCACTCACTCACTCACTCACTCACTCCTACCCACACACACACACACACACACACACACACTTGCACACAAGCCCGTCTTGCTCAACAGGTCAGGATGTTTCACAAGTCAGGGCCTGCCCTGTCGAGGAGTCGTCCTCCTTCTTGCTGCACTTTGTGTGTATTCGTTTAAACGGGAGTTTGACTTCACTCTACGGCGTTTACGTCAAAGTCCGACAGTCTCATTACCGTGAGAGTCTCCCAGGAGCCACCACGACGATGGCAGAATGAAACCATGGCCTATGGGAGGAGTGCGTGTGCGTGTGTGTGAGTGTGTGAGCGTGAAAGTGTGTGTCCTACAGACCCAGAAGCGCTTTAGTCCCCCGAGGAAGCAAGTTATTCTCCACAGGCCAGTCAGGGGACAAAGTTTGACACGGGGTTTAATTCGATTGGTCCACAACACTGCTGACCTTAGTGACCAGCTCCGGAGGAGCGTAGAGCGGGCTGGAGTAATGTCATCACGGCAGGAGCTGAGTCATGAGTGGAGAAATCAGCGGAGCAGGAGTTCCAGTACACAAGCCAGCCACGGGGACCTGGTTGTTTTTGGAAGACTGATGGAAAACTGATCAATCAGATGCGTAAACCCTGTCAAGGCTGTGGAATAACAGGAAGTCGCAAGCTCGATGCACTTTTAATCTGTGTTCTTTAAAAAGAAGCTAACTTTCGAGAGGCGTACTTTCTTCCGATGCACCAAGATGCAGCAAAAGCAAACGGTGATGATGATCAAAGAGGGGGGGGGGGGAATGTTGAGCTGAGTGAAGCAGACGGAGTCCGAAGAAGTTGGGGGCGGAGGGTTGGAGGGTTGGAGGGTTGGAGGGTTGGACGGTTAGAGGGTTGGAGGGTTGGAGGGTTGGACGGTTGGATGGTTGGAGGGTTGGAGGGTTGGAGGGTTGGAGGGTGGGCGAGCGGGCAAGCGTGTGGAGGCCTAAACAAATATTTACACTCGGCCGTTCTCAGTGTTTATGGGAAGGTTTATGACCAACCCCCACCCCCTACTCTCTCCTCCCCCTCCGGTCCATCCCGCCCATTTTTATCTCTGACCACATCAGCACTCCCACAACGTCTCCTGTCTCCCTGCTGCACAACACGCTTCTTCCTCTGTAATCAGTCTCTCCTTGTGGTGAAGCATCGCGTGTGTGCGTGTGTGTGTGTGTGTGTATTGTGTGTGTGTGTATGTATTTGTGACTTTTTTTCTTCTTGCATCCGGCATGCAAAGCCACTCGGGTGACGCATCCCTTCCGTTGTCACAAAGGTCGTCCCAAACATCACCTTTTCGCCCACTCTCCATCTGCCCGCCTGCCCACTGGTGCCCAGCAGCCCTGTATCCTAACTGGAGGGTGGTGGGGAGCGATGCATAGAGAGATAAAGAGGGAATGTAATGGATGGAGGAGGAGAGAACGTAGAGATGGAGCGCAACGTGGCAGCCCGGGGAGATGATCTTTTAAGTCGTCACAGTTTTCCATCTTTTCTTTCGTCATCGATTTAAAAGAAGCAGCAGTCATGCTCCTCATCAGCCAGCCGGGAGCCTAAAGCTCTGCTCCGTAACACCACACACACATGCTAACGTATAATGTTTGTGACTTTCATTTCTGTTGTTACTGAGTGAGGATGAACTGCCAGGTATTTTGTAGCGATCCAAAAAATGGCTAAATCTTTTCTGAATACAACTTTTTGGAAAATGCATATTGCGGTGCTCTTCCACTGGAGTTCAGGGGAAAACAGAAATTTAAATGGATATAATATGGCGTCTGTAAAAGCAGCTTTCATATTTGCAGAGTTCTATTTAAAGGTCTTGACCACGCCCCCATTATGACAACTTTCACATATCTTATCTGGACAAAAAGTGGTTCATCAACTCGTCCCTTCAACGCCACAGTGTGGTAAAAAACAAACAAACAAACAAACCAAAAAATGTATGCATAACTTTTCCAAGACGAGATCAATGGTCTCCTCTGCTGCTGTTCCCTGACAATTCTACTGTACAATTGCACAACACTGTACAATTCTGTACTAATCCTGTTCTTCTCTTAACTCACCTGAACTGACTGAAATGTTTCTGTCTTGCAGGAGGTTGAGATCCTGGACATGAGCACCGTCCGGGACACCAGAACAGGAAAATTTGCTAAACAACCAAAGGTAGGTGTGTGTGTGGGTGTGTGTGTGTGTATTGTGAATACAGCACTGTGAAGATGGGATTATGCTTCTAACCACCTGGGTGAGTTTGGAGCCTTGGATGGTTCCTCACTTTCCCTCACAACTTTATCATCACATTGTTGGATGAAGGTTTAGAGACAAAGTTGTAATTTGTGTGTGTGTGTGTGTGTGTGTGTGTGTGTGTGTGTGTGTGTGTGTCAGGGAGGATCTTGCACCTCCTGCAATTTCACCCTTTGACCTGAAGAATTGATGCTCAATTGCAACTGTCCTCATAAAGCGTGTGTGTGCCTGCTGCCTGTGTGTATGTGTGTGTGTGTGCCTCGTCCTATCGCTGATGGTGCAAAGGTGGCGGAGCGCTAATGAGTCTGCGAACAGATTGGCCCTCAGACAGGAAGTGATATAACCAGCGACTGTTGGTGAGGAAGTCATTGAGTAAGCCTCCGTCCAGCCAACAGGGACAATAAGACGTCTCTCAAAACTCTCCCAGTAGAGTAGCGCCTGTGCAGGCTTGCCAAGCAGACACATTATTAGATCCATTTTACAATATCGCTGAATATTAATTCCTTTTGTGCAATAAGCGTTTAGAGCGACATACTGTAAGTTGCATTGAAGTGACATTTAGGGTGTGTTTTATGTCTGCTGTGTGGGAGATAATGTTGCCATTAAAAGATACATGAACAGTTTCGTCATGAGTTTTCATCCTGGACTCCAGGGAGTGGTTATTTACCCTTTGGAGGTCTATAGAAAGCAGCGTGTCTGTTTATAACCTTGCACTGAAGTCGCTTCACTGGTAGGCTGGTTAAGAAGGTGGAGCCTAGCTGGGGTGTGTTCACTTTAGGGATGTTAACAATTAATCGACTATTGATTAATTGTCGATTAAGAATTTCATCGATTAAATGAATGGACCCTCAACATTATTTCAAGGTTAAATAATGCGTTCCTTACACATTTTTCATTGTGAAATTTAGGTTCTCGGGAAAAATCGCCGCTTATCAATTAATCATTAAGGTCAATCAACTAACGATTAATGAATTAACTGATAATTTGCATCCCGAGTTCACTCACCTGGGAGAGTCAAGTGTGTTTCAGCTCGCACCTTCCGATAAGCAAAGGATAGAGTTTTTTGACATAGTCATAGTGAGAACTGGCAGGTCAACGCATGTATTATAGATCATGTTATAAAACTCTTTAGAATCTGTCAGAATGCACATTTGCCAAAAGTTAAGTGTTTTTGTTTTAATTATGGCAACGATCACTTGAATTTTGCATAGTTTTTGCTGCGTGGTGTAAAAATACAGTGCGTTCAGCTCCAGCGCCAGCAAACCTAGCAGAATAAATCTCCCCAGTGATATGATATATTCCACATGAGTTAGTGGCGACCAGACCTCAGCTTTAAAGAGAGTGCCTGCTGCACTTTATGTGCATTCAGTAGCACGGGGGCCATGTCTTTGCTGGAAGTAAATCCAAAGGAAACTTGCTAATTGCGCCGCAAGTGCGGACGCTCTCGGCACAACATGCACTTCACATGGAGACACGTTCAATGTTTAATGACGCCTTAAAGTTTTCCCCCTCCTCTCTGCTTATTGACCATGTGTGCACATCCTGTGCACTGCCCCAGCCCGAAGACTTCTTGATAAACAGGCGTCCGTGATAATTTATTTAGAGGAAAGACCAACAGCGCATGGGGGTGGGGTGGGTGATGGAGAGGACGCCAAATTGATAGAGAGAGTGTTACACAGAGTGAGAGAGGGAGGGAGGGAGCTGGTGGTGGCGAGAGATCCAAAGAGGAGGAAAGAGTCGGGTTAATCAGATCTGGGCGCTGCGGCGCATGCATCATGTTTACCGTCCTCAAGAGACGGAATGAGGAAAACGGAGCGGGAAGACGCCGTGTCTCATGTTCTCACTCAGCGCGATCGATGTAGCAATAGCAAAATGTCACGGAACACTTTGGTTAAAGAGTGCGCAGTACGCACAGCGCGATATGTATTTTGTGGCTATGAAACAGACAGATGAATATATTTGGGGGAAAAGTGCAGCCGGCCGCTGCTCTTTACACAGCATTACAACACGTGCAACAGTAGAGCCGTAGTTGGGTATTAATGGCAGTCTGGCTAGCACCTCTTCTGTCTCATTTCTACACACGAGGTGACCAGAAACGCTTCCATATGTCAGACTTAAAACAGTTTCACACACCACTTTAGTTACGAGATCCAAGTGAGCCAGTAAAGCGCAAACAGAAATGATCAAAAAGATGGAACAGTTTTATACTTTTTTTATACCACTCTGCTTTACTCTGCTCGCACACACTGAAACCACGACATAGCCGCAACTGCATTAGGAAATTATTAAACTTACTGTACTGTTGCATCCTTTGTTCCGTCAGCCATCGCAACACTCAATAACACTATGTAAACTGGACTATATCATCAGTTTACCTGTCTTTTTTTTGTACGTGTGAGTTACACTCACCGTGTTTGGGAGAGGGCTACATGTTCATTGTTGTTCGAAACTGATGTGACTGACATGTGAAAACGATTATCTAACTTACTAACTAACTAGCTAGCTAGCTAGTTAACTAACCTTCATTACCCTCAAGAATAATAATAACGTGTGTGTGTGTGTGTGTTTCAGGACCAGAAGCTGCGGGAGGTGCTGGGCTTCGGCAAGGGCGACAATATGGAAGGGAAGCTGGTCACCATCGTCCATGGCAATGACCTGGTCAACATCTCCTTCCTCAACTTCCAGGCAATGCAGGAGGACACGGCCAAGGTAACCGTGGTAACTGCCACAGGCGCCCCATGACCTGCTCATATTACTCTTACTGGCAGAAGATCTTTCCCCCTCCATCCATCCTCCACTCCCTTCCTCCCTCCCTCGTTCCCTCTCTCACTGATTACTGACTTTTGCGATGTTGACACAGAGCCATGTGCATGTGTTTAGAAACTGTAAAAGGGGGATTAATTCCTCCCTGCTCTGTGTGTGTGTGTGTGTGTGTGTGTGTGTGCTGCATGTTGTATAACCAAATTGTATCATCTTGCTCTGTAACATCATCTGACTAGACAGACAGACAGTTTTATCATGCCGTTCCTGCTGTGCTTGTGTGTTTTTCCAGATTTGGACAGATGAGCTGTTCACTCTGGCAACAAACATACTTTCCCAGAATGCATCTCGGAACACCTTACTCCTCAAAGCGTAAGCAGTGTGTGTTTGTGTGTGTGTGGAAAATGATGTGTGAAAGATTGATGATAATCCACACCTTTGTTTGGGGCTGCAGATACACAAAGCTGAAGCTGCAGGTGAATCAGGACGGCAAGATTCCCGTGAAAAAGTGAGACTCCGCAGCCTCGTCGCCAGCCTCTTTCAGCCTCTTTCAGCCTCTTTCAGCTGCTGCACAGACTCCAGTCCCTCTTCTTCCACTTCTTCTTTCCCTTCCTGTCCTTTGTCTCTCTTCCACTTTCCCCCTCGTGTTGAGTCCACTGTGAAAGCGACCTGCTCGCTGCTGATTCTGGGTCTCTGTCTTTCAGCATTCTCAAGATGTTCTCTGACAAGAAAAGAGTGGAGATGGCTCTGGAGCAGTGCGGCGTCATCAACAACAGGGTAAACAGTCCGAAGCAGTTAGCGGCTCCGGGCCAGCTCAGCATACAGTGCGCCTTCCCCTGCTTGTACATGATAAGAGTCACAACGTCAGGCCTCTCACCCTGAGGTCTTGTCGAGCATTCTTTACATTTTTGCCTTTGTAAACGGCCGCAGGCCTCCAGCAGTGTACACTGAGCATTACCGGTGTGACCAACAATCAACTTTTGTGATTTCTGGGGTTTTGTTTAACTTGAAATTTAAATACTAAACTCTGGAACAAGGCTTCATTCAGTCTGTCAACGCTGAAAGGTCAATGTGCAGCGCTTAACAAATTAGTCTCATCATATTAGATGTTTGTCCATTCTAATGTATATGCACCATAGATTATTACCAAAACCTTTTCAATTCAGTTATGGTTAAAACACCAGTATGAAGAAGCTTTTTACCTTAAGTTTTATATTAATGCACGTGCAGTTTAATTTAATTGTCATGCATGAATTTTCAAATTTACTGTTTACAAAAAAAATGAAAAAGTATGTACAAACTTTCCTTACGTTTTAATTTGAATTCACGTTTGTTTTTTTTTGACAGCGTTAGTTTTTCACAGTACTTGTCAGGTTGTCTCTCACCATCGTTGCGTTCTGGCGCCTCCTGCTGCTGAGATGGTGAAACACATGCGTCAGCACAGTGAGACGACACTGTCGCCCGTGCTCGCCCTCTGAGCGCTGCTGCAGGCAGGAAGCTGCTCCAGGGCCGAGCCCAGTGTACGAGCCTCTCGGGCCTCTGCCTTCACCTCCTTCCCTGCTCATTCGTCTCTCTTCTCCTCCTCCAGTCCGAAGGACTCAAGCCTGATGATTTCACGTGGGAAGCCTTCCAGAAATTCCTGGACAGCCTCTGCCTCCGGCCCGAGATACAAAGCATCTTTGAGGAAATGTACGTAGGCTCCACCTGGGCGATGGCGTTGACCCTTGTTAGCTGGAATTTTCAAACCTCGGGACTCTTTTATAATGAGACCCGGGGAACATTCAGACTCATAACAATCTCACGCCACCGCAGTAACAATACAAACACTGAACGTCCTTTTTCCTTTGCTCCAGTGGCTCCAAGAGGAAGCCGTTCATCTCTTTGGACCAGTTCATGGACTTCATCAACCGCAGGCAGCGAGACTCCAGGCTGAACGAGGTTCTCTACCCTCCGCTGAAAAGAGAGCAGGTCCACCAGATCATGGAGAAATACGAGACCAACACCAGTCAGCTGGACAGAGGTGAGCGGCTCCACGTGCCTTTGTCTTGCTCCTTCCTCTCTTTCACTTTTCAACCTACAGGTCAGCCATTTAAATCCCCTGCAGCCTGACTCAGGAGTTCATATATTTGATTTCCCTCCTAAAACTTAAAACCCTTTTTTAAACGTCTGTGTTATAAATCTTGTGTGCACCAGTGTGTGTTTTTCTTTTCTTTTTTTAAAAGATCTTTTTACTCTAAACACATTCTTGGATGAGTGAATCGTATTAATTCTTCCACGCTGAGGCCTCTGGCTGTCCTTCGTCTTCTTCCAGACCAGTTCAGTCTGCAGGCGTTCGCTCGCTATCTGGGGGGAGAGGAGAACACCATCGTACCCCCGGAGAGGCTGGACGTCATTGATGATATGAACCAGCCGCTGTCCCACTACTTCATCAACTCTTCACACAACACTTACCTCACAGGTAAAAAAAACAATTGAAATAAAATACAAGATCAGAGAAAAACGCACCTTTTTATGATAATGTATTAATTGCTTAAAAAGCCAAAATTCTCTTTATACTGGTCATTCTTTGCTTAGTTTGCTTACTTCAGTTTTCAGATAGTTTTAGCTAAAATATGTGGCCCCTTTGTGATGTCATAAAGTGCACTGACATATCTCCAGGTTGGCCCCTTTTGTTTGCTACCCTTCTGCTGACGCCTGCTCCTGTCACAAGCCCATCCAGCCATCCCTCCATCTATCCCTCCCTCCATCCTCTATCCATCCCTCCACCCACAAATCCATTCATTTAAACAAAACTAAAATTCCTCTCTTTTCAACATCTCTGAGAGTTTGCAGTTGAAACTGAAACAGTCTAAATAAATGAATAAATAAATAAATAAATAAATGAATACATCAATAAAAAAACCAGCCGATATGAAAGAGAAAAAAAGGTTAATAGATCTTCATTTTCACTGATCTCTGTTTTCTGCCTGTCGACAGTGGGCCAGCTAACCGGCCTGTCGTCTGTGGAGATGTACAGACAGGTGCTGCTGACTGGTTGCCGCTGTGTGGAACTGGATTGTTGGAAGGGCCGACCACAGGACGAGGAGCCGTACATCACCCACGGTTTCACCATGACCACTGAGATCCCCTTCAAGGTGGGCTGGGACTAAATATCTTATTTGTCACGTGTGACATTGTGGCTCCTCAAGCTTGTAGTTCTACTGTCCTTGTTGGAGTCAATTGCCGCCTTGTTACAAACCTTTGCGTGACATTTTTCTGGAAGTCTTCTGAGCGATGAGCATCAGTACCTGCAACAAAGGCTGTAATCACGGAATAGTTTTAACATCTAGCTTCATAGTTTGTTGGTCAGCTGAGGCATCAAGTGAGTTATCTAATTTGATAGTTTATCTTCAAGCAGTTAGAACTTTAAAAAAACTAAATTCTATGAATGAAAAATGAAAAACAAGCCCAACCAGTAATCTGAAAATCAAAAGTCCTTGGGCACTAATTAAACACTTCAAGTTGTGTTGTGGTTTGAAGAAATGCCAAAGTAAAATGACTTCATGTTTTGAGTTAAAATTCCCTCTGCAATCTTAGGAAATGTTAGGAGATTTGTATCAACAAAGCTCTTCTTATTCTTTCCTGGACTGCAGGAAGTGATTGAGGCGATAGCTGAGAGTGCTTTCAAGACCTCACCATACCCCCTCATCCTGTCCTTTGAAAACCACGTCGATTCGTAAGTCACGTCCCTCTCTGTCTGTGCTGTCTGGCTGGCTGCTGTGATTTTTTTTATTCAAAACACCTAACAGACGTGTATCTGCTGATCCACAGAGCCAAGCAACAGGCCAAAATGGCCGAGTACTGCAGGACCATCTTTGGTGA
Source organism: Thamnaconus septentrionalis (assembly GCA_009823395.1). Lineage (NCBI taxonomy): Eukaryota > Metazoa > Chordata > Actinopteri > Tetraodontiformes > Monacanthidae > Thamnaconus > Thamnaconus septentrionalis. The sequence continues at coordinate 9,508,078 of CM020503.1, forward strand.
TGCTCTGCTCATTGATCCACTGGAGAAATATCCGGTAAGACTGGCGCCCCACACACAGCTGATTTGTGGAATACTAGCACACACAGAGCAAACAATCACTCATTAATTCACTTTGATTGAGTTTATTTCGACAATATTTCCTGCCTCCAGGAGAGTTACCCATTGAGTAAGATTTACCCTAAGACGTTTTCATTCTACAGTCATGCTATGAATAAATTTATCGTGCAGTAAATGCATTGAAGCGCTTCATGATGCTGATTTTTTTTAAATTCTATTAAATAAAAAACTCTCATTAACTACTTTTGACCACCTGAATCTTGCATGTACACCAAACATGGACACACAGAATAAATACATGAAAACCACTGAAACTCATGTGTCTGTAGCCTGAATCACTCTGAAGAACATGAAGTTTGTTTAATATCAAGGTGATTCAATACATTGAATTTGGATAATTGTGCAGTATTATCAGGAAAGATCTATTCAGACGCCGCTCTCACCATGCACGCCATTTCAGTTTTGCTAAATCCTTGCGCTCTTTTTTTCTTCCTGGTCCCAAAATGTCACCATCCACTGAGTTCACCTTTTACGTCTTCTGTTTGGCTTCAGCTGGAACCCGGACAGCCGCTCCCCTCGCCACAGGAGCTGCTGGGGAAGATCCTCATAAAAAACAAGAAGAAGCACCAACACCACCGGCCCTCCAATGGCGGCAGCATCCGACGCAGGGAGCAGGAGGAGCAGTCGTCACCCAACCACGGTGAGTGCTGAGACACGCGTGCAGGCTGCAGGTGTCTGAGAGGCTGCAGGTGAGGTTGTGTACCTGCTCCATACATTGACCTGGCACTCCACTGGATGTTTTGCGTTTCCAGAACAGTTGTGTTGCGTGTCTGCTCTGCACTTTTATTAGTGATTTTATGATTTTGAGCCTCCACAATGAGGCTCTTGCCAACAAATAAAGTTATTATCCAATGTGCCGAGTAGCCTCTGATTGGTGTAGCATAGTAAAATACAGTGTTGGAAAAAAAAATGTTTTGGACACCTCAGGCATTTGTGATCTACTGCATTGTAATAATCAGTCTTTAGTCTCCAAGTGGAGTTTATTTTAGTTCAGTCACCAACATTTAGCCTCATGCTGCATGAGTACTGTTCTATCCAGCTCAGAACTCAACGTTTCAACAAGATGACGCCCATGCAACACATCCACAGTGCAAGGACTGTAAGAGTTTTCTTATTTTGTCTTATTAACAATAAACAACAAAATAATTTCTAGTTGTTTGTCTGATGCAGCCAAACCTTTTGAAACACAAAGATTCTCTGCCAAATATTTGATGATAATAATCGGGATTGAGCAAAATTTTAAAGCTGAGAAAAAACTTTTTTTCCACTCTAAGGTTTGCCAAAAAATGTTTGTTTTGTTTTTTAAATACTCCCTTCATTCTTCGTTGTTGTTTTTTTCCTGCTCTGTGTTGAATTGTCGCATTGTGTTCTGGCATTCGGCAAAACTCTGAAACTAGTTTTGCCTAATGTCAGTTTTTTGATTAGCAGAGCCGTGACAGTAAACATAGACATCCAGTAGAGTCTGAGTGCAGGCGTACAACCCGTGCAGTCCAGTTAGTGGTGATGGTTGATGCGTCACTTCCTGAAAGAAATAAAACCATGATCAACTTTTAGTTGCATTGAAACAAAAACCTTCTTCTATATGTGGGAAATGAACGCTCATCATTCGCTGCTGCATCTGTGCAGACTGTCCTTTGAATGAAAGCGATGGCAGTCAGCTCCTGTCTAATGGCGAGGAGAAGCTGGCGGAGAGGATGATGAAAGACGCTGAGCCTCGCAAGTCCATAGGTGGGTGACGCCAAAAGGAATTTATGATTAGGAAGAGTAGCCCGCTAGGCTCCAAGTTGAACACGAGTTCTTCCTGTGATGTCCTGCCAGGAGGTGAAGGAGAGAGCGAGGAGGATGAGGAAGACGAGACGGCCACGGATCTGAAAAAGCCAAACTCTGATGAGGTATGACAGCTGGAGCAGGACAGGACCTGAACCAGACTGGTCAGCTGACTGACTGACTGACTGACTGACTGACTGTTGGTGTCTGCCGTCCCCAGGGCACAGCCAGCAGTGAGGTGAACGCCACAGAGGAGATGTCCACTCTGGTCAACTACGTGGAACCGGTCAAATTCAAGAGTTTTGAGGTGGCCAACAGTAAGTCGGAGTGATGGAGACAACTTTGTTTGAGAAGAATGGAGCCAGTGTAGATCCAGGGCTATCCGTTTTTACCTCTCATCGTATTAGTTACTGCCAAACATTGAAACATCCTGTCCAACAGAGAGGAGGAGGTTCTATGAGATGTCATCCTTCGTGGAAACTAAAGGAATGGACACTATGAAGAACTTCCCTACTGAGTTTGTGGAGTATCCTTGAAAGTTGCCTGGGCTTGTCAAGTCTGTTCTGAAATTACGCTTAAAGATGAAAAGAGAGCAGACAAAAGAAGAATTTATTTAAAATATATTTCTTATTTTCTTATTTAACTTTATTTATTCAACATTTATTTAGCTGGGTCAACTCTCCTACACAATAACAACTTAACCTATAGGCTTCAAACACAACATGAAACATACATTCATACAGACATAGCAGTGAATTAAACTTTACTTTTAACTCTGTAATTTACTACATTTTTTTTTAAAAGATGTAAAATTTTAATAAGATAGGTTATGATTCAGAAGGGCAGTTTTATCAGGAGCAACAATCACATACAGTTGTTTGCAACAGGTTTGTTAAAAGGAGAATGGCAATGACCAAATTGAGTTGTGATATATTGTTATTAGTGTATTGTGTTGAATGAGGCTCCTGTTGACTGTGGGGAGACTATTGGCTTTTGGAAAGTAATGATTCATTGACTGTCTCCAACGTATGACTCTGTAATAGCTGTGTGGGCCCCACATGCTGGGTTTGCTTCTTGACAGTAGTCCCACAGGTATAACAAGAATCAAATGAGTCGGATCTACCCCAAAGGAACCAGGGTGGACAGCTCTAACTACATGCCTCAGGTCTTCTGGAGTGTCGGCTGCCAGATGGTGGCGCTAAACTTCCAAACCCTTGGTCAGTGTTTTGATTTTTTGCCTCACAACCAGTAAAAATAACTGAAGTGATTAAATGACTCAGTCATCAGCGTAAGAATTACAGACCCAACTCAGCGAGTTTGAATGAATGTATCTGAATATTAATCCACGCCTCTCTGTTCCCCCCTACCAGACCTGCCGATGCAGCTCAACATGGGCGTGTTTGAATACAACGGGGGCAGCGGCTACTTGCTGAAACCCGAGTTCATGAGGAGGACGGACAAGAACTTTGACCCTTTCACGGACACCAGAGTGGACGGGATAGTCGCCAACACCGTCAAAGTCAAGGTACAGTAAAGGCGGGAAAGGTGGCAGTTTGCTCGTCACACACCTTTGGATCGTAATGACGCATGCGTTCAACCATCAAACCTCCACCAGGTGATCTCAGGCCAGTTCCTGACGGATAAAAAAGTTGGCGCCTACGTGGAAGTGGACATGTTTGGTCTCCCTACTGATACAAAGAGGAAGTACAGAACCAAAACCTCTAATGGGAACTCACTGGACCCAGTTTGGGATGATGAAATGTTCGTGTTTAATAAGGTAACTTTGGGTCACACCAAAAAAAAAAAAGAAAAAAAGTGGTTTTCTGGCATCCAGTCGGGTCTGTCTTTTTACATCTCTGGTTGGATATGTCTCCACTAGGTGGTCCTTCCTACACTGGCCTCACTGAGGATCGCAGTGTTTGAAGAAAATGGCAAGTTTATTGGACACCGGATCCTCCCTGTATCTGCCGTCAGACCTGGTCAGTGAAAAAAAAAATGAGCGCTGTCTCTGCGTATGACATTGATTCACATCCGGTTGCACCTTTATTGGCCAACAGTGATCAAACGTGTTGCTCCATTCCTTAATTTCTTTCTTGGCTGTGCTCCCTCCCTGCAGGCTACCACTACATCAACCTGAAGACCGAGCTGAATCAGCCTCTCTTCATGCCCTCTCTGCTGGTTTACACCGAAGCTCAGGACTACATTCCTAATGAACATCAGGGTGAGCAAATCTGAAGTCAACTCGTCCCCTCCCTCCACCATCCGCAGGGTACAATTTGATCTGTGGCTGTGATTTGTCACCAAGACGGCGATGGAAACGATCAGCGCCGCTGTGGAGCCGCAGCTCATTTAGCAGAGCTTAACATTAAGACTGAAAACAGATCGCTGCCAAAAAAAAAAAGTTTAATCTGTGTGTGTTCTCTGATCATCACGAGGTCTGAAGCAGCGGTTCTCAACTGGTGGAGTCTCAGGATCCACATTTTTTTCCTTATCATAAAGTCGTGACCCAAATTTATTCCACAAAATAAAAACGCTAGCCCACATTCCATCATGTCTAGTCAATAAATTATCGACATTATTGAATTGTGTGTTCTGCAAAATAAACGGCCAACATTTTCTTTCTCTAAAAAAAAAAAAGAATAAATAAATAAAATAAACCGGACAACTACACACGAAGCTGCGACCAAATCAAAACAACTCCGCGACCCAAAAGTGGGTCGCGATCCACCAGTTGAGAAGCACTGGTCTGAAAGGCAAATGGAAGGAGATTTATGTCCAAATTCCTAATGCCTTATCTGCCGACTTTATGGTGTGGCACTTAAAATGTGGGATGTCGCTACTCAGAAATTTTAGGTTAAACTCTACGGAATTAATGATCAAACCTTTACCCTAATTTCATCTTAAACTTTTACGGCAGTTTATAGTGACAAGTAAATAAAGTAAAAAAAAAAAAGAAAAGAAGTGTTGCTGCCCATGCACTTTATCAAAGCTTGTGATTCTATCTCAGAAGAAAACACCCACACCATGCTGCAAAATCTTTGCATTGGTTTAATGGTCGTTGTGTTTGATCAGAGTACGCTGAGGCCCTGATCAACCCCATCAAGTACATCAGTCAGCTGCACAAGAGGGAGGCACAGCTGGCTGTTTTCCTTGAGGACAACTGTGAGGTAAGACGCACCATCTGCGCCGCGTTAGCGTGCGGGTTCGCCAACAGCTTGATGTCAAGTGTCTGTTCCCATTCTGTTTGCTTTCCCACCGTTCTGTTTGTTGTCTTGTTTCGCCCAGCATGTTCCCAACCAGGCCAAGGAGGGGGAGCCCAGGAGAGACAGTGAAGCCACTCATGGAGACGGAAACACCCCCTTATTTGACCCGCTGCCTCCTCTAGACGACTGTCCCGACATCATCAAATCAACTCCACCAGGTAGGACGACACTTTAATGCTGTAAGGGGGAAAATAAAATCCTGTTCTTTTCTTTTATGTCCATCAGACACAAGCTTAACCACTCGGTGGCGCTATGTAGTTTACTCTTTGCAAAGAAAGGATGGTTAAGATTGTGTCTTGTGTTCTTTTTACGTGATGGGTAATTATGGAGATCTTACAGATACCTTACAGCCAACGTGTTTATATACACAGCGATATTCACTAGAAAGTGAAGGACATATTACATAAATTGCCATGTAAACAGCATTTCATTATCAGTTTTCTTCAGAACAGGATCGTCTGACTGCTTACAAGTTTTATTCACATTATTGAGACATTTAAACCTCCTTTTAAACTTTACGTTCAAGATTTAATTTAATTTTCTACCAAAAAATAAAACAATGCAAGACAACATGAAAGTTAAAGTCAAAGCATTTCCTTTCATACATGAGATTGAATTCTTGCCTCAAAAGAACCTAAACAAGACCTAATCCTGGCGTTGTTGTGTCATCAGGAATCTCTGGCCTATTCAGAATATGATGATTGACGTGTGATATTGTCTTAATAATGTATATTGTCTTAACCAGGCTGCGGATCTCATTTGGAGTTTTCTGTGTAAATGTAGCAATTGATGCACAATTTTATTCAACTGCATTTGCCCCACCTGAGTCCCATCAAGTGTAAAGCAGGAAATCAGAACGGTGTCTTCATGTCTCCCTCTGCTGTCAAATGTCTGAGATCATGCTCACAACTTCTCTTTATTCAAAATGTGACACACAGTTTTGCAGCTTTGTCCATTGTCCCGCGTATCCATCTCACACACAAACACTGTCCTGTGTGCTTCCCATGTTTGTCTGTCTTTGTATGTTCGTAGCGCCCAGTCAGAAAGAAGACATCATAGCTACTGTAATGGCAGGTAAGATCATACCAACACATTCGCTTTGAGGCAAAAATGAGTCTTTTCATTTTTGTGCCACTGTTTTGCTTTGAATCACTTATTCTAAAGGCAATGGGCTGCTTCAGTCAGATGCACTTTAAATTCTATTAGTGATCAACCTCATGATCCGTACGTGTCCTCAGACATTCAGGTCCAGTGTGTGGAGGAGCTCAAGCAGCAGAAGGGCTATCTGAAGCTCCTGAAGAAACAGTCAAAAGAACTCAAAGAGCTCCGCAAGAAACACCTCAAGAAGGTAGAAACACGTTAGGACAAAATGGAAAGGTTCCTCTTTCACAAATACCACCCATCGCTCAGCTTGCCATCGAAAGAGAAAGTGAAAAATGATGCCACACAGTGGAATGCAGAGCAACATTTGTCAGTACAACAACATTGGTGTCCTACGCTCTCTGGCAGGTGTGGAATTTGAGTAAGGAGCAGAAGAGTCGGAGCACCCAGATTCAGTCTGATACACAGAGGAGGCGCAGCCAGATGGAGAAGAACCTCAAACGCAGCATCAAGAAAAAGTAAGGCTGGACGCATTTACCGTTTGTTTTGATGGGAGAGTTGAGGAACAGCACGTTAATGTTGGCGTGCTTTCTTCGCCTGGGCTCTGTTTGAGAAGGTCCCCCAAAACAAGCCAGAAGAATGCCTAGAAGAGGTGTCAGCTCGATTACATTCGAACCCTGGAGGACATTGTGTACAGTGACTGAAGACACTAACCTTAACCTTAACCCTTTAATTATTCAAAATTTGAGAAAGGCCTTCATCTGCCCAAATCACCGAGACCTCCTCCTTGTGGCACCAAGTTAACCTGCGATTTTGCTAATGGATTTGTAACAAATACGTTTTTGAGCATAGCAAAACATTAAAAAATGAATTTAAATGAGGCTTTGACTGTGTTTGTGTGTGTGCAGTGAGTCCCAGGAGCAGGCGCAGCACCAGCTCACAACCCTGGACCAGGAGATCGAGAAGCAGACGGTGCAGCTGAGGGAGTGGCAGTTGAAGGAGCTGGTGAAGCTCCGACAGCAGCTCCACATGCCGGAGAGGGAGAAGCAGCAGATGCACCTGCAAGAGGTAAGGATGCGGCGCCGCCTACTGGTACCTGCAGGCAGACACGCTGCGCCTCGCAACCGAAAATTCTTCAGCAAAGTTCATCAAAGAAACAGTTTGGTGCCTTTGCTGCTTTTTGTCTCTGCCCTCACCGGCTGACGCCTCCTGGCTTGTATATTGACATGTTTATTATTTCATTAAACCACTCATTGATTCTTTCATACAATTGTTTCCAGGCGTTCCAGAAGTTGAAGGAGACGGCCCACGACTGCCAAGCAGTTCAGCTGAAGAAGCTCAGGGAGACGTGTGAGAAGTAAGTTTGGTGTGTTTGTTTGTTTCCAGGGGCGACCGTTCCGTGTTCTCTGACACGCGAAGATGAAAGTCAGTCCGAAGTCATGTTGCAGTTAACAAGCCACGTTTTTAAAGCCTTTGATTTGATTTGCATGCATGCTTCCTGCACTTTTGAAGGCTGTTTGCATATGTTCTTCGCTAATCAGAAGTAACCCTTTACATTTCTTTGCTGCCTGTGACTCTTGTGTCTTTTTTCCTTTCTGCAGAGAGAAAAAGGAGCTCCAGAAGATCCTGGACAGGAGACGGCAGAACAGCATTAGTGAGGCCAAGAGCCGGGACAAAGACAAGGCCGAAGTGTAAGAATGGATGAATGAATTTATCAGTGCCATGTGGAAGTGTTCATTATAAGTTTATCATCACCTGAGTATTTTTAATGTGTCTTTCTCTCCACAGGGAACTGAATGAGATTAACAGGAAACACATTCAGGATTCCGTGGCCTCAATCCACGGGGTAAATGCTCAGCCTGGCATGCACACACACACTCATCCTGCTTTCTACTTACTTTTTTTGCCTTTACTTTCACACATAATCCTCCCTTTCACACTTAAATATTCTTTCCAGTTTGTGTCATCCCTGCCTCCTTGTTCCTTCTGCTGCCCCGTCAGGAGCCTCCGACTCTGAATTTAAATCCATGACACCCACATATTCCTATTCCCACTTCTCTCACTCTTCAAAATGTGACACCGTGTCCCTGTTCATCTTCCCTTAATCTCCCTCTTCTCTTCCCCTTTAATCTCCCCCACTCCCAGCTTGAAGAAGCTCAGACCAAGAGGCAGGAGAAACTGATCCAGAGGCAGCGAGAGGTGCTGCAAGTTATAGACGAGGAGTTTCCACAGGTGAGACAGAGGAGCACAGCACTGTGTGTGTGTGTGTGTGTGTGTGTGTGTGTGTGTGTGTGTGTGTGTGTGTGTGTGTGTGTGTGTGTGTGTGTGTGTGTGTGTGTGTGTGTGTGTGTGTGTGTGTGTGTGTGTTCAGGCTCACACTTGTCAAACAAGTCAACATTGTATGACTGACGCTAATCAGCCACCAGCAATATGAAGTAATATTGCCTAATTGCCACTTTACACTAGAAAACTGTTTGTTTTTTCTTGAACTGTCAATGTTAAATAGTCAATACAATTGTCAGTTTTTTTTTAATCCTAGCCCTGGAAAGATTAAGGCCTGATTAACTTCAGGATAAAGACCACGGACCACAGACAGGAGAAACAATTCTCTTCCTTATTTGTTCCTCACAAAATTACTACTTTAAATTTTGATTTCATTGTATTGAAATTGTTTATGGATGAAACCAGAGCAAACTCAACAGAATATGGATGAGATATGAAATATCTCGACTGTTAACATTATTCTATTTTTCTTTTTTTTTTTTTACATATTGTTTCCTTGCTTGGTAACTCACTCGACACTTCCTGTTTGTCCTCCTCCAGCTTCAGTCTCAACTGGAGCGGGAACTGGAGGGGGAGTATCGGCGCCTCCCGGAGGAGATCTGCCAGCACCTGCAGCTGGAGCTCCAGAGCAAAGGTCTCCAGAAGGACGCGCTGTTCTCGTCGCTGTCTAACAACAGCAGTCCGAGCCCCAGCTCCGGCTCGGGCCCGCCCTCCAACTGCTCCACACCCTCCTACCCATCGACGCCCAACCACGCGGCCTGGAACAGGAGCATGGACAATATCACCTCCTCCTTGGGCCCCTCGTCCACCACTGCTGCTCTGTCGGACGCAGACTTGTCCTTTAGTTAAAGTTATTTGTACATAGGCAAGTACTTTCAATGAGGGTCTATAATTATAATAATATGGGATGGTAATGAAATTAAATATGAATATGACATAATTTTATTCTTTTTATTACAGACTGTTGTCTACAGAGCTTTTATTGTTTTTCTTTTTATTTGACTGTTTTTTTTGTCTTACTGCTCATTGGATTTTTGGTTGGATTTCTTTTTTTCCTCTATATAGGGATCATAACCAAACTTTTTCATCCCTTTTTGTGTGTGATTATCCCTTTGCATTGCTTCTAATTCGCGGTCCTTTAATACCCTCATCATTCCTGTTTCAGTCCACTGGAGCCAGTAAGTTCGACAGGAGTTTTGCAAGTTTTTCTTTCCAAAAACAAACCTTTCTCTCATTTAAAAAAAAAAATCGAATGTAAATCTGATTAGGTGTATTTTTAAATATTCCCGGAAAACAGCAGAAATTTTTTTTTTTTTTTTTTTTAATTTTTAATAGAACGTATATTAACCCGAAATTCAAATTTCAAACCCGCACAGTCGCTGTGATGGCAGCAGACCGCCACCTAGCGGCGCTGTAGCATTAGTAGCGTACACTATCTTCCACTTGCTGAATTGAAAGCTCGGTTTCTCCGCCCCGTTTATCCCATTAATTCGCACCTTGACACCCACATTTACTCACACACCTGCCTCGGCAGGATTTGCAACGTCATTGTTCCGGATTAAATTGTCTGGTCTGTGACCTCTAGTCAAAACCTGTACAAGGTTCCACTGCAGGCAGTCAGTGTAGTATGTGTGTGTGTGTGTGTGTGTGTGTGTGTGTGTGTGTGTGTGTGTGTGTGTGAGAGAGAGAGAGCAACATAAACTATCAAAGTGATGTAACACTTTTCACACACACACACACACACACACACACACACACACACACACACACAGGTACAGACTGAATGATAAGACCTATGCTGTGTTGTTATGTTGTGTTCAAACACAGTACTATTCTTACACTCATAGGCTTTCAAATGTCTTGGAAATGTTATTTTAATCCACACAGAAACACACTGTTGGGGTAGAATTTAATGATTTTTTGTACAAGCACTGCAGATTATGAAACCCATGAAATAATATTTGTATATGTGTGTGGAGCCCTGCAGTTAATCTCCCCACTAGTCGTCAGCTTCTGCACTTACAGTAATACTTCCTCCTAAATGGGAAAAGTCTTCTTAGCTCACATGTGTGTGTGTGTGTGTGTGTGTGTGTGTGTGTGTGTGTGTGTGTGTGTGTACAACAGTTTGCCACTTTTCTGGCTTTAATTGCAGAGCCACGCCAGAGTCCTGGCATGATGACTTAATGCTACGATATGACATTTCAATTTAAAGTGCACTCTCTCTTCCTTCCAGTGAAAATCACCCACAATAAGATGGACTAGTACCCCCCACCCCCCACCCCCTTCCCCCACCCTTGTCTAGTGATGCTAGTGCTACAGATCTGCTCAGTTTAACAGGAAATTACTTAAATGTTCTAATATTGTATGTGAGGTTAGGTTATATAGTTTTGGGGAAGAGTCCTTTAAATCCCACATGGTTCCATCAGGTTGTAAACAAGCAAATAATGAGTGTGGGGTTGTAGTGTACAAAACAAGCAAGCGGTACCTTTAGTTAAAACTTTCTGGCTTTTTTCATGTTCTTTTGTCACTAATGTGTTTTTGTCTTTACATCTTTGTGTTTCTTGACTATTTTATTTTGTTTGGTTGCCCTCAAATGTCTTTTCCACTGAGGGCTAACCTGATGGCACGATGTGTATTTGTATTCCTGTGTATATTTCTAGATTTACGTGAATTTTACTACTGACCACACAAGTGCTGAGAAGGGTGGATGGAGGTCGGGGGAAGGGAAGGCAAAGAGTGGCTTTGATTTTTTTGTTATATTTTTTTCTTCTCAGAAATATTTTAGATATATTTTTTCAAACTGTCCCCTACCTCCCTCTGTGAGTGAGCACTGGCTACCTGTCTGATTCAACACCTACTATGTAAGTTGAATTTCAGAAGACCTCCCATTTTTTCCCTTTCAGGGCTATTTAAATTGTTATTGATGAGAGAAACTATCTTTCAGCCAGTTAACAGGGTTTTTTTTTTCATTGCAAATTGACATTCTGCGTCTTTCACGTGTTTAATGTGCCTAAAATTGTTTTTCACCAATGAGTCAAGCATTGCCAGCCACTCTGTACTACACTACAAGCTTTTGCTGAATTATGTAAGTTTGACCTCTGAAATTAGTGTAATAATTACATTTAAAGTGCCACCGATCCTCTCACGGCACAGGTTTATTTGTTGGCTCATGGCGGTCCAAGCCACGCCCAGTGTGGTGGCAGCTATTCAGAGTGAGGTTATGACCTGCTGCTCAAGGGTATTTTCATATTGATACTCATGAGGTTAAAACGTCTGTTGGCATGCTCCCCTCATCATCCAATACACTTTTCATGTGTAATTGCACTTTTTTTTTTCCATTCCCTGCTTTTGATGCTTGTGAAAGTATTTCGCTCCTGTGGAAAATCAACGCAGCCACTTAAACGCAATTTTCTTTTTCTTCTGCTGTTTATTTTGTCGGGCTCATTGTGTGTTAGCGAAAAAACAATGACACAGGGTTTGTTTTTTGTTTTTTTCTTTAGCACTTGAAGTTTTTTGGTACTATCTGCATGATGGACAGGTCTATGTGTGTGTGTGTGTGTGTGTGTGTCCTGAATGGCACGAGTCATTGTGCAAGTGGGAAAAAAAACACAACACAGGACCTGACTTTACCCTGTTGGTGGTGATGACAAAGTCACTTCCAGTGTAATTAACGTGAAGTCATGCAACAACTCCAAATATACCAATGTAATTACTTTAGCAAATGACACATTTAAAAAGACCAAACCTGAAAAAATTGCAAATGATTTCACTGTAGAAAATCTCCAGTGGCTTTAAATTTTGATGTACTAAACATCAAGACGTATTGAGCCTTTTATTGCTCGATTGATCTACCAGTGCACATAAACCCATTAGGTGATGTATAGTTGTTTTCCACTCGGTCGCTTTGAAAAAAAACTCTCAGATTGCTCATTTTTCATGGCCTTACGAATGACTTTTAATTGATGCGTTTCTAATGCTTCATTAATTCCCAGTCGCTCAGCCAGGACTCAGACTAAATCTGCACTTAGTTTTTGATCCCGCAAAAGTGATGAGTGTGCCGTGAAAAGTTTCACACACTAATGGACACAGCTTTAAGTAATTATACTCAGCAAGCAACTGCCTCCGTCCTGCTGAGTGGGTCGGGTGTTTTTAATTATTTTATTTTTAGGTGTTTTTATTTACTACGGCTCTTTTCGGCTTGGTTGGAGGCTCGATGCTCTCATCTGTTTTTTTTGTTTTTGGGCTGCAGCTGATGAACGCAGCACACGTGGCCATTATGTTTACATATACTTGGTAAAATGTGGCCATAATTGTGGTCTATTTTTCCACACGCAGCTCACAGGAAAAAAACAACAACGTAGAATTTGTCTGAACGGACCAAATGCAAACTATAGAAATCCTATTACCCTGTCATAGTGCATGTGTTAGTGGTAGGATCAAGTGTCAAAGCTAATGTGTGATTAATGCGAGCAGTTAAACAGAGAGACAACAAACTATTTTGTATTTCACCGCAGTCTTTCCTCTGTAATCAACCCACCCAGCATCTCAGTAGGCCCGTCCATGCTGGGTTGCCAGCCTGTGCACGGTGATGATACCGGCCCATGGGCACAAAGCTGCACGTGCTAATGTCAAGTATGGAAAAAAACTCCCAGCATGCCATTGTTGTCGATATCTTATCAAACATAATTGTATTAATGGATGCTTTGATCTGATGGATTCTGTTGCTTCAGTTGGGTCCGTGCACTCAAGATTGAACCAACTCAAACTGGCACACACACACACACACACAGACGCACCATACATTTACTCTTATTGAGCATTTGGTGTGACAAGTGTCCCTGAGGCTGAGCCCGGGGCCACCTTGGCTCTCATGTCTGCCCATCTTTCCCTCCCTCTGTCCCACTTTCAGTCCTCCAGCTCCCCGTCACAGTGAGAGCGTCTTTGGTTCAAGTGACTGACAGAAGCAGCAGCGGCGGCAGCAGCAGCGGCGCTTAGACACTTCAGAGAGAAAAGAAAGCACGCTGTATACATTAGACAAGGTGTGTAGAAGCATTGTACACTGTGCAGATAGCTGACTGTTGGATATAAAGGGAATGCATTACAATGCAACAGATGTAATATTTCATTAAAGGTGTAAGGCTGAACATTCATTAATAAACTTCCAGTTTGGGAACTCCTCCATTTTGCATTTGTGATTGATTTTTAAGATTGGTCGATAATACGTACTGGTTTTATGATTTTTACCTGCAACGGGTGCATTAGTTGGCACTGTCACCTCACAATAAGAAGGTTGCAAGTTTGAATCCCAGGCCCCAGGACTCCCTGAGTTCTCCATTGACCTGCATGGGCTCTCCCGATGCTCCTGCTTCTTCACATAGTCTGAAAAGTGGAGCAAAGCCAGAGTAGGAACTGGGATGTGATGGTAAATTGTGAGGTTGAGTGTCTTGCTATGAACTGGTGACCAGTCCTGGGTGTCACCCTTCCTTCCATTCAATTCCATCCTTCAATTGAATTCACCCCAATGCAGCTGGGATAGTCTCCAGCACCCAATGACCTTGCGTTCAGGATGAGAGGTAATAAAAAGAGGATGGATGGATGCAAATGAAACAGTTAGTGCGGGCGTCGCCTGCAATTCCAAAAAATGTCCAAATCCAAAGAAAGCCAAGGTGAATCATGTCTTTATCCTGCCATTGAATTGCTGTGCTTCTGTTGCCTGCTCTGCTCTCCACGAAGTCTTGCCAAAGCCTCCAGTTCTGAAAAATCAGCCAACAGAAGAAAAACTAAAACCTGATGTTCCAACAATGTATTCATCGACTGTAGTCGGCAACATCACCAGGGTATAAACCTGTTAGTGTTTCTCTTTGAGGCACACGGCTGCTCACAATGCTTCATGTAAAGAGTAAACGCACTTCACTTATAGAGTCTGTTCCTCCACCTCAGTGGTGCTAAGCCACTCATGAGCACGTTCACACACCGATGGGCTCCTGCTGCTGCCATGTAAGGCACTGGCTGCCAGGTCCATTGGGAGCAATGTACGCTTCATTGTCTTGCCCAAAGACACAGCCAGGACTTGAACTAGCAACTCTTCCATCGGGCCAATGATTCACATCACTACGTAAAGCAACAACAATGTAACAATGACACAAACCACCATGTAGTGGACAGGCATCAGCTTTATACACACACACACACATTCTGTTTCAATGTTGGCCTCCTCTCTATCCGTCTCTCTTCTGCTGCTGCCTGGAATGTAAAATCTGAGAATCTGAGATTATAATCCATCACAGATTGCAGATAACCTGCTGCAAATCCCGTAATCAGCGAGACAATGGGAGCCGGGCCGAGCCAATCGCTGTGGAAGATTATTGCTTGGAAACGTACTGCTGATTACCACCTGCATCATGCCATTTCCTCATGTGGAATCGCATCTTCTCATTTCTCCGCGTCCCTCCCGTCACTCCTCTCCTTCTCATTATTTTCGCATCTCTTCTTTCAGAGATCGCAACAAGTCCCACCGTCCCATTCTTCCAAAATCTGCATTTTTTGGCATCACATATTCTTGTTTTTTGTTTTTTTCTCTCTCAACACAATCCCTCTCTTGGTCTTTGTCAGTCTCATTCCCTCCCCAAATCCATTATCCCCCCTGTTAGCCAGAGTCTATCCTCTGTGGCTGCAGCCACCACAGCGTGCTCTCTTTGATTGCATCTGTTTCTTCTTTATCCTGTCCTCTCTCTCTCTCTGTACGTCTGCGTTATCCCCTCTCATCCTCTTCGGTCTGTCTGTCTCCCTCTGTCCTCCTGCTCCATCCTCACTCTACTCTGCTCTTTCCTTTTCATCTCCTGGCGCTTCTCTGAAGTACGCAGGAATTCCTCTTTCTTTCTCCTGACGTCTGTCTCAGCTTTTGTTCGACTCCCGCTTCCCCGTGTTTCTTTTTTTTCCATTCCTGTTTTTTCTATTTCAGCCTCGGGCCAATGAATATTAAAAGAAGATGTTAAATATTTCATTCACTTACTGATATTTATTCGAGCTAACGTGTATTTGAATGTTGCTTTGCAATAATGTCAGCGTGTGCGTCTCCTCAGCCACAGACTTAGCTTCAATGATTTTTATGAATAATACAGTTATGGGTATCATAAATGTTCAGCTGTCAAATTCTTCTAATTCCACAAAATCTCTATAGCTGCGTTGAGATGTTATTTAAATATCTTTAAGGAAGGTAAAGATGCAATCCCTCAATCTTTGCATCTAAGAATGTGCTGTTTCAGGCAGGACAGGCGCCCACTGATTGGTTGACTGATTTACAATGCAGACCTCGGGGCTTTATGCAAAATGCTGAATCTCAGCGATATAGCTGGTGTTTATATGTGTTTTTATATGACTACATCCCCTTATAGCAGGTGATGGCTATGGGTGATTGTCTCTGTCACCAAGGCACTGATGGGAAACTGTCACTGCACTGACTACAGTTCATATCTGTCGCTCATCGAGTGACAGTGACTTGATACACTGAGTCAATCACCCAGAGTGCTTGGAAATCACAAGCTCCACCCACAATGGAAAAATTGTCGCCACTGTTGTGAAAAAGACAGAAAAATCAACAATTATTTGGGGGAAACATTTAACATTCTGTTGCGAGCGTAGCCAGGCTAATGTTAGCGACAGACTGATTTGTCTAAAGTGTTAGCAGGTTTCCGTGAGCAACTGGATGATTCAGTGGTTTGCAGCTCAGCCTCGCTGGGTTGAAACAGGAAACCAGAGCTGTTGATTCTCCCGCTGGACTAACGCAGCCATGAGCCTGATACGTTCAAGTGATTGTGGTTGAAACTGCAGCTGTGACTTGTTGTTTGCTCTTCTCCTTACAGTTAGCTCGCACGCTGTAGCAGCGCGGAAGCAGCAAACAAGTTAGTAATCATGACTCACGAGGCAGGAGAGTGACTCTCAAGTTTTGACTACTGCTTCAAGATTCACAGCTTCTTGGCTTGCCTAATATGAGACTATAATGTACATTAATGATGCTCGGAATATATTGGAGGTGTCACACAGTAAGAACTACAATAATTATCTGTCATTTATTGTGTGGCTGCATTAACGTGATGGATTCTTTCCACTGGTACATGTTTTGTTTTTTAAATATAAATAAATAAATAAATAAATAAATAAATATAATAAAACATTACTGAGTCACATGACATAAACACAAACTAGAGTCATCACTGTGTACAGCTCTTTTTTTTATATTGGTCTGTCCGTCTGCGTGATGCTACTTACCTGTTGCTTCAGCACCCTCACATGCGAGCAAATGTGCGCACTTTAAATTTTTAATGTGTGACAGTTTTCAGCCTGAAACTCCAAAGCTGCAATCTCATTTGTTCTCACGCTCATGATGTGCCTCGCCTTCCAACAGCGATGTCATTGCCAGGGGGAAATGAATCGTTCAGAGGACTTTTCTTCATTCTCAAATGTAACTCACTGCCCACTAGGTTAACACTGTGGCACTACATTACTGTTGTTTTAAGTGGAGTTGCCTCTTGATGCATTGTCCTGCAGGGTCACTGGTTTTCTCTCCATCTCTCCGCCACATCTAGTTCCATCTTCTTTCTTCTGGGTGGTTCTGTCTGTGAACGTCTGGCTTTCTGGCTCAATCCACAAACTAGTCATCATTAATAAAGCTACAAGCCTGCTGCTTTGCAGTTCCATTTCATAAACCTGTTTGATTTTCATCAACCCCATGCTTGTCTGCAGGTGATTGAAAAAGAGATTGAGCTGACATTTTTTCTTTTTCTTTCTTTCTTTTTTTTGCACTGACTTAAAAGAAAAAGTCATTCAAACCACAGAGCCAATTAACCATCTAAGAAGTGTCAGTCTGTGCACACAGGCAAATATTTGGGCCCCTGAGAAGGAAGTGGATCGACGTGCTGTGTCGCCACCTGTCTTCCTCCTCCTCCTCCTCCTCCTCCTCCTCCTCCTCCTCCCAGAGGACAGCTCCATGTCATCACCGTCCCCGGTCTTTTCTCTCACACTTCTGAATTTTCTTTTCTCTCTCCGTCCGTCTTTGTGCTCTTTAGATTTAAATGTTGGTCACATTCTCACCCTCTCTTTGCGTTTTATTCTCATCCTGCGTCTCAAGTCTACATCTATGACTCTGTTCTCCCTCCGCCGCTCCCCCCGGACTGCCGTGTTTACTCCTCGTCTCGTTCTCCTCCAGTGGAGGACGGAGACGCGTCTCGCCACCGCGCTTGGCTCGGAGCTGCTGTGGGAATAACAGCTGCCACTTCCTCCTTTAGGAAACTGGCTGAGGAGAAACAGGAAGGGAGGGAGCAGCAGAGTAGAAGCGCGCTAAAATGCAAAACAGGTTCAAAGTTTGCATTGCTTTCACATTACATTAATAACATTATAATTTTTTTTATTAAAATTATTATTTTTGCTATTATTTTCTTATTTGAATAATTATTTACTATTATTATTATTATTATTATTATTTGAATTTGAAACTAAAAAAACTCTTCAGACACACATGCAGAACTGGATCTACTTTTCATATTTGGTCCATGTCTTTCCCCAAAGAGCGCTAGATCAGATCACGAAGCCACAGACGAGTTTGTTTTACATGCCAGCAGAGCAACACAGCGGTTGTGTGGTCAGGTTGAGTGCGTTTCATCTCGCGTCACTCCCCGGTGGCGAGCGCTATTAATACAGCGGTGTTCTTGCTCCTGTGTGCAGGTTGGATAACAGCGGCTGAAGGCTGCGAGAAGCAACTCTGACGCACTTTTGTCGGTTTCGTCAAATTAATGAAGGAAGTTATGCACAAGTGTTGAGGCGCTGACCTCATTCCACCCTGCGAGCGATTCACCGCGGCCGATGCCTCACATCTATGATATGCAGATTCAAGGTGAAGCCCAAAGAACAGAGAGCTTCAGAGAAAACGCCACGTCTTGGTCAATTTGAGTCAATTTAACATTTTTTTGGGGGGGGAATTTCTGTTCTGAAGACCTTTAACTCTGTATAACTCTGTCTATGGTTGGTGATGATGATGATGATGATGATGATGATGATGATGATGATGATGATGATGATGTGTCTACATGGACCGAGCTGGTTCAAAGAGCAGACTCCATTTTTTTAGTACAGTAGCACCAACCAGAATGTCTCTGCTGCGGGTGCCTCGAGCATGTAGTGACAGATACGTTGTGGGTTTTTGTAGATGGTGGTCCAGTGATGAGGAAAAAGCACCTCCAAACTCTTCTTCAAAACCACCATGACCATCCCTGACAATTTGTAAAATCTTCTCTAGTCTTTCATTTCTTCTAATTCTTTCCCCCCTGATCTGACAGCAGCACAATATTCCTCATAGAGAGATGAAAAGGTCTGTGTTATGTTTATGTGTGTGTATACATGTTCATCTATCTATCTATCTATCTATCTATCTATCTATCTATCTATCTATCTATCTATCTATCTATCTATCCAATTCACATGATCCAGGAAGCTATTTGCAAGCAGCATATATTTCAAATATCAATAAAAATCTCTTCAGTAAATAAAAAGACTCAGATGTCCATCACATTCAAAATGGATCACATATGGTTTGTTTATTTTTTTATTTTTTTATTACCAGTTGGCCATAGCTGAAGTACTGGGGCCAACACCTCACATCCATCTGAGGCCTGATGTGCTGTGATGTTTATCTACAAACTTGCCAGGGCCAGCTGGAAGTAAAGCCAAACCCTTCTTTTAGTGCAAAACCCCTCCAGTTTAGATAGAAGCACTTCTTTTGTGATTTGTCACATTTAAACAACACTGATTAGGATGGGAGGTTTTTTACGACGGAGGAGTGAGATTCCAGGCTAGTCAGTACTTAGAATAGCAAGGCTCTGTGGTAGGAGCGTTGGGAGTAAAGTAATAAAAACAGCAATTTAATGTTGTGATTGAGTGTTAGCGAAAGCCTGTTCTGTCTGGTTTTATAAATCCAATTGAGGGAGCACAAAGGAGCCCAATTATATGCCACTATGGGAGATAAAAGATGATAAAGTGCCCTCAAGGGTGGAGCAATCTGCATGGCAGTGTGCTGCGCTGCCCAGCAGGGTGTCCTTGATGCAGTGCCATATATGCTGCCCTACATGCGGGCGGATGATTTGGCTCCAACATGCTTCTGAATGCTTAAGTAGTTTCTGCATGCCTCCACACTAGAGCTACAATAATAGTGTAGAAAGCATATTTAACTTGAAGCTAGCAATAGCCACCCTGTTTTAAATGCATCTTGAGCCTAAACATAAAGAGCTGTTGGCCTTTCTGCATATTTGTGCCCTGGACTCGATGACAACCTTTTCATTTTCATATTACACATCATTTGACCCGTTATTACTTTGAGCCGCTTCCAGAGCGTTCGCCTTTTAACGACAATGATATAAAGAGCAGAGTGCTCCAACCTACAGAGAGACCGAACCCGAGGACTTAACCTCGCTGCAGCCATCATGGCCACACTGTTTGCTTGATGTGGACACAGATGAACTGTTCAAACACTATGCACAGGTCTACCGGACCCTTCATCTTTCACCAGACAGATAATCTAATTGAATTATTCTTGCGCTCTGAAAGGTTAAGAATGGAATGTTTGGAGATTTTGAAGAAGAAACAGCGACACAGAGTGGATACATTTTAGATTGTAATGTCTTTCAATCTCCTTCCCTCTCCCAAGCATGCCAGTGAGCTACAGTGGGCTGCGCACCCAAACCTGGATACCTCGGCCACCTGACTCTTCGTTGGTTTATTTGAAGACGGGAGCAGTCACCCTACTTATGAAACGTGCTGTCAGGCCGTTCTGGATTGTCCACACCAGGCTTCCTTAGAAATTTGGCGGTGCAAGATGGCAGCTAACTGGGAGCAAGACCCTTAATCTATGTATATTCTTATATATGTGTGTATATATGTATGTGTGTATATATATATATATATATATATATGTATATATGTGAGAACCGTTCTAAGGGTAGGAAAACCAAATTACTTTTATGATACTGCTATTATACACTTTTATTAATGTGTTTGTGGGCAGTACATTAAGCTTTTACCAATATAAGAATCATAAATCAAGCCAAATATTCCACAGTAGACATTTAAACCTCTACTGAAGAAGTACTGCAGCTTCCCCTCACAGTCCAAAGATGTGGATATCAGCCTGACTGGCAACTCTACACTGTCCGTTGATGTGAGACTGAGAACAAAAGTTGTCTGTGTAATAAATGTTGGGCAGATAAATGTTTGTTTGTTTTGTTGTGTTGACTTGTGTCAACTTTGAAAACAATCCAAATTTGATAACACTGCCGAGTCTTTTCTTTTTCTTTTTAAAGCTGAGCTTTGTTGGGCAGGTCAGAACAGTTGTGCCTCCAGAACACTGCACTCAACTCATTCAGCAGAGTACCAGCGCCTAATAAATGAAAGCAGCAAAATGCATTTTTTCCTTTGGACTCCTTTGTAAATCTGCAAACTGGGCAGAAACATTTCCAGAGAGTCGCACAAATACAAATACAAAGTGACTAAATTACGATCCAGGGGAAAAGGGTTCGATCCAAATATGATTACACACTGCAGTGCATTAGTTGATTGCAAAGCTTCAAGTAAAATTAGCGTCTTCATTTTCAAGATTATTCTCAACATTAATTGAGTCAAGACTTCCTCTCCGTCAGTGCAAAAGACACAGACACACTTCTGAACATTTGCCGGTCAAGTTTTATTTCGTCTTTGAGAAAAAGAGAGAGAAGAGAAAAAGTTTGGTCTTCGTAAACATCTATATCGTTTGTCATGTCATTTTTCGGCGTTTTTAAATAAAAAATTGAACTCTCTACTACAACATTTCCAACATCAACACTGTATTCAGAATGAGTTTAAGTCATGCATCGGCACACTCATGGACGGAATGACATGAAGAGATGCACGCTCTTGCACACACACACACACACACACACACACACACACACACACACACACACAGTTAGAAGGATAAGAGTCATATAATTTATCTTATGCTAATTTGATCTACTCTCTGATGGGCTTTGTCTTTAAATAAAACAAATCACAGAAACAACACAAAACAATGTAAACAAATGCCAATCACATTTAAATAACAATATTAAAATACATGGAAAAAAGAAAAATATGTTTGTATCAAAAGCACTTTGTGACCTCATAAATAGGGCTGCACGATGCATAAATAAAATGAACATATAAAGTGATAGAATATATATATATGTATATATAGAAATGTAAGGAGAGTAGAGCTGATGGTTGGACGCGGTTTGGAACAATAAATTGTGGATGATTAACACAAACATGGAGCTCTTTTACTCATATACAGGTGTACACACATGCACACACACACACACACACACACACACACATACTGTGTTTTTTTAGCTTTAGGATTTGGCAACGTTAAATCTCAATAGTTGCCTCACCATTTTCTGGAGATCATAAGTTTGTACTGACAAAACTTGGCGTTTCTGGGTCGATTTTGGGGTGGTGGTGTTGGTGGTAGTGGTGTTGGTGTGGTGGTGGTGGTGGTGGTGGTGTTGGTGGTGGTGTTGGTGTTGGTGGGGGGTAAAACTTCAAAGTAAAGGAGGATTTAAAAAAAAGAAGAGCATAATTCTGGTGGAAGCCTTGTAGGCGAACGCAACTAAATCGCATGATGCAACCCAAGATGGGAGCGATGTTTTCTGCCATTGATTTGATGTATATCGGATTTACACATTGTAAACACCAACCCTAGCGCAAATGGTCACAGTGTGAGTCTTTGCACACGTGCTTGCATGTGTGTGTGTTTCATTGCCTCATTAATTAACCTTGTTTCTATCTTTTTCATGTGCGCTGTACAGAAAATACAAGGGGCGCAGTTGGGATTTTGCGCAGGCGTCTTTGAGTGCGACTAAGGTTGGCATCATCCAATAATGTAGTGTACGGGCCATTGCCAGGGACACACAGGGCGAGCCCTTACTAGTGATTCAGAATGTCAACACAACACAGGCACACACACACACACACACACACACACACACACACACACACACACACACGCACAGACACGCACACACACGCACATCGTGGTCTCACTCACGCAAAGGCACAACTAAGCATGCAGAATGACACACATGCACACAAAAGGGGGTCAGATGCTAAGAAGCGCATGTTGAATTCCAGCCGCCTGGCCAGGAAAAAATATGAATGAATGCACAAAATTGAGAGCAAGCAGACACAAAGGAGAAAAAAAAAACATCAAAAGAGTGACACGCTAACGCAATGCCTCAAACACACACACACACACACACTCACGCACTCAGATGCAACAGTGACAGTGATGGGGGCTACAGCTTTTAGAGGGACGGTCGCTAAGCAACAGGCGAGAACCTAAAAATATGGTTGCATTCCTTCGCTCACGTAGAAAGCATGCACGGACTCGGCAGACACACTCAGAAGCATCAACCTTTACAAAAGCCTACTACTAAATCAGACCCTGTTTTATTATTTCTGCCACGGCATCAGCAGCACTTTAATCCAGCCCACTCACATTTAAAGTGGAAACTATTTTTGGGGCCTTAAGTCATTGAGAAACACAGTTTGGCCCAGAAAGCTGGTCTGGCATCAGTGGCGGCCAGGACTCCATGCCAACATGCTGTTCATGTTCTGGTCAACAGGCTGCTGATGATCTAGTCGGTGTGGGCGATGGGGGAGGCAGGGTGAGGGGGATTTACTCCTCCCCCCCTGTGTTTTCATACAGTGCCCCATGTGCATCAAGCTAAAACAGATGTGGACGCTTTGGCTCACTGACACACATTTCAAAGAGCATGTCAGTGCTGTTCTCGAGCTGTAATCTGGAACGTGAACACTGAGATCAAGTTATTCCTTTCTTTCTTTTTCCCAAAGCGCAAATTTAGAGTTTTGATAGCTGTCAGCCAATCTGAAGTCGACATTGCATGGGAACACATTAAACATAAAGATTTTGCTAGTACATATCCATAACATACTAACATACAACAAACAATATATTTGTTGAGACTTGGGTAAAAATCTAGTGACCTTCCAATTTGTGCATTTTACAGTTGAACTTGTGCATTGCACTATTGTACACAAATATGGTCATGTTGCTTCCAATGTATAGTGTGTGGTTCAGAGTAAATCAGGAAATTTGCCTGTGCTGTGGTACCCTGAAAAAAAACAACTAAATGTTTTATATTTTCACTAGTAGCCCACAGTACAGTACATGACAGCTGTGTCCCAGCGTTACTGTAGTCAAATGTAGCACACACACTCTTTGTACAGTGCACTAATGCCATTTTGCACTAAAAGTGAAGACAGCATAGATAGCATAACATCACGCTATCGTTAAGCCCGGCCGTAGTTGTGAGTGCGTTAGCTAGTTAGCAGATGCTGACACTAGTTTGCATGCTAACAACATTACGCCATTTCCACCAATGTGACTTTCACTGAGGGTGTGATGTGTCCATCATTCCACGCACCGTGTCTGCAAATTCCCGTGCACTTTGGACTGAATGGAACGACCTTTGCATGAGGAAAATGTTCTAGAAATAGCGTGTGTTTCAGCAGCGATTCCACCCAGGCAGAAGAACTGGCCTGAAGAATACATAATAGGAGTTATGACCTCAGTTATTCCACATTGCGGATTACAGCCTGGCAAGCATTCATTATACTGACAAGACTTTGTGGAGCAGGAGGCTAAAGTCACAAGCTCCTCGGTGAGGTAGAGACTTTGATGTGAGTTTGTGTTTTTTTCATGATGGTATTTGCTAAAGTTTGCAGCCAGAAGAAAAAAATAAAATATATATATATATGTATCATCAAAGCAGAACCAAAATAACTTTAGGCTGGATTCGTCTGCTCAAAGACTTGAAAGCCATGTTCTTGTCTTTCAAAAAAATGATCACTGTGACGTTTCAAATGCCCGCAGCTGATCAATGGCCCGGCTCGCACCCGACGGCCACTCCTCTGGCTTTTCTCCTGACCTTAGCAGAGCTGCGTCTGGCGAGCGTGTGTGTGCAGCCAAGCAGCCAGAGCTCTGCGAGAGCCTGCATTTCCACAGTGCTGCTGAGAGCAGCAGGTAATTCGAGAGGGTGGGCAGGTAAATTGCTGTTTTCCATCCCATTACCCCCCTTTCAGGATTAAAACAAGCTGAATTATAGTTCTGTCAGAGGTTTTTTTCTTTTCTTTGAAGTTTACAAACATCAATGTGGGCAGTTCAGGGAATGGGGTGGGGGGTTGTGGGTGTGTAGGGAGGGATGGACTTCTTTAACGAGGGGAACAAACTCAATCGCTTTGCGCTGACGAGCCACCTGCTCGTCTCCCTTCAGTCCAGCACCATCGGTGGCTCAGGACGTTTAAACACGGATATAATGAAAATCTGGATGCAACCAGTTCTCAGTTAAATACCATCCACGACGAGGCGGCTAGCATGCCAGGTGGCGAAATTATTCTGCGTTTCTGTCATACTTTCACCTTCACGACGTGCTCAAGTCAAGATACTTTTTGCACAGAGACAAAAACAATAAACAGCACAGCTTTTTGCAGTAAATAATACCAGTGAGTGCGCACGTTAACTAGCAGTGCGGGTGGGGAGGCGGGGGGGGACTGCATGAAACTTCCGTTCGTGACTCTGTGATGCCGTTGTACAATATCAAATCTTTGGATAACAGTTTGATGTTGGTCTTTCGGGTGGACCAGCCAGGCTGATATTTCTGAGCTGCCTTTTCTCTTCCACCTGCTCCTCCCTCAGCCTGGCAGAGACTTTGCCCACCTTGAAATGTCTTCACGGGGGGGAAAAGGACGCACAGATATTCCTCAACCTCCTCCGGGGTGAGGCGGGTGGGCCGCGAGGGCTTTCACAGACGTTAAATAGGAGTTAGTTTTTTCTCACACACATCGATAAAAGTTGAATATTTTCTCCACGTACAACTAGAAACACTGGTAACGCTGGTCGCTTTCGTCGCTGTCGTAAGCTCTCCGTTTGCGATGGCGGCCCCCTTGTGGTGAGATCCTTCATCCTCGTTCGAGAAAACGTGCAGTGCACATTTCTCGTCTTTCATGGCGTGAAACAAAAACCTCGTCCCTGCGAATGTCTTCTCTGTGGTTCCTTCTTGTCCTGCCAGATTTCTCCTCCTCGACGCCCAAATCTCTTTCATCTCCAGTCTTCACTTGCGTTTCATTTACTTTTTTATTTATCTATAGGATTATTATAATGTATAATTTTTTTTTTTTTACAATTGCATGGTATTACAACATCAACACGTGACGCCATTGAAAGTTTAGATTAAAAAAAAAAAAAGACCTGGGGCAGGAAGTGAGGCTGAACAGAAGGCAGTCAATCGGTGTAGAAGTAGATGGAGGGGGGGGGGCTCACTTAGATGGCAGGGGGATGTTGTAGAGTGGATGGGAGGGGCGCTGTGTGTTGCGTGTGTGTCTATATGTGTATGTGTGGTTTTTTTTTTGTTGCACAGTGAGTCCAGGAGGAGAAACGGAGGGAAAAAAAGATCAGAGACCAACAAAAAAAAACCTTGTCAGTTTTTATCTCACCCCTCCCCCACTGCCAAGTCACCTGAGGGCATCCGTGTGTGTGTGTGTGTGAGTGAAAGAGAGCGAAGGGTGGAGAAGTGAAGAGCACAGCAAAGGCCGTGGAGACTGAGAGAGAGGAAAGTTGGCCAATTCGTCCGTCTCCTCTTTCATCCTGTGCTCTGTCCATCATCACGGCCAGAACCGTTGTTTCTGGGTTTCTCGCCTGCAGCTTCTTCGCTTGCTGGTTCAACTTTTACCTTTCATCATTGTCCTCCCTCGTCATCAGCACCGCCGCCGTCGTGACGGGAGGTCGACTGAACGTCATAAAAGAGCTCTTCATGAATGTTCTGTGTTCACTGAGTGGCCGTGGTGTATGTCGCCGGTTGATGTGGGAGGGGGATGTGACTCGCGCTGGCCGTATCGCCGACTCTCTCTGGCTGGAATAAACACTGACTTGATCCCACTGGAAACTCTCTGGATCTGATGCTCCTTCCTTTTTTTCTCTCTCTCTTTCTCCTTTATTGGCAGTTGGTCTCTCTCTCTCTCTCTCTCTCTCTCTCTCCACTCCACCTCTCCCTTCCCTTCCCTTCCCCACCGGGTCTAAAACCACGGCAGGTGGCAGTAGGCCTCCAGCGACGCCAGCAGGATGTAGATGAGCCACAGCGAGACGAAGAGCAGCGAGGTCAGCACCTTGCAAGTCCGCGGGCCGCCCAGCTCGCCGCCGGCCACCGCCGCCCGCCGCCGGTAGAGCAGCATACTGACGCACACCACGGCCAGGGCGGTGAAGAGGGTGACGGAGAAGGCCAGGTTTCCCGGGTCCACCTTGAAGGGCTTCCCCTTGGAGCGCCAGACCACGGCGGCGATGGTCCACGCCACGCCGATGCCCAAGAAGACGTTGACGGCGTTTGAGCCGGTGACGTTGCCGATGGAGGCGTCGGCGTACTGGTCCTGGATGGCAGCCACCTTGCTGGCAAAGGTGTCTGAGCGGGAGAGCAGAGGAAGAATCAGGCTTGTTGGGTGAATGCTGGTGGTGAAATGTTTCTTTTTTTCCGATTCTGTTCTCTTTACTAAGTTCATGCTTAGACATAATAAAACAGTCACATGTTACATCATCTGACTAGCTCCTCTTGTTGCACTATTGGGGCCTGTGCAATTTCGCTTTTGCTGATGGGCCTCACCTGTCAGGTAAGACCATAGCACTTGCTAATAATTACTACAATTCATCATCCTATATTCTGGAGGCTTTCATAACGTGAAAGTGTTTGAAAAGGATGATGGTTAGTACATCAAAGGGACAAAACATGATATATAACGGAGAAAATACCAATTGTCAAAATCTTTTCAGCCCATTGTGTTAATAAAAAGAGACAGGGAGCTGAAAGCTGAAGGAGCTTCTGTTTGATTGCGGATGACTTCTGGGTGGCGCCCTCCTCCTCCGCACCTGTTCCTCTGGGTGTGCTGAGATTTTTTCGATGCTTTTTGAAAGGTCCAGTGTGTAAAATTTGGCCTGATTTATGATTTTTATTTTGGTAAAAGCTTAATATACCATGCATCCTCCCAGTACAATTAAAGTAATTTGGTTTTCCTACCCTTAGGTACGTTCTCATATACAGTATACTTATATACAAAACAATGTACACACATTATGAAAAGAAAAACTTGCATGCATATTTCAATACCAACCTTATTAAAGCAGCTCTAGGTAACTTTTCGACCATAAAATTATGATTCCAAACTCAGTAAAGCGGTAGATAAACGATTAATAGGATCAATGGTGCCGCCTCAGCAGCGAGATGGGGCTGACTGCACTGCGTAACTTTCAAGCGCGACCCAACACGCCGGACGAACCACTATACGGCAACCTCACACGTTTATTTAGAGGCGGTCTTACAAACTACTATTAAAAATACATAAGATTATAAAATGACGGAATGGAACCCAATAAGTAACCTCAATGAAAGACAAAGTAATAAAAGTGTTGAATGTTTGCTACGACGTTATTGTCGTAGCAAGCTCGTAGCAAGCTCAAGTTACCTAGATCTGCTTTAAGACATCACGAGATTTAATACAAGCTACCTTTAGCCTCTACAATTACAAGAGCTGTTCAAAGTGGTGGCTATGGGCTTCCACACATTTATGTGTACGGCGAACTACTGCTTACTGGGTAACGTTTATTACCTCAATGATGCTACATTCATGGAGTAATGCCGTCTATTGGGAAAACATAATACAACAGCACACAGTTTTATCATAATTTGATAGAAGCACTTAAGCAAATTAAATATTTATGCATGTTTTTCTATTCCTGATGTGTGTATACATTATTTTGGGCTGATTCTATATATAAAAATATACATAGAGCAAGCGTCTTGCTCCCAGTTAGCTGCCGTCTTGCACCATATTTCTAAGGAACCTGGTGTGGACAATCCAGCTGCCTGACAGCATGGTTCGTATTTAGTGTGAATGCATCCTCAAACAAACCAGCGAAGAAGAAGGTGGGCAGGGTATCCAGCTTTGTGTTCACAAGCCAACGTAGTTCACTGGCAAGCTTGGGAGAGGGAGTGCGAGCGAATGAGAGCTGCAATCAAAAATTGGACCACTAGATGGCAGAATTTTATAAACTGTACTTTTAACTTGACTTGATCCTGATCTCGATCTCCACACTTCAGTGGGTACTGCGAGCTTAACATGGCACCATGCTGGTGGTGTGCACCACAGCTCGGGACGTGTCAAGGGAATCTGGGTGAGGAGCTCAGAGGAGGAACGGACCCCGAGGAGGCGGGCGGTGGGCAAACAGCTGGCAGTTGGCGCACGCCTGTCTTGGCTTATTTCTATTTTTGGAAATGCTGGCAAGATTAGACTCCAGTCTCATTGAAATGTCAGCAAATAATGTTCAAATCCACATCCCATCATGTGTGGAAGGCTGGTGATGGGATGAGGGACAGTAGTTATACACCGTACTGACTTTAAGTTCCAGAGTGCAACATTTAAAGGGACCTAGTGGCATTAAAGGGCCATAAGATGATATACATGAATATGTTTTCAGTGACTTAAACTAAAGTAAATGACTGTGGCACATTCATTTGTGAATGACAAGCAGGTTCATTGTGTTTATACAATGTTTATTCATACGATTTCTCATTTTATCAGACACAAAGATGTTTTTATTTCTACCTGCACGGGGCCGCGTAACTATAAGTAAGACTACCACTTGTTAAATAGTTATGCGGCAGACAGGATGAAAAACACCAACGTCTCTGACCAAATAAGAAATCATATGAATACGCATTACTGGCTCATTTGAAGAGATGGACATACTGCTGCCCTGAACCTGGATGTAGTTACATCATTTTACATGAGCAATGGGATAAATTGGGACATCAGGAGACAGGGATTAACTTTAATATTGTTTAATTATAGGATGCTACTAAATCTTGACACACTGAGCCTTTCAGTACACTGAAAAAAAAGAGTATTTAAAAACCTTCCGACCTAGCTTTTAGCAACAGCCTGCAGCGGTAGCATGGTGCTCACATTGATACATCACAAGCTGCTCTGGGGAAGTTATTGTGTTGATGCCATTTTGACATCGGTTAATGTCCATTACTTTTGTTGGTCTTCACTACGCCAACTATTGACATAATCAGATGGTTCTTAGATTGCCTGTCCATAACACAGAGTTTGTACAGTACATACTAATATCATTCCATCTTTTCATCAGCTGAATTTGATTCAATATTCATGTTGGTGCTAAACTTAAGATGCTGTGTGAAACTGTCTACTTTGTCATGTCTGTAAAAAAGACGACACGCTTCTGTGACAGTTGAAAGTCAGAGAGTATCTAACTAAAGTTTTAACACACACACACACACACACACACACACAGGTTCAGGTGCAGGTTCATGATAAGCGGTGGGAGTTCCATCACTTCATCAGAGCCAAATGCATTTTCACCAGCAGTCGACGCAGATCCTCGGGTCAGAGTGATGGATAGTACAGTAGTGAAAACATAACAAGCAATAACAGGAGGATGGGGAGCAGGGGAGGAAGAGGTGAGATAGCACACAGCCTGAATAATAAATCAACCAGGACGGAGCATAAGAGCATAAGAGCAAGTATAAGAGATAAGTGAGGTGGGAAAGAAGAAGGAGGAAGAGGAGGGAAGAAGATTCCCAGCAGGATAAAACGGCGAAAAGTGGCAAAATCCAGGCCACACCCCTCCTTCGTTAACCAATGAATATCCAATCAAACTTTTATTTTGATTGGATATTCATTCACCTTTTTCCATAGTGGTTGAACCACTTTCCAAAAAAAACCTTACCGCAAGCCATCAAAATAACCGACTGGAATAGTGGCAAAAAGAGTTGTTTCTTTAAATCATAAAGCAGGGCAACAATAAAAGAGCTGACAAGTGGGACGACGGAGAGAAGTGAGTGGAAACCTTCCCGGCAGTGACAAGCTCAGGCCGTGGTAGGAACATTTTATCCTTTCATTTTGATTTTCCAGACCGCGTCCCGAAGTCGCTGCTGATTGAAATGAGATTGAAAAGTTGTTTTCTATTGGTGCATTCCATTTCCCTCAGAGGTTGGCACTCTAAGCCAGGAATGGCTCAGTCAGAAAGGCAAAAGCAGATAAGGCCGCTGTTGTTAGCACCGTTCGCCAAAACAACAAACAAATGCACGGCTCGATGTCGTGCAACTCTCGCAGCTTTGACGACACAAACCGGCTAATAAATGCTGCCCTGCACAGTCTTTACACAGTGTTGGTAGCGGGTGAAGCCATGGTACATAGTAGGGATGCACCAGTACTACTCTTTTTACAGAACGAGTAAAGTAAGAGTACTTGCTTTTTAGTACTCACCGATACTGATACAGAGTACTTTGTAAAGCCATTACACATTATGGAATTACTTGGATTTTTTTCCCACAGATATTCTGTTATTTGAACAACATTCATTATCATGAGTGCCTGTCCTGTATTTTACAGCAGTACAACAAATTAACAAAATTGTCAAATAATGACATTGAACAAAAGTGTTTTAAACATGGCATTGCCACACATAAACAAAAAAGCTGAGTGCAAAATTGTTAAATTCTCTCTCTCTCTCTCTCTCTCTCTCTCTCTTTATCACCCTCTTTCTCTGTGGTGTGATCTCATGGTATCGGCACGTGTTTTACGAGTACAAGACCCCAGTATCAGTACCGATATCTGATACTGGCATCAGTATCGTTGCAGCCCTAGAAAATAGAGTAAGCTCAGGGTTGATTTAAGGTTCTGACTTTGAGGGCTGTTTGAATTCTAAACCTGACCGCTGAATTGTAACAAAACTGAGAATGCTGAAGCGTAGGCAGCATGAAAGCAGCCTGAGGAAGAATTCATGATGACAACATGGGGCCCTCATCGAGTCCTCACCTGGCACCGACGTCCCCAGGGCCACAAACACCACGGCCGTCACCGAGTCCTTCAGCCCTATCGTGCAGCCAAAGTGGGACGCCAGGTCGCCGGTCACCGCCGTCAGGACGCCGATCAGCGATATGGACACGATGAAGCAGGCCCAGCCGTTCCAGTACTCGGTGGGCGGCACGAAGGCGAACAGAACCTTCCAGAACACGGTGAGGAAGTGCATGATGTAGTCGAAGCAGGACGGCAGGCGCTCCTCGCCGCTCTCCTCTTCGTCGTCGTCCCCTTTGGGAGGCACAAAGGTGAGAAAACAAAACTCACTCAAGGTCGGAGACGGTTCGCTCTGCTGTTCACACCCAGGTGAAGACAGAGAGGTTTTCCACCTATTTATCGGACACAAATCCTCCAATTCTATGCGCAGGCCATTCAGTGAGGCAAACACCTGCTGCCACCGTCTCCATAGTGCTTTTGTAATTACAATAAAAAAAAAAAAAAAACAATACCAAAAGCAATTAAAGTTGTGTGTGTATGTGAGTTTGTTGTGTTGTTTGTGTGTGTGTTACCTGCACTAACAGTCACGGCATTGACAAACTGCTCCCTCCAGCTGCTGCTTCCCACCACCAAAGCCAGGTTTGTCTTCTTGATCAGCTTATCTACAGTGCTCTGCATGCATACAAAAACCCACACACGCAAGCACACAAACCCCACAAAAAAAACAACAAGAAGCAAAAAAAAACAAACAACAAAAGCACAAAAAGCAAGAGCACACACACCCAGGCCACCAGGCAGACCAGGAGAGACACGACCCACGAGTGTGTTAATGGACACAGAACGGAGCAAATGCTATCGTTTAGCAAAGGCACATTTGAAAAGGAAGGATTTCTTAACAATGGCAATTTCTGCAAAACTTTTACTAATTAATACAATGAAACTGGCTGTGAGGCTCCCAGAGAAAGTTAGGAAAAAAGACAGCAAGCGTTCTAGTTTTTTTTTTGTTAAAAGTAACAAAGGATGCGGGAGGAAAGAGAGTTAGAATAAAAGATGATGCAAAATAGATTGAGCGGCGACGGGGCAGCAAACCAGCAGACAGAATTTAATGAAGATAAAACCCCCTCAATTATTCATTGCTTCATAGGTGGAAGACAATAGAAAAACAGAAAATAAGATATATTACTTCCAAACTGGGGTGCAGATGGTACCGTGCTGAAGATGATGGAATGAATTAGCTTAGCATGCACAGGCTAATTGGAGTCAAAAAAGATGGATAACCTTGTTGGACAGCCAGATAAGCTCATGTACTGCTGTCTGCACACACACGCACACACACACACACACACACACACACACACACACACACACACACACACACACACACACACAATGGCACACAGGACAAATGAATGGAATGAAATGGTAAATGGTGTAAAAAGTGTGACTGATAACTTCATTAAAATAAATAAATTAAATCATTTAAAAAAATGAGAAAGATAATAACTTGACCAGTGCCACCACAAATCTCTCATTTCTGCTTGGGCTGCACATAAGAAATATGAATTTATGTGCAAAAAAAACATGTTAATCACAAACTACTGGGATGTGACATAGTTGAAAAGAAATAACAAAATATAAACACGACAAAGTCGACGCGATTTTCCAATTTCCTCGGCAAATGATCCGCCCACATCTTTTTTTTAGCCTTTTAGTCTGAGTTTTGCACTGAAACGCGCTGACAGCTCACTTTAAATAAATGATTTGTTGTCTGCATCGAAACAACAAGCGTCTCATTAAAGAGTCCATTACGTCTTATAAAAATGAATAATTCATTTTCTGAGCTGGAACAACTGACACTCACTTTAAATCATTTTACATCACATTTGCATTTTGCTCCGCTATCGCGTCAGCGGATGACGCAGCTGGCACCAAGGCGGCCGGACTGCTGGTTCCTCAGCGGTTCACCCACCCACTCTGTCTCACACTAGAGACCACCTGCAGAATATTCCTGTCCAGCGTTTTCACATTCAGGAGCAAACTGGATGATGTCGTTGATGTTTGCGCAAACCCACCTTAAACTCATAGGACTCCTCTATGACCACCTCCAGCTGTTGATGCTCGCCCAGGCTGGGGCAGCCCATCTTGGCCACCTCCTCCTCCTCTGCACCCACCAGTGGCTTGTTCTCATTGGAGTCACCTGGGAGCACACGCACACCAATTACAACTCCTTCTATAACTCCAAATTTTTAGAAAAAAAAAATCACATTTATCGTAGAAAATTCAACAAAACAAAATGTGCATCATTTAGCAAAGACGTTTTAAAATATCACCACTTTGCAATGGCATTGTTCCTGTTAGACACGGTAGCTTTTTTTGTTCCTCAGACTGTAACATGAATCTCCTGTGAGGCCTCATGTTGATTATTTTAATACGTAACATTTGGAATCAAATCCTGTTCGCGGAAAGACATTCGATTAGTCAGAACCTCGGCCAGAGCGGCGTGAATTGCTTTAACAGATTATGCTGGAGTTTTAAGAATGTGTGCAAGCAGCCGTGAAACACTTCAATATAAATGGTAATGTAATATGAAAACGTGGCAAAAATCCCACTTATCGAATCCTGCGCTGTAGCAACACAACATCTATCAGGATAGTTTTTATTTTTTTGCTTCCAAAGACGTTCGTTTACACTTCACGCAGAGTGGCCGTCCTTAATGGAGTCAGCTGTTACTGAAATTGCAAAAAAGTGTACAGTGTGTGTGTGTGTGTGTGTGTGTGTGTGTGCTCTGACAGTGTTTTTTTGTTGCTTTTAAAAAAACCTATTACAGCTGCACTGAACGGCGCCTTGGGCTAATTGTTGCGTCAGTGACTTCTAGAGTTGGGATCCGGCAGCGTCGGCCTCTGTGTCTTTACATGGATTACAGTGATTGCAGGTCACGCATACACAAGTGTGAGTGATGGGACACCTTGGGGAGGCAGATGTGGCCCCCTGGCGCACTGCTTTTCGGGCTCAGTGTTGACTTGAATTGTGTTCGGTGGAAATTCACGGTCCAGCCAACATGGTGCCGTGTTAAATACTTGCTATTAAAGTTTCAACTGCTCCATTTTAATTAAGAGGACTCAGTCGAGTCACTGGTTTTGCTCCGTTCGTTGCTGGATTTTATGCATGCAGCCAATCTGCCCACACTGTTGAATGTAGGAACGGGAGGCTGAAAATAAGAAGAAATGATGTAATCCTGCTTTAAAATTGGAATAGAACCATTTTCTCTGCAGCTTTTTTGGGGGCAGGATTGCTCTGGTAACTGCTGTAGACACACGTGCAGCCACCTAAATGAATTACAGATTTGTCTTTCGGAGCAGAACTTCGAGAAGCATCAATGGACGCTTGCGTGCTTATCCATCCTTTTGAAACGGCTGCTGTTGAAAGGAATCTAATCTAAGCTTGTCGAAGTTCATGTTCTGCTGAGATTTATTAAGCTCTACCTGGATTCATTCATCCAGTCTGGTCTGCTCTGAGTGCTGGAGGTGAGGTGAGAGGAAAGAAAATAGCTCATTCTTTCAAAGTTAATGGAAAAGGGTGACAAAAGATGGTGTCTCTTCAAAGTTTTTTTTTTGTGCACGATACATGTAGGTCTATCACATGTGTTTATGCATATGGGTCTAAATTGGGTCAGAGCGAGTGTGTCATTACTCCTGTTTCTGTGCTGCTTCTGTGCTGCTTCTGCAATACGAAAATGCAAAGTGTTTGTTTGATATTAACATGTGCTTATTTTGACCCAGAGTTATTAATAACTAATATGAACCTCAGCTGATGCTCACTCCGAGTTTTCAACGTTGACATGGAAATCTGTCTTTTAAGATGTTTAAATGTTCCATACATTCTATTATTGCCAGTAATAAACTTTGTTACATAACCACCAACACTCAGTGCCTTTCCATAAAGAGCCCTTTTCAATGCGCATTCAGAGGAATAAAAAGAACAATCTATGGAGACAGCCTCATTTGAAAAGTCCTCCTCTTCATAATAAAAGTTCAGACTCTCACTCGAGGTGGTCGTAGCCTTTTCCAGTCCGAGCAAATTAGCAAAATGTTCCAAATCACTTTCCATTTTTTCATTTTTAAAGCCACTTTTCTCTGACACACAGCGACACCCACCGTGTTTCTGGCCTATCTCCAGCAGGACGGGCTCTCCCAGCTCAATGGTGAAGCTCTTGTTCTTCTCATACTCCTCGTCATCAATAATCTTGACTTCGATGATCTTCCTGCGTTAAAAAGCAGACGAAAAGATGATGATCAACGACCCGAAACTCATCCTCAGATTTATGTTCTTCTCCTTAACGATAATATAAAAAAGAAAGTGGTTCGGGCAAGAGTGGAGCACGCCTCCGTAAGCTAATCTCCACATAGTTTGCACTTTTTTATCTCGGAGAAAATGATGAGGGGCCTCTCTCCAAGGATGAAAGTTGTAGCCCCGGCAGCCGCCCCTCACATCAGCTGCATGTGGGGGGGCTACTTAATTCTCTGCAGCGCCCCTTCCTCCCCCCCCGACTGCTGACGGTGAGGCAATGAGCAGTGCAGCCACAGTTGAGACATTTTCAATTATGAGCACCCACGGGAGAGCCCTAAAGTGCAGCGCAAGGGGTTTTGCAGGGACGTGTGCAGAAACCAGACCTGAAGAATTTGGATGCAGGTTGGGGGGGGGGGGGTGAGCAGATTCCTAATATCGATTCCTAATATTGAAGTGTCTCCACTGATCAAGGGAATCGTGATCAAATCTGTCAATGCGTTTAGGGAGCAGGTTTGTTCTTTTATGACTCCTGTTATTCAGCAAAACCAGGAGACTCCAAATCACTCTGAGGAGGAAAATATGGCAAATATTGTGAACTAAGCGTATAGCGTGAGTGTTGTGACTGCAGACACTTGATTTTCAATAGTAAATGCATAACGGCGTTCGGATCTGCATTGACACATTCACGTCCAATCTTTCCCATAATAATAAAAAAGGTTGGGGCTCTAAATCAGCTTCGGTTCAGTGGACATCAGTTTGCTCTCTCTCTCTCTCTCTCTCTCTCTCTCTCTCTCTCTCTCTCTCTCGCCCTCTCTCTCGCCCTCTCTCTTTTTCTTTTTGTTCTGTTCTGTTCCACACAGAGCACCTCATCGTCATCTTAGCAATCCGTCTGTGTGCGACAGGCAGAGAGGGGAAGGTGTGGGGGGGCAGAGTTCATTTCCACCTGGCTGTGTCATCATCTGCTTCTCTGTCAGCAGCCTCGACAGAGAAGCGAGGACACAAAGAGGCTCCGCTTGGGGGTGAAAGACAGAATAATGGAAGTGTGACAGAACTGCAAAAAGGTGAAAGTGAACTGTTTTCGGCAAACAAATAGAAAACCGATTAGATTTGCTGTTCGCAGCTAACGACCGGTTAAGCAGCTTTAGAAAACATATATAAAAA